>JBBMJZ010413115.1:22473650-22502456 GCA_037833815.1 Zingiber zerumbet | reverse complement strand
ACATCGCGGAGAGGTTGACACAGTAGCGGTATGGTCTTATGAATGCCCTTCTGACAGACCCATACCTGGGCATGGTCAAAAGCAGGTGATTGCGTCGATTAGTGTGCTCAGGCTCCTTCGAGAGATCTATATAAGACATCCATTTCTTCACCGGAGGTACGCGAGTCCAAATCTTTGAAGCCACCTTTTTGTCATTCCTCGCCTGATTTGAGCGTCGGAGGGCCGTCGTCGGGACACCTCCCCCCCCGGCTCGGTTTTGCTGCAGGTTCATCGGAGCACGCGAGGAATCAGCAGGGAGCGCCACGTCCCCAGCGTCTGTTGACCAACCGCTCGGACATGACCAATGTTTAACACAAAAAAAATTTAAAAAATCTAAAAGGTATTTTTAACTTTCAAAATATGATTTTCATTAATAATTTTGTAGAAAATAAGTCAACGGAAAAAAAAATCCTTTTTTAAGATCATATTTCCATTTTTGCATAGAAAAAATTTAGCAAAAAAATTTTGACCGAAAGAACGAAATAAATGATTTTATAAATATGACTAAATTAAAGTATACGATTTTGAGTAAAGAATATATAATTAGAAAAAATAAATTACTCAAAATTTACTTTATCTAAAAATAATTTTAGAACTCAATATATATTCCTTTCAATTGTATTTACTAAAAACTTCGATGGTATATAATTCATAGAGATTTTTCTGATCTGTCCCTTGTAATTCTTAATGTACTAGTTAATTTTACCATACCTTTTAAACTTTGATTTTTGAAACTAGATAGAATATGCATAGTTATCTTTCAAATTTTCTATTTGTATTTTCAATTTTTGTTTTCTAATTTTAATTATCAAACAATTTTAGTGAACATGCATTAGCTAATTGCCTTTTCAAATCAACAGTTTCTTTTTTTTTAATTTTATACATATTTTTAAAAATCATTTTGATAAACTCGTAAAATTGTTCAGAAGATAAAGTATGTACCTCACTTACCTCGTGCTCTAATGCTCAATCTTTATCACAACTTTTTTTTGAGAATCCTCCCCCTTCATTGATGCTCATCTCTGAGCTGCTGTCATCTTCTTCTTGGTGGTTCGCCAATAGAGCTAGTCCGACATATTCTTTAATTTTAGACTTCGACGATGTCTCATCCCAAGTTGTTTTTTAATTTTTGTGCCTCGACTTGGTAGACCCTTTCTTCTTCTCCTTTGTCTTTAGCTTTGGGCAATCATCGTTGATGTGCCCTTCCTCATTGCAGTTGTAGCATCGGATCTTCCTTTTACTTTGAAATTACTTTTTCATCTGCGATGGATGCTTCGGAGTCTTGATAATCTATTCTTGCCTTCAGGACAATGCTTTAACTGGGCTCCTTTATCAATTATGCACATCTAGATTCGTGAAGTTTTAAAGTAGAAAATAAATTTTCTAAAGTACTTATTTCTAAATCTTTTGAAATATAATAAGAGTCTATTATAGGTGTCTAGTCTTATGTCCTAGGGAAAGTATTTAAGGCATACCTTAATGAATCTCAATTTGTTACATGTTCTCTGAGATTTGTAAGTCCGGTTATTAACTCCTTCAGCTTGGCATGTAGTTGTGCTATTGGCTCTCCTTTCATCCGGAGGTTCGTTAGTTGGTTCCGGAGTAGATCCCGTTTTGCAAGCTTGACTTCAGACGTACCTTCATGTAACTTTAGGAACTTCTCCTAAAGTTCCTTTGCTAATTCATAAACACTGATTCTGCTGACTTCTTATGGAGGCAGCATGCTCAACAGATAGAATTTGGCTCGTCCATTTGCTACGAAGTTTGCCTGCTCCTTCCCATTGGTATTCTTCTTTTTCATTTCATTGTGGGTCTTTGAGAGCTATACAACCATATTTAATAATTAAAAATAATTCAAAGTCAGTTTTAAAAAATACCTCCATGCGTTTCTTCTATGTCGTGAATTCTCCCTCAAACTTTTGTGGGCAGATGCTCGGTCCAGTCATCGTCTCGGTGCTTCAGTCAGGGGTTAGTCCTTTTGAGGTATTTTAGCTCTGATACCACTTATTGGTGCAGCGAGGCAGGCAAGAAGGGGGTGAATTACCTACAATCAAAGTTAAAAGGAATCTCTTGCTTTGCTTATCAAGGATGCACATTAAATTAAGCAAATATATAGACAATAAACATTAATGAAAACAACTTAAAAGATTAGGTAAAAGGTGAGAGTTTTACTTGGTTACAGCGTATATGGTTGTTAATTCAAGGCGTTGAAAAGCTCACTAAAAAACTTTTTCGTTGAAGGCAGAGAATCCTTTTACACACTTTGACAGCTCATAAATGACTAGAAAAGTTAATACTGAAGTTGTTGAATTATTCATAACTCCAGGGGTCTTTTTATAGCCCCTGGAAAATTCTAACCAAAGTTGGAACGCACCTTCAATAGGGTGGAAGGCGCCTCCAGCGTGGCAAATCTTATCGCCAAAGATAAAGTTTTATCTTCAGCTAATAGCTAGGGAAAGCGCGACTGGAAGGCGTCTTCGCATTGTTCATCGAAGCCGCCTTCCACAAGGCAACTTAGCTCAAAGCTAATCTCTTCGTGTAGGTGATTCTCTGGCTAACCGGAGATGAGCTCACCCGAACCCAACTCCGACCTTCTCCTCGAGCAAGCTTCCTCCCTAGCTTCTTGTCCCTCGAACGTCGCGCATGTCTTTCTCGTCCACCGGTATACTCTTCCACAATATCTTGTCTTTTGGATGCATCGAGCCCGTGGTTCCTTTCCTGTGTCATCATTCTCGCTAACTGCATCTTCCGCTCGACTTCTTGTGTTCTTAAACTCCTGCACACTTAAACATAAGGATTAAATACAACATGACCTAAGTTAACTTGAATGATCACATCAAATTTTGATCTCTCTCACGGGTACTTATAATCTACCTCCAAAATTAATCAGGCAAAGCATGAACACCTAATTTATAAAAAGAAAAATGTGAGTAATAGTGGGTGCACATGTCTCAAATTTACATATCTTTGGTTCTTCGATGACTCCTAATTCAAGCTTCTTCAAGCATCTCCTTGATCTATCTACCCTCAAATTCTTTAAACACCTTGATTCAAATCACTTACATTCTAAGTATCCAAATATTTTCTTGATCTTCTAGTGATCTTAAGGCCTTCGAGCTCCTCCTCACGCCAAGGTGCTTGCCCTCAAAGGCTCGAGCATCTCCTTGGCTCGGGCTACTTGCCATAGATCTTAAAATCCACTCAATTGAAGAGTTATTTTAGATTTTTGACCAGCACTACAAAAGCAGAAGCCACATCATAAAAGCAAGACACTTTGTTGTTTCGAGTATGATTTATATATTGCGATAAGCTCATAATAGATAGTATTTTGAATATCTTGTTCCCGATGTAGATAAGATGTTCTGTAAGCTACAGATACATGTGTATCAACTTGTAGAATTCTAGTGATTATTGCTCATAATTGTAAGCTCTTAGCGGTACTCTCTCGAGACATTTATAAAACATTTATCTTTTCCCTGAAAAAATCCACTCTATTTGCAATAGTTACCCTAGATTATAATCATCCTACATAAATTGTGCTCCAGCAACTATATCATTCAATGATTGAAGTAATTTTTTCAGTCAATTTCTCAAATTTTTAGTTGATTTAAAATCTGATCGATATACTAGAACCTAAATAAAATTATTATATGCCTAAATTCTACATCTAATTGATTGAAAACTCTAGAGTTAATTGACTGTACAACTTAATATTTAATATAAAAAAATCCTTATCCAATCAATTAAAACACTTTATAGTTCCTTTATCTACTAGAATTGACCTCCTTAATTAACCAAACACATTTAACACGAATCAAATAAAGAGAAGCACCTTATCCATAGAATATATTCGAAACTAAGAAAGTTATAGCAATAATTGTAATGGAACAAATGAAGAATAAGGGGAAAAGGTAAGGAAAGAATTGCATTCTCATTCATTTTGACCCCTTTTTTTTCTTGACAAAAAATAAAAAAACACATTTTTATTAAATTTGTAAAGGGAAACTTTTTAATATATTTTTATTAAAGCGGAATCCCTCCCATCAATCCCTATAAAATGACACTTGAAGCACAACCTCAATTTTTCTATAATATTTTTAAAATTTAAGATAACTATCCATTTTATTAAATTTAGACAATTATATTTTACTATACATTACATTAGCTATTCTAAAATTTTTATTATTTTCTTCTCTCTTTTATTTTCTTTATTTTTTATTATTTTTTCTTTCTATAATACCTACTTTTTATTAACCAATCCATTCTATTTATTTTTTCTCTCTCAAAAATTAAAAAATATTTAATATTTAGAAAATAAATTTCATTTAAATTTAATAAAATCTAAATTTAGGAAATAAATAGAATACAAAGATTTTTTTTAAAATAAAATATAAAATTTAAAGTAAATTTTATATTTAAGAAAACTGATATGAATGATGTTACCTTCAAATTCATTGTTTAATTAATTTCAAATTTAAATCTCGAATCAAACAAGACAAAATCCCTCGTCCGTCCCTTCTAATTCTCTTCGTTATTTTAGAATCTATCCAAAATCCCTCGTCCGTTCCATCCTCATCAATCAATTCCATCACACCGTCTACTTATCTTATCTTCAACTTCCTCTCCATTATTTCAATATGATCGATTTGAAATTTCTCTTAATGTACCGACTAGCTTATTTAAGTTTAAGTTGAAATAATCCAACGTAAATAGTAAAGATGTTTGATTTTTTTTTTTTTTTAAAGGAGCTCATTCCATCTGTTTTCCATCTTACCATAATTATGGGGCAGTAGTGTTCTTATTTAGGATTTAGGCTTTAATGTTTATTGATGAATTTATTTGCTTTCGTTCATATGTTTTATAAACTCTTTAATATATCTTGAAAATGTACTATATTACATGATCTTAGTCTTAGAAAGTTCATGATTTTATTCTCCTTCAGTCTGACAATTTTTTGTCCCCTCATGTTCATGTGTTCGTTGACTCACCGAATCTGTACGGCACCGAATCCGAATTCAATTCTTCCAAGAAAAAGCTTCTCTGCTCTTCATTGGTTGGCATGATCGCGCCATGGACGGCTCAGATCTCCTGCTATAAAAAGATAAAATTGCCTTTTAGAACAAATAAAAAGGAAAAGACAGAAGAAAAAGAAGCTGTGTGGAATAATTTATTCCCTTTCATTATTTCTATATTGCGCGTCGCTTTCTTACTTTGTTCTTCAAAATTTATTCTTTGAAATAAGACATGTTTTGTTGTCGTTGTAGAATTAACATAAACAATTTTTTTTAATAATAATATTTTTTATTTGACTTACGAAGGTGTAAGTTTCAACTGTGGTACATCAAGAAAGAACTCCTCATGCACTAAGTTAGAGCATGAGTACAGCTTAGTCCATCCTGTCGGGTTCCGTCCCTACCTGAGTCATGTGCTAAAAAGCAATTCATTTATTTTTAATATTCCTGTCAATCCGTCCCTATACCAACACAGAAGAGGTAAATCACGAGTGACTATTAGCCATTAGTACAAATGGCCAAGACATGGGGGAGGTCATGCTCAGCCACGCCGAGTTTCAACCCCAAGACCTCATATGGTAACACCTTATATCTTAATCATCGCATCGCACTGCCCCGAGAGGACTTTCCTACTTGACTCATGCACAATAATAGATGCGATAACTTGAAGATATTTTACAATAATAATTATTAGGCTATGAACCACTCACTACAAATATATACCTAATATCAATTATAAAAAATTAAAAATAAATTATCTAAGAAATACAAAGACAGTAACAAAGCTAGAAAATATATTTAAAATTGTTAACAATTTGAAAGTAATATTGATTTTTCATTAAAGATTTAAAAGTAGAATGGCATATTTTGATAGAAAATATAAAGATCATTAAAACATTTGTTTGTCAATTAGAGTTTGAAGCACAATTGGAATATGAAAAAAATATAATTGTTTAGATCCAGAAAGCCTTCTACACACCACTTAAATAATAATAAAAATAATAATAATAATAATAATAATAATTCATTCAACCATAAAAATTTTCCATAAACTACTAAAATAAATTCAGAGATGGGAACGGCCCATCACTCCACAGTCAACATTTCAAGATTATTTTTTCACTAGAGAAAATTAATTCGTAGTGCATCTCAATTAGGAACTGACCCATGAATACCTAATTAATTGTGAACGTTTGTTGTTGGTGCACCGTAGCGCAGGAGCACACACCACTTTAGTCCAGTGTTACCGTGTTTGATGTACGTGAATTTTGCATGATTGGTTAACTCAAATGAAGCGCAATGCAATCACAAGCTAAATCGTCAAGACTATCACAATGCAAAGATGATGCAGCACTAGAAGTTTTTCAGGTCGCTAGCTACCATTTGTACCACTGAAAGAGGATAGGATATCTCTGAAGACTAATTTAATAGCAGGGAGAATTCTACAAATAAGAAATCCAGGGGATCCTCAAGATAGGTTACAGACAAAGTTCATGACCAGTTGAGCACAAGACTCAGTAAAATTTTCGAAATATAGCAAGTGAAAAGTAAACCATACATGATCCTGAAGCATTTCAGCTTCCTCTTTAGTTAAAGAGGTAGCTCTTCCTATCCTGTGTTGTAAAGTGCACAGGATAAGGTAATACATAAGCAGCATTTTTTGTGTTTCTGCTATGGATTATGGTAGGCCTGATGAATCATAACTTGGGAACGAGTTTTTGAGAGATTATCTACTGTTTGTCCATCTTAAAATGGTATCATAATTATCAACCATAAATGCTAAAGGCATCCATCATAATTGATAATAACATCCAACTAGTCAATATTCAGACAGATACACAACTATATTTGATTGTTTCAAGATAATAGAAACTTTATTACAACTAGAAAAAAAAGGAACCAATAGAAGCGCGATCAGATTTCAAGTCATACAAAAAAGATCAATTTAACAAGAGTGAGCTAATTAATTGGTATCAAAAAAATATTCATCATACAACTGGGAAGGGTTAAGATCAGTTGACCTGTAAACTTCAACTTTAGAATATTTAGTGTTCAACAATTATCACTTGACCATTCCAATGATATAAATCCAGAAGACAAGAAAATTGAGAAAAGCAAACTCTCACAGTTGGATAACTAGAATTGGACCGTGCAACATGTTATAACAGCTACAGTTCTTGTCCTGATTCAGATGATGAGGATGCAAGGCTCACATCTTAAGGGAAACCAAACAAGAATCGACTTGGCATTTGCAAGATTAAATGAATAAAAACAAGAAAGACACTGAATTTAATGTGACTTGGTGAAAGACCTGACCTAAATCCATAAGAAAAGGAGGAAATTTAAGAGGTATAAATCGTAAGGTTTTTTAGAACTTCACTGGAATCGAATACAACTCTCAAACACACAAGGCAAAAGCTGACAAGAGATCATGGGTTTGCCTATCTAACATTCTCAAACCTATAGAAAAATAGATAGGACTACATCTACTATGCTTATGCTCCATTCAACAATAATGACAAGCTTTATCACATTTTAAGGCATTTTGAAATCAACTAAAATATATTACACTTGCCTTGTTTAACTTTAAATATAAATCCATAGCAATTAGAAAATCAATTGAATTCAAATTTAACACAACAATTTCAAAAATATCACAGACAATTTTCAACTAATGATCATATACCTTTTTAATACTTGGATGAATCTCATGCATTAAATTGGAGAATTGGTTCTTGTATCATGTTGCTAAGACTAATCTTATAATTTTCCAAAGTCCATATCAAATAATATTTTCAAGATATCTAGTATTGTAATTGATTCCTTGATAAAGTTTAAGTACCGCACATGCATACATCCCAGTTTCTCCAATTCGAGTGTCACTTGGCTTTGCTATTGTGAGTGCTTCAGTTGTTGCATTTCCTCTCCCCCTACTCTCTGTTTAATGTTTTATCTCCACTTTATGACTGGCAGACGAAATTAAAGAATGAGTTGTGGTAAGTTTCAGATAATCCTGACCAAACAAGCATTGTCTCAATTAGTTCCACTGAAACCACATCACACAGGAGAGTTAGTGATATTTCCCTACTTCCGATATAGTATCAGTATCATAGGTGACTAAAATGATACATTTCAGCCATGTAGACCAATACACACTTGAAACCGTGATCACGACACTAGTCCTTTTTGGTTGAAGGAACTATGTGGTTCATGTGAAGATGTACAGGTTAATTCCATAAAATTATATATTTTCCATGTGGGGTAAATTCATTTTCATTTTTGTTTCTAATTTGGAATTTATAAAGAAATCGAGGTCCTTATGTTTTGGGAAATACAGTGCAAAATCCATAAGAAAGAAAGAAATGAAAATTTTATTTTTATTTTTATAGAGCATAAAAATGTAAATAAATGGCTTGCTTTCTTAAAATGGTTATTTTTTGTGAGATAATGCTTAAATTGAGATTTTCCAACAGGAACAGTATACCCCAATCCAGTATGTGATTAAAAAAATATTGGTGTTGAAGTGGATTAGTATAGTATCTTGAATACTTTGATCTGATTGCTGGTGGATCAGTGGGTCAAAGTAATGGTTTTCAGACTCAGCAACTGACAGTTCTAAAACATGTAACTTTTTATTTTTCTTAAGGCTTAATCCACCCCGCCAATAGTGTGCAACCAAGGTCCTACAAATTTTCTTTAAGACACAATGAGATTGTTCGCTCTTCTAAAACTTGTGCTACCAAGGAAGAGCCCAGTCCACCCTCGAAGACAAGGTCTGCGAGTGCAGAAATCTAGCAACCGAAACTTTGTCTACAAGAGGAAGAAGGATGTTGCTTGAAGCAACATAAGAGATTGTGTGATGTGAATTCACAATTGCATTTAAAGTGATTTTGCCTAGTCCACTCCTAGCCCATATATAGATGGGCTCATACGGTTGGGTCGTGTCTTGAATTGTACTTTATTCAGGTTTGGGTCATCATATCGCTTAGAAGATAAAGATCGCAATAGTTCAAAGCATTGATTTGTTCAGACTTGTATCAATTAGTCACAATACTAGGAAGCAACTAGATATTTTGACACACACAGAACATTAACGAATCAACCATCCTATCTAATGAAAAAGGTGTGCACATGTGCTCATGTGTATCACGGAGGTCTCATCTGCGACGTGCTCAAGTGCATCATGCAAATGGCATATTACGCTTAATGCACATGAAAAGACGATATGGTACAATGCGCCACACCTTTTACAAGCCTTGCACATTACTCAAATACGTCATGTGCAAAGCACTCAGTGCCTGCACTAAGTCCACCTTACCAAGACATAATTTTATATAAGAATCTATATTTTAAATCCTCAATATTGCTCTAATTCTAGATGTGAGACTAGAGTCCCCCATGAGAATCTCAAGATCTTCAAGAGCTCTATTTTCCTTCTTCTTTCTCTATGTTTTGACAACCTCTTCAAAAATAATTTTCATTTTGAAAAATCCCAACACAATCATCTACAATCAAAGTACAATTTGGTTCTCTCTATACATATATGGCATTTCATTGTTAACATAACATATACGACACTTCAGAATACATTTCTCTATTCAGCTCTTCAAAGTTTATGATAACCATGTAGCTTAAAAAGGATAGCTAGTTTATTACAGTTTGCTTGTACCAAGTAAACATAAATTCAATATTTTGTACTACCAAGCTTTTGGCTTTTGATGAAAAACCATACTTCTTAAGATGAAATCCATACTCTTTGACAGATTTTCAATCAAGAAGAGACAAAAAAAAAAAAAGGGTTCCATTTTATAATGTTCTAAACAACAACAATAGCAAATCCTAAAGCATTGATGGATATGCAATCCCAAAATGCATTCTCTATTAGTTTCTATCTAACTTTAAAAACTACAGTGTTGGGTTTCATAAAAAAAGCAACACTCAGAAACCTACAATGTCGCAAGATGAATCACCTGGTTTTGTCATCAGATTTTTACCTCCTCCTGCGGTCAGCCGCGAACTGCGCAAGCGGAGCAAGTTCCGATAGAGGCGTTGAGATCGGAGTCTGCACCGGCGTCGGCAAAGGCGAGTTCCGGCAGACGGGGCAGGAGGCATTGAGCTGGAGCCACACATCGACGCAAAGGAGGTGGAAGCAGTGACCGCAGTCGGGAAGCATCCGGAGCATCTCCCCCTCCCGGTACTCGCAGAGGCAAATCGAGCAGAGGGGGTCGCCGCCCTTGGCCGCCGCGAAGGGGAACTTAGGGTACGACCTGATGGCCGCCTGGTCAAGCCCGGACGCGCGGCCGCCGTCGGCGTCGTCCTCGGCGACGAATATTATCCGTGGAAGAGTAATGGAGTCGTTGGGTAGAGGGTCGGGGTTAGGGTTTGGGAGGCGTCGGCGGCGGAGGCAGAGGTAGAAGGCAAGGAGGGTGAAGAGGAGGAGGAGGAAGAGGGCGATGGCGAGGAGGCGGGGGAGGACGACGAGCAGGGAGGAGGAGGAGGAGGAGGTGGCGGACATGATGCAGCGGAGAAGGGTGCATCGTTGGAGTGGGAAAGAGTCGCCGGCTGAGTACTAGAGGAGGTCGCTGGGAGTCTCCCGGCCAAGCATTTAATGAGCATGTGACCGATAGGGACCCATACGGCCGCTTCCAACAATAGAAACTGTTTTTTTAAGGATTTTTTTTTTTTTTAAAAATATCACCATTCTTTTTTTTTGGGGGGGTCGCCGAGTATTTAAATAATAATAATAATAATAATAATAATAATAATAATAAAAACAAAAACAAAATGCGACTCACCATTAATTAGACAGACCTGCCTTTGAATGGAAGGGCAATAGGTTGTCTTACAAAAATTCTAAATCTACTATTTTTCAAATATAATATATTTAAATTTCACCTAATTAATTCCAAAAATAAAACGATCTTCCTCTTTAATTTGTCTCCCAGATACATTTAAAGTGCAACTTACTATAATTTTGAAGTTTGATCTCCCAAATATTCATCTGGAATTCAAATTTTGATCTTCTTATTATTGATTTTTACCATTGCATCACACCTCCACTCTCCCTATTAAATGTGGGGAGTGGTTTTCACCCAATTAATTCAAAAAATAAACAATCTTTCTTTTTAATTCATCTACTAGATAAATGTGAAGTGCGACTTACTCACAAATCATCTCTTAGAAATTCATCTCTAAAATATTCATTCTTATTAGAATTCAAATTTTGATCTTCTTATCTATTAGTCTAAATATTACATCATAACCCTCTATTATTCTAAATATTACATCATACCTCGTAGATTTTTAAAGTTAAATAAAATTTTATTTTAAAAATTAAGATATTATTATTATTATGTATATTAATATTAATGTATATTTTTAGGTCCAAGTGAAATAATTAGATTTTTAATATTTTTTAAAATAAAATAATATTTATCTTCAAATTTTTTTATCGGATAGCATTGACGGGCTTAATTTTTTTTAAGAAAAATGAAAATATAAGGTAGCGTTTGGTTTTTATTTTTTATGTTGTTTTTTATTTTTATTTTCTGAGAAAATAAAAAAATATGTTTGGTTTTCATTTTTTATTTTTTTTTTAAAAGAGAGCATTTTTTTAAAAAAATAAAATACGGAAAAAACATTTTCTGAAAAATAAAAAAATATGATTTTATGAAAAATAAAATAAAATGCAAACAAACCATACATTTTGCATATCAAAATTATATTTTTAATAAAAATATTTATATTCAAATAATAAAAAAAATATAGGCCTGTGATTAAATAAAATTACTTAAAATTAAATGAACAATATAATTTGATTTATATGGTATACTTTCAATTCGATTATTACCTAAAAACTAATAATAAAAGAGTAAATAAATATTAATACTAATCAGTCCAAATTTTAAAAAATATATTACCATATTATTCTTGAACATTAAACAAAAATCTACACGTAACATGAACTAAATATTATGATTACTAAAATCTTTATAAATTGATATCTCATGTCTAAATTTTTCATTAAAAATCAGTCATCGTGCATGCACATGCATACAGTAGTACAATGAAACAACGCTTATCATTAATAAAAAAATTAATTTTAATTTTTTATATTAAATATTAAATTGATAAGGATAAATATTATATTTTATCTAAAAGTCCAAGAAATATATACTTTTTAATATTATCAGTCTAAGTTATTTACAGAACCTTCTTCACTGGTACTATTACCAATTCACCAATTTAAAATACGAGAGTAAAGAGAACCATGACTATACATATTTTTTATATAAAAATAATTAAAAAAAATTACTAATAAATTTTAAAATTATTTTTAGTGTGAGAAAAAAATATTAATATAATTTCATTTTATATTTTACCAAAATGAATTAATAAAGAGTCCAGATTTTTAATAAAATAGGAAAATGCGAAGAATTTAGTGATATTTTTTTATCTATGTAATAAAAAAAGAAAAAAAATTAATTTGGTTTTAAGAAAAAAAATAGTATTCTACTTTGCTTTGAAGGAATAAAAACCCTTATTTTTTATTCTTATTGAAAAAAAATAAAAAGAGTGAGAAATAAATATTATGGAGAAAGATTTTCTTTGAGAATAAAATCAAAGAGTGAGAGGAGAGATACAGAAGCACCAACGAAAAATAAAATGGGTACATAACATCAATAAGACATGGAAAAAATATGAGATAATAATTTTGAAAGATTAAAAAAGTGTTAATTAGATTTTAATAAATAACAAACATAATTAAAAATAATAATTACAAAATAATCTGGAATAAATAAATTAAAATAATTTAACATTAAAAGTGGATATTTTTTAAAAAATGAATAAAAATAATCCTAAATTATTAAGAATGACGGACCCATTAAAATTGGAGCCCTAGAGCCGACAATGAATAACCCCTTATTATTATTTCAGTCATGTCAGAATCCTTAATAAGAACTCTTTTACTAGACCTCTCTTGCTATGCCTAGCAAACAAGGTTCAATACATGCTTGATTAATAAGTGAAGAATGTTGCAATAGGCACCTGCAGGAAGAATGCTAGCATCAAATGTTGGACATAATTATCCATATTAGGTGGACTTATTTATAAGTTACATATATAAATATGATCCGAATCCTTTAAAGTGATCTACCTTAGACTTATTGGGTTCGGACGTTCGGTTGTTGGATGTAGACCTTGTATGTGTAGAACTTTTAGTCTTGCATCTATTATCATCTATATGCTGATAATAGATGTTCAGTATATATATGGACTATAGTTC
Organism: Zingiber zerumbet; assembly: GCA_037833815.1. NCBI lineage: Eukaryota > Viridiplantae > Streptophyta > Magnoliopsida > Zingiberales > Zingiberaceae > Zingiber > Zingiber zerumbet. The sequence goes on along the minus strand of JBBMJZ010413115.1, from coordinate 22,489,118 downwards.
CGCATCTATTATTATCTATGCGCTGATAATAAATGTTCACTATATAGAGGGTTGGTCCTCAAGAGTTTAGGGTGAAATCTTGACATAGTTTCTTGTTTCCCATTAACAAGAAGCTTTACGACACCGTCATCCCTTAAGCCCCTTGGAATATCTTCATTTCCGTTGCATCTTCTTCCACAGAAATTAATCCGACGACGCTAAAGACAAGGATATGACTCTTCAATTAGGTTCCTTGTCTATTATGTTTATGCATTTATTTTTTTCTTATGTCATGTTTAATTGATGAAACGGCAAAAAATCGTCGATGTTTAACCTAATTTTAAATAAAATTATGATATATAGTTCAATTAATTACTTTGGTCGAACAATTGATTGCAGAATCTAAAATTTTAAATAAAAATAGTTAAAATTTAAATAATTAACCACTTTAAAATCATGATTATATTAATTATCAATTGATTAGAATTATTTTTAAGCGATTAATTACTTACCATTTCTAAACCGAGAGGTCGATGGCGATACTCCGGTCCGAGACCTGTCGCGATACTCCAGTCCTAGATCGGTGGCAATACTCTAGTCCGAGACCAGTAGTGACACTCTGATCTAAGACCGGTGACGATACTCTGGTTCAAGACCAGTGGCGATACTCCGGTCCGAGACCAGTGGCGATAGCTCGACACCGAATGGGGGAGGTTGAGCCTTGATATCAGTGAATGCGGAGACCGTAGCAATGACTGAGCAGAGCCCATGGCACACCTGATCAGGGAGCTGAGCTCCTAGTCCCTGATCGGAGAGTGAGGCTCCTAGCCCATAATCAGAGAGTGAGACCCTTAGATCTTGATCAGAAAATTGTACCGCTAGTCTCTGATCGGGGAGTTGTGTCCCTAGTGTCTGATTGGGGAGCTATGTCCCTAGTGTCCGATCAAAGATCTAGGGCCCTAGTCTCTGGCCTAGGAGTTATGCCATCCGGCTGAGGATCTGCCTTGGTCCCTCGACTCCCGAATACCCGTAGAGTCAGGAAAAAAATATAATGGAAAAACTAACCTGTCTGCCAACTAAAGCTCCAAGTCAATTTCTCGACTCCCGAATACCCGTGGAGCGAGTGGAGAAGATAATATATTCGTCAGAATCCTCCTAGACTGTGATAATGGTAGAGAACTTTACAACATCGTCCATCTTCACATTCCAGAATAGGTGGAGGAAATTCCCACAGACGGCACCTAATTGATTCTATCGGAACTGACTCAGACGAAGGCCGGCAAAGGTGGTATCAGAGTTGACGGAGCGACGACTTTGACATACGCTATATGCGTGCATCGGAAACTTGGACTCCCACGTAAAATCAGAGACCTATAATAACGGAACCGGTGGTACTTGGGTCCTGCACACACCCAGAAAAGAACATAGAGTGTTAGAGACCAAAAACCAGGGAAAGGGCACAAGCCCATCTGCACGCATCTTCAGCAATTCCTTTTTCTTCCTTCCTTCGTGCACTGCTTCGTCAGAAAAAGGACATGATTTGAGCGTCGGAAGGCCTGCGCCAGGGACCCCTTCCTTGGTTGTTGGTCTCTAACTCTGCATGCTTGTCTGGGTGTGTGCATGACCCAAGTACCACCAATTTTGTTATCATAGACCTCTAGTTCACGTGGGGGTCGAAGTTTCCGATGCATACATATAGGGTGTGTCAAAGTTGCCGCTCCGTCAACGCTGACGTCACATTCGCTGTCCTTCATCTAACTCAGCTTCCGAATATGATCAATACTATTATTATTATTATTATTATTATTATTATTATTATTAATAAACTAATTTAGGAGAAAGGCAAATACCTATATTCTATATACGATTTCGAAGTTCAAAACATCCAACGAGTCAATAGCATCGAGACACGGCGACATGGACTACTCGTTGTCTCGTTGTGCACCTCCCGCATAGAGGTCTTGTGTGAAATTGCCACGAGAACGTTCTCAAGCCCAATTCGAGAGAAAGGTGTAATTTCTCCTCTTTAGTCCTTACTCCTTAAGGTGTGTTTGATTTAAGTTATCATACATAATCTTGATTATGTAATTACTAGATAATCGCATAACTAAAATTATGGGAAATAAAACATAACCTAATGTCATAACATAATTTAACCTTTACTATATTACCCTTGGTTCAATTATCCTCTTATTCTTTCATTTTGGTGCTTAACGCTCAGCAACTCAACTTCCATCTCCTTCAATTGCTTTGCCGCATCCTATTGTAACACCATCTAAACAGTTCAAGAATGTCTATCAAGCATCTCCACCAATTCATTTATGCATCCTCTCATTCTGCAATAGTTCCTAATTAAGCATTAGCATTTAGAAACCGCAATCATCGAACAGAAAAAAAAAACTAGCAGATCAAAGCACTTGAAAACAAAGGAATGCATTAATTTCATGATTATGTTGAAACATCGAGATCGTGAGACGAAGACGAGATAGTGGCAAAGGTAAAGCAGGGTGTCCTCCACTGGTTGAAGTTGTGCCGAACTTCAGAAATCAACTGTGAGGAAGAATCCTGGGTACTACTTCAAGAGCCTTCACCGAGGTGATGTTGTCATGTGATTTCGGTCGGACGACTCCAAATTTCCACAAATAGAGGCACTACGACCAAGATCGCTCCACCATTCACCTAACGTCTTTTGGTCGATCCGGATTTCTTTCGGTGATTGTTGCTGCTTTCCTACATTCACCAGACATCCGTTCGCTAGACGCCCTTTTGGCGATTGCTGTTGCCATTCACCATACGCTCGTTCGCCGACCACTCCTTCCTCACCCTAGACGTCTCCATTCACCATTCTATCCTTCCTCACTCGTTCACTCGTTTGTTGCCTCCTTGCCCAGATGTCTATCTGCTCCTTCCCTTAGATATTCGCCTTCGTTTGAAGAACAAGCCGCGAGGATAATTTTGGGAATATTTATTTATTAACCCCGAAATCGTCAAAAACCTAACATTTCTATGGTTATTTACATTCCTAGTTTTGCTGACATTTGCTAATGTAATAGGCATGATGGATTACTTAGGAATCATTCATTACCTAAACTAAATAGGATTAAACAATATAACCTTAATTCGATAACTAAGGTTATCAATGATAACCCCAAACAAACGTACACTTAGGGTTTTGAAACCCTTAAAATTGAGAAGGGAACAAAATTTTTTGTTTTGGTAATTCTATGTTCATTTCTTTATCATACCTTCTCTTCCTAGTTCCCCGATCATTCTTCTAAGTTCTATCTGTAGAACTTTGCTTTTTTTTTTTTTTATTTAACTAAGGCTCTTGATGCTAACATAGGGGAAAAAGGCTGCCAATAAGATTTTAAAGCATATCAATAACTATTCTTCATGTAATAATGAACAATGATTTTCCCTCTGAAATTCCTCCTGAAGGATTAAAAAATACAGAAATTGAAGAGGTTGATCTCGATTCTTTCAAGTGTGATCCAAGATTATGTCAATAAATTTGAGAATATTATCCTAACCAACGAAAAGAGATTTGTCAAGTTTATTTGAATATGAAAGCATGACAACCTATTCTTCGAGAATATTGATTAAATAAAAATATTAAACACTCTCGAAAATTTCAATCTACTTGGTATGAACAATTTCCTTGGTTAAAGTATTCACCAACTAAAGATAAATCATATTAATTTCTATATTTTATCTTTAACAAGCCATCAGGATGTTTAAATCAAACTACATTTTGTGTTGATGTATTTTTGAAATAGAAAAGCTTGTGCTTTCCTAGGCCATATGGGGAAAGATAATGTTTCTTCACTCCATCGTAATGTTAAAAAGACATGTGAGAATTTGATGAACCAAACACAATATATATTAAGGAGATTCGACAATTTTAATGATGAACAAGTCACAACTAATCATCTTCGATTAAAGGCTCACATAGATGTGGTGTTGTTGCTTGCACTTCAAGGAATTCCGTTTAGAGGTCATGATGATAAATCTAGTTCAAATAATCGTGGCAATTTTTTTGAATTTTTTTGATGTGCTGACCATGTACAATAATGAACTTTCAAAGACAATTGTGAAAGCTCCAAAAAATGCCAAGTATACAAGTCACGATATTCAGAAACAAATACTTCATGTGCTTTCGGTGAGAGTGAAAAATATAATTCGTGAAGAAATTGGAGTTACCAAGTATTGCATAATTGTTGATGAAACCCAAGATGAATTAAAAAGAGAGCAAATGTCTATCGTATTGAGATTTGTGGATATAAATGGATTCATTCAAGAACTTTTTTGGGGGCTTGTTCATGTATCTGATATTGTGGTTTTAACTTTAGGGGATGCTATATATTCTACTTTGGCTCACTACAATTTGGATGTTCAAAATATTAGAGATCAAGTCTATGATTGTGCTAGTAACATGAGGGCCGAGTTTAATAGATTGCAAGTTTTGATTATAAAAAATTGTAGAAGTGTTTATTATGTTCATTACTTTGCTCATCGATTACAATTAGCTTTAGTTGTAGTATCAAAAAATGTGACACTTATTTATCAATTTTTTTTATAGATTAACTTTTATAGTTAATATTGTTGGTTTTTCATGTAAGCATAATAATGAATTGAAGAATGTTCATGTAGATGACATTGCACATTTGATTGCTATTAATGAACTTGAGACAGTACGCCAACTTAATCAGATACGTACTTTACAACAAGTTGTTGATACATGTTGGAGTTCTCATTTGAGATCATTGAAAGGCCTAATTAAAATATTTAGTACATCGTGTACGGTATTGCTCAATGTTATGAGTGATGAGCTTCCTTCTCAACGAGCAGATGCAAAATTTGTTTATGATGAAATGATTTCCTTGGATTTTGTGTTCATCTTGCATCTAATGGAAGAGATTATGGGAATCACAAATATCCTTTGTCAGACTTTACAAAGTAAATCTCAGGATATTATAAACGCAATGAAGCTTATATTATCTACTAAGAATTTACTTCAATAGATGAGGAATAACAAGTGAGATGATTTGATTGTACAAGTGAAATCTTTCTGTGAACTTCGAAATATTGGCATTCCTGATTTCAATGTTTTGTATATTAATAGACAAGGTTAAGCCTATGCTCATCAAGACAATTTCACCATTGAACATAATTATCATATACACCTCTTTTATGCTTCAATAGATTCACACTTGTAAGAAATTAATGGTTGCTTTAGTGATGACGCTATGGAATTGCTCATTCTTAGTAATGCCTTAAATCCTTAAAATATGATGGAGTCTTTCAGAATTGTGGATATATGTAAATTGGTTGAAAAGTTTTTTGTCTAAGATTTTACAAGAGATGAAAAGAAGCAATTGAAGATGCAATTGAAACATTATGAGTATAACGTAGTTAAAATGCCTGACTATAAAAATCTTTTAACCATTTTAGAATAATGTAAATGGTTGGTATAGACTAACAAGTATGTTACATATAACCTTATTTTTAGAGTCATTTTACTTGTGCTTACTCTTTCGATTTCTATAGTTATTTCAGAACGATCATTTTTTACGATGAATATTGTGAAAACAAGGCTTCGGAGCAAAATGGAGGATACTTTTCTCTTAGACGTGTTAATGGTATATATTGAGAGAGAAATTGTTAGAAATACAAGTATAGAAGCTATCATTGAAGAATTCAAAATTTTAAAAGAACACCGAATTCTTTTTAGTTAGTAAATTATATTTTGATACTTAATTAAATGTACATTAACTTTTTGTTTCTGAATCATGGTTTGTTCACAATATTACCAACATATAGTTTGTCATCAAAGGAAGTTCATGATTGCTTTAAATTATCTCTTATGTTAATTGAAATAAATTGGGTTGATTATGTTTACTATGATGCTTTCGGTTGCATCATATTTGTTGTTGCCATGATAAAATAAAATTTGATTTTGTTATTTTTATTTTCTCATTTTTTTATATCTTTGATTGGTGATTCTTCATTGCCAACTCATAGAGTTTTCTTCTTGATGATATTGGTAGGCGTCATTTCATCAAGGAGGCTGCATTTATATTAGTAATAAATGTAAACAATATGAACTTATATGGTTTATGAGAGTTTTAGTGTCTATGTCCTGATTTACTTGTATTCATGTATGCTTTTTGAATAATGAATGATTATTAGCAGTGTATGCACGTGATTTTGAATGATGTATTATTTTCAATTTAGTAATGAAGAGTTGTGAATTGAAATTTAATAATATTGAATGACAAATGATGTTGATTTTTAATCCATGTATTGAATGTATTAGCGTTGTTGTTGCATGTTTAGGATTTTATTATTAGGGTTTAAATAAGCTATTGAATGTTTCCATCACTAAAGTTAGCAATGGAATTAATTCCGTCACTAATTTAGCAATAGAAAATTAATATCCGTCGTTAAATTTAGCGACTGAAATTTAATCCTTTCTCACATAGGAGGATGTATTCATACTTCTCTAGAATAGCTATTTCCTTTATGTTGGTGCATTCGATAACTAAGGGGATTGAATTGATCGTTGAAAGGACTTCAATCGCCGGACATCTCCGTGCCCTCTAACCCATTATTCAAGTGTAACACCAGTATTGAAAGAGATTTTCATATATGCACCACAATCAGCTAGAGGTGAGATTTTCATAGATTCACATGTATTTAATAAAAATATGATAGGTAAAATACAAAGGTATTAGTATTTAAATGAAATTTAATGTTTGATTTATAATTTTTAATTGAACTTTTAAAAATATCTCTAGATTTTGAAGGGTCAAAATAAAATTAATCTTATAAATAAAAATTCGATACAAACCCAAGAACGGATTCTTGGTTTAGTCCTAAGTAAAAATATAAGCACTGACACCGCTACCACTCTACTCCCTTCTTGGCAATATCGACATCAACAATAGTAGATTCGTTGAGCACGACGAGTTCATCATCGTGCTCACCACAACCATGATTGATTAGGCCCTCGTCAACTAGAAGCCTTTGAGGTCAATATTTTTATTTTCTACTTTTTTTTTTCTTTTCTAGCCCTAAAATACTTGCAAATGAATATTTTATCTTGCCCAATATATATAATTTTTCTTTCATGCGCACTTGTTTTTTTTCCATAGTTATTTTTGATCTATTTCTTTATTTTTTCCTCCTAATATATTATGTTTTTCTATATTAACTTTGATTTTTTTATTTATATGTTTTTAGAATTTGTTCCAGTTTAATTCAATGAAGAAAATAAAAATGGAAAATAAACTAGAAACAAATTTAATATCATTAAAATAAAATTAATAGCCAAGTTGATGAAAATAAGTCAATTAAATTTCACATTCTAACTTTCTCTATAACAAAAATGAATATTGTTATTTTAGTTATGTGTTAATTCAAATAAATTACTATTTCATAATTAAAGAAAATTAATAATTATAAATGTTTGATAATATCTATTATAATGTCTACGTATAATAGGATTTTAATATTTTATCCATTTATATTTCTTATATAATCACCTTATTTCTACAAATAATCTTAAATTGCAATCACAAATATAGTCCTTTCTATTTATAAGTTTGTAAGTCCCATTAATATTAATATCGGTGATCTATTAATCTCCTTTAAAACACCCTAATCTTTGAACTAATCCTTTTCTAGGTTTCTTACATTTGTAAATATCTTTTTCTTGATTTCTTGTTTCACCTCTTGGTTACTTTGTGTGTTTACGATTCTATTATTATTTTTGGTTTTTCAGATTTCATTTTTTTTTGTTTCTTATTCATTTCTATTTTAAACATCTTTTTCCATGGTTTTATTCCAAAAGTAATGTCCAATGATCCGCCGATTATATGTTATAATTAGACTCAATTTGTTTTAATTTACATTCATCTTTATTTAATCCTTTTCTATATTTTTTTCATTCTAAGATCTCTTTTTCTTGTCAATGTTAATGAATTCTAACATTATTTTTGGGATTTCTTTTTGATATTGTTTATTCATTTCTGTTTTTGAATATTTTTTTCTATCGATCTATTGTTTTTCCTAAATGTGATTCGGCATTTACATATCCGTCTACTATTAGGATTTCTTTTTGATATTGTTTATTCATTTATGATTTTGGACATCTTTTTCTATCTTTTTGTTGTTGTTCCTAGTCACGGTTCGACATTTCTAGATCCATACATCGACCATATATTTGTTGTACGTATTTACTGACTCAGCTGCTTTTAGACATCTTTTTCTATCATGTGTTCTAATTTTCTAGGTAGAATGTTGCTTTCTCTTTGCCACACTCTTGCTAGTACCACCTCAAGAGTAGGTACTGCCCCAACCTTAGCTGTGCGCAAATTCATGAATTCTCACACTTGTAAGCTCATGGACTTAACTCTGTTCCGTTGTTATTCAACTGCCAGTCAGTGCAAATGGTCACACTAGCTAATGACAACAAAGAAAATAGTTATAAAAAAATAATCTCGAATTGATTTGGCATCGATTCAACATTTTTCATATTTGCATCGTAATATTTCTAAATTTATTATATTCATTGCTATTATTATTATTATATGTCATATTGAATTTCATTATTAGTTAGACAATTTATATAAATAAGTCCTTTGATTTCATAAAAAAATCATTCAGAAATAATTATTCACTTTTTTCTTCTTTTTTCTATCATGTATGTCTCTACAATTATTACCTTTTCTTTCTATTTTTTATTTTATTTATCTTTTTTTTTTTTTTTTTTGCCATCCATCAACTGTCTTCTTCTGAATAGCGTTTGGCTCTGGATTAAGGGATTTGAGTCTTCCTAAATGCAAATCTATCTTTTGACTAGAAATTCCCCAGCCGACTAGGTAGAAGCCGAAGCAGCCCTTTCGGCCAACCACCGATCAATAGTTGTTGTTCAACATTATCGATCAGCAAGGAGAGAAGATCTCCGTGTGCCGTCGGATAGCAAGGTTTATTACTATCAAGGGATGAGTTATTTATTCTCAATGTCAGATACTCAATGACATCAAAATGACCAAAAGTAAAGTTTAGACCGATGTCAAATTTATCACATTATTGGTTATACTGGTATTCATTGCTCTAGAAGATTTGATTAGTATTATAGTCAGAGAAGATGTCAAATTTATTTCAGAGTTGGACATATTGGTATTCAATGTCCTGAAAGATTTGACTCAAATTTTACTGGTGGTATTACAACATTAGGACAATCAACTATTTCACAAGTTTCATCAACTCCTGAAAACCCAAGATGACATTCGGATTCTACAGCACCTCATCATGTTATATAGAAGTATGATATTCTCACAGAAGCTTAGCCTTATCATGAACCCGACATGAAATAAATAGACAATGATTCAGGTTTGCAAATTACGAGGCGGATCTAGGATTTTAGGTCTAGGGAGGCCGTATATTAAATGACGAGGTCGAATATTAAATAATGGAAATAATTATTAAACATATTATATTATAATGATCTAATCAAATTTTCACGATGAGAAATAAAAAAGAAAAGAAATATATTTAGTTAGAATGTGAAATATATATTTAGTTACAACATAAAATATAAAGGAGAAAAAAATTAAAATTCGATCCCACAAGGATTCGAACTTGAGAAGTATGTTTAAAAAAATCATAAACTTACCATTAGACCAACCATACACAACTACATATAATAGGGCCAAATAATATATATATTAATAAAACTTTTAAAAAAAATCTATACAAAAATAATATTATTTAAAAATTTTAGGGGGGGTCGTGGCCCCTCAGGCCGTAACGTAAATCCGCCCCTGCTCACCTTGGAAACACACTATTTCACTCATGTGGCTGAACTTTTCGTATGCGCAACACTCTTCATATTCCTTCTATCACCAAAAATTTACTTTATGTATCCTCATCATTGTCTTGTGACGGATCCCATAACATGAATTATTCTACTCCGAGAAAACATTAAAGATGATCTCTATCATCTTCAACCCACTTATACTAATGCTTTTGTTAGAGAATGCACTAACAAATTCTCTTGGCACGCAAGTCTTGGCCATCCATCTCTACGTCATCTTCAGAACATCATTAATTAGTATGGTTTACCAATTTCTTTAGCCTCCTCATTTCATTTTTGTGAAATTGCATGAAAGCAAAATCTCATAAATTACCTTTTGTGTCTTCTACTCATACATCTAGTTTTACTTTAGAAATTATTCACTCTGATGTGTGGAGTCATGCTCCTATTCTATCTAACCAAAGTTTTCTTTAATATGTTACTTTTATTGACAATTTTTTTGGATTTTTCGTATGAAAAGAAAGTTTAATCTCTTCGATATTTTTTGTCATTTTTAAAAGCATGTTGAGTGTTATTTTGATTGCAAAATACTCTCTCTTCATTCTAATTTGGGGGGAGTATTAAGCTCTTCATCGTCATCTTACCTTCTCAAACATCCTTCATCGAGTCTTTTGTCCCCGCACTCTTGAATAAAATGGATCCGCTAAGAGGAAACATTATTATATAATTGAAACTACCTTAACCCTTCTTAATCATGTCTTAGTTCCGCTTAAATTTTGGGATGGCGCTGTCGAAACCTCAGTATACCTTATCAATTATTTGTTCACTCCACTACTTCAAAACAAAAGCACCTTGGAAAGACTTTATAATCGCTCTCCAGATTACTCATTCTTCTGTATCTTTGGTTATGCATGTTATCCTTAGCCGTGACCTTACTCTAAACATAAGTTAAACCCTTGGTCTCAACAATGTGTTTTTCTTAATTATAGTAATTTGCATCATGAGTATCGTTACATATATATCTTCTTAACATATTACTTTTGATGAGTCTCTCTTTCTATTTACAGTTGTTCCCTCAGACATTCCCTCATATAATCAAGGCACCTTTTTTATTTACACTAATAGTATACCATAACTCTCACAGGTTGCTCCAATAAGACATACTAAAAAGTCCAAGGGAAGATGGAATTTTGGGCTCTGCTCCATCTCCACCATATCTTATAGACTCAACATCTAGCAATGCCCCACTCTCTAGTCTTGATTCCCATCATTTTGACCACTCATCTCCGAGTAGTTCTGATGATGATGCTCCTCATAATATGCTTCCTCTAAGCGGGATTTATACTCGATATCCACCAGTTTCCCCCGCTATACTCTTCCATGGGATCTAATTGCTTCTTTAAGTTTTGTTGTACCAATTAGCTTTACATAAGCAGTCAAAGGCCCAAATTGGCGTGTTGTGATGGCTACAAAATTTGATGCTCTTCTTTGTAATAAAACATGGACCTTAGTTCCTCGTACTCCGTCTATAAATGTTATGGACTCTAAATGGATTTGCCAAATCAAGTATCACACATACGAATCTATTGAATGCTATAAAGCTCACCTTGTTGCAAAAGACTTTAGTCAATAACTAGGTATTGACTTCAATGATGCTTTCAATTTAGTCATCAAAATTATAACTATCAGATTATTATTATCTATAACTATTAGCTCCAATTGGCTGATACAACAATTAGATGTTTCCAATGCTTTACAGTCAACTTGAAGAAACTGTATTTATGGAGTAATCACCAGGTTTCATCGATCCGCAACTTTCAAAACATGTTTGTAAACTTCAGAAATCTATATATGGTCTTCGACAAGCACATCATCCGTGGTTTCATCGTTTATCTAATTGGCTTCACCTTCAGAGTTTTTCTGGGTCAAAAAATAACTCTTCGCTATTCTAAAAATGTAATAAAAAATTTATCATATTTTTTCTAATTAACATGGATGATATTTTAATAACTGGCAATGATCAAGAAGACATCACTTCTTTGCTCCATCTTCTTAATCAAGAGTTTCTGATTCAGGACCTCGGCAAGGCCAATTTTTTCCTTGGCATTGAGTTTCTTCCAAATGCTGAAGGTCATCTTCTCTCTAAGAGCAAATATATCGACTCCTTCAATGAGCTAAAATTGATGGTGGACATCCTATCTCCACACCAATTATTAAAGGAGGTTTTAATGTTCCTTCTTCCTCTCCTTTAATGGCGGACCCTCAGATCTACCAAAGTATTATTGGTGCCCTACAATATGTCACCATTACACAATCTAACATTGCTTTTGTAATTAATCGTGTCTGTCAATTTATGCATTCTCCAGTGAGTACCATTGGAAAGATGTTAAGCGAATTCTTCATTATCTTAAAGGCATAATTTTACATGATTTCTTTTATATCGTCAGTCCTCATTAGAGTTGAATACATATAGTGATACAGATTGGGTCGGATCTCTAGAAGACAGACGTTCAACTAGTGGGTATGCAATATTTTTTCAATGAAATTTGATTTCTCAGCTTTCAAAGAATCAACCTACAATCCCTCGCTCAAGCACATAAGCTGAATACAAAGCTATCGTTAATGCAACATCCGAAATTATTTGGCTACAATATCTTCTTTCAAAATTATATTTTTTCCAAACCACTACATTCAAAATATGGTGTGATAATATCAACAACTTTCGATTTCTTATGTCTCTATAGAAGATCAAATTGATATATTCATCAAGCTATTATCTAGATAATGTTTTACCAAGTTAGTAATCAAACTCAAAGTTCGGGCACTACCGTTGAATTTGTCAAGGTGTAATGACAGCAAAGAAAGCAATTATGGAAAATAATCCCGAATTGATTTCAATTAATTAAAATTTATCATATTTAACATCATAATCAATATCAATAACAAAAGATAATATTTCTAAATTTATTATATTCATTGCTATAATTATTATTATGATTGTATGTCCTATTTAATATTTTAATTATTAGTTAGACAATTTATAAAAATAAGTCTTTTGGCTTTATCAATAAAATCATCTAGAAATAATTATTCTTTATTTTTCTTATTTCTATCACCGGCAACGGCCTCCTTTGTCTTTGTCCCATGGTATGGTTCGTTCTCTATTTCATTTGTTTTCTTTCTCAGGTAAGAAGTATGAGGTTTTAAATTAGTTCTTGTACAACTATTGTGAATTTTAAAGATAAATGGTGAGGTATGCCAACACATTAGGTTAGATGTATCAATGATTTAACTGTTTCATTTTATATGAGCTATTGTTTCTTGCAATTTTAGGAAGACAAAAGCAAGCAGTGATTGTACTGTCAGATATGCGATATTTACTTTTCCTTGGATATGCACTCCAAAATTTAGGGTGAGTTAATTGTTTCCTGAAGTTAAATTTTTCTCTTTAATGTTATAATTTAATTGTTTTATAAATGTTCTTCAGTTAAATGGCAAATTCTAGTAAAAGTTAAATGTGGGTCACTTACCTTAAGATTTACTGCTAATTGACAATTTATTTATTAGGCAATTTCTTCTGGTTGATTTACTAAGGAAGACTAGTGATACATTCAGAAAAATCCCTTCTCCAGGGTTAGTGCCACTCTGCCAAATCAGCATTTTGAGGGCCACAAATATTCCATCCCAGTGTAAGGAAGCTCCTCTCTTATGTACAACTCGCGCTTGAACTATGCTTGAAGCCACTTTAGTCCAAGAGTACCCCCACACTCCTCAAAAGTGATTGCCTCCATCATTGTCATCGTCGTTGTCGTCGTCATCTCAAGTTGATAACAGACCTAACTAAAAAAGTCTCGATTTGTGGATGAAAAATTATACAGCATTTTTCTCCCAAGGAGATCCATTTTATAGAGCTTGAACAGTCACGAACCTTTTCACGTGAACCATAGTCAATCTTGGGTTGCAACTTTTCATGAACAGCTTTACATATGTTCTTTCACGAATGGTTGCACCTTTTCAGATTTTAATAGCAGTTGTAATCTTTCATGGAAAATTGTATTGTTTGGCGAATGGGTTGCAACGTTTCAGACTGAAAAACAGCTGTTGCGAATTACAGAGGCAAAGTATGCCTCGGCCAAAAGCTGTTGCTTTACACAAGGATTGAAAAATCCTGATTCCTTATATTCCCCCGCCATTTTTCAATACTTGCTCAATTCTTTGGATCACATAAAATCCAAGAACAAACTGTGCATCGACTGTGGTGTCGCACGATTGAACCACCTTCTTAGCAATGACTATTTATAACTTGTCGATATCAATATGGCATACACGGTTTGAACCAATTGACCATGGTGACAAGCCACGTAAATCAAAGCACACAGAAATTTTCTGTTTATCTCAATTGTTATATTTTCGATACATCGGTCTCGTGTCCATATCCTTTCATAAGTGTGTCCAAACTAAGTTCCAAGTTTGGTGGATGTCGTATCATTGGCAAAAGCCCACTCCAACACTTATTTAGTCAAGCTCTTTAATGCCCCTGCCATCATTTATGGCATTTTCAAGACTTGTTAAGAACTCTATGTTCAACCTTCCTTGTCTTGATAGGAATACCAACACAACTACCTTTGGGATTATTTTGTTGTGTTCATATCACATGCTACAACGTACTTTGACTCATTGAATTGAGGTTTTGTTGTAAGCGACCTTAGAATTTGGACTTCAATCCCATGTCACATGATATTTTCAACACCATATCTATAGTTAATCCTTTAGGGCAAGGATCAGCAAGATTATCTTTTGATCTCACAAAATCTGAGTGTAACCGCTCCATTGACGATCAACTTTCTTACCATGCTATGCCTTAGTCCAAGATGTCTAGACTTTCCATTATATACTTGACTATAGGCTTTAGCAATCATGGTCGTGTTATCACAATGGATAGCAATGGGAGAGACCCGCTTCAGCCACATTGGCACTTCATGAATAAGGTTTCTCAACCATTTCACTTCTTTAGAAGCCGATGCTAGTGCTACAAACTCAGCTTCCATTGTTGAGCTCGTGATGCATGTATGTTTCTTTGAATCCCAAGAAAGCACACCACCTCCTAACATAAAGATCCAACCAATAGTGGAAGAGTGGTCATCTTTGTTAGTTATCGAAGTACCATCCGAGTATCCTTTAAGTACATAAGTGTTCCACTATAGCAAATTCCATAGTCCTTCGTATGTTTCAAGTACTTGAGTACTCTTGTTACTCCCACCCAATGTTGGCTTCCTGGATTGCTTGTGTACCGACTTAACGCTCCCGCTGTATAAGAAATATTTGGTCAAGGACAAGTCATTGCGCACATTAAGCACCCTATGACACTGGCATATTCCAATTGTTGTATTGGATTACCCAAATTTTTAACAAATTCTATTTTTAGGTCTACCAGTGAAGGAACCGATGTGTAGTCTTGATGGTTGAAGCGTTTAAGAATCTTTTCAATATAATGAGATTGTGAAAGCATGATTTTATTGCCTTCTCTCTTGATTCTTGTTCCAAGGATGACATTGGCTGCACCTATATCTTTCATTTTAAAATTACTCGATAGCAGCTTTTTGTTATCTAAGACTTGTTTTAGATTTGTACCAAAAATCAACATATCATCTACGTAAAGGCATATTATC
>JBBMJZ010413115.1:22409266-22461799 GCA_037833815.1 Zingiber zerumbet | reverse complement strand
TCATCAATCAAATATATCCATAAATATATATTTTAAATATAAATGGACACAAATGAGTACTTATGTGGGATGAAAAGTACTATTTTTATTTTAAAATTATAATAAAGAAAGATAATAAATTGAGATAAAACTTAGTTTACATGTGTTTCTCAACCCGCGGGTCAACCCAAGCCTGTCGCGAGCCAACCCGCACAGGTCACAGGCCTAAGCGGGTCGGCCCGCGGCGGGCTTGGGTTGATAAACTTCCAACCTAACCATCTTAAATTGTTTGATGGGACGGACCAAACTGACGGGCCCAACTCAAAGGGATGAAAAGTACTATTTTTATTTTAAAATTATAACAAAGAAAGATAATAAATTGACATAAAACTTAGTTTACATCTGCGGGTCAACCCAAGCCATAGATGTTATGTTCCAATTATTTAATGATTTGAGGGGGGTGGGGGGCGGGGCGTAAATTAAGATGCAGTTAAACTCAACTATTGACCAAAATCTTTGTTTCCACTTTATAGTAAAATATAATAGACACTAATTTACCTAATTACCTTTGATATTTTCAAGTATAACAAGTAAAAAAATGAGTATAATTTTTCTTAAACGCAGCCCATTAAAATAGAATTCAGTATATTTTCTATCAAATTGAGCACGGCTCTTTTTCCACTTCAATTAGATGAAAATTATGCTAGATTTTTTTTAATGATACTCAATTAGATAGAAAATACTAGATTTTCTTTGAATTATGCTGAATTATATTAAGTAGGAAAAAGTCATATTCAATTTAATAGAAAATATACTGGAATCTACTTTAAAGTGTCGAATTTAAGAGGAATTATACTTATGTTTAGATTTTTTATACCTAAAAAATATGAGGGGGTAAATTTGATAGAAATATACTGGATTCTAGTTTAAAGTGCTGAATTTTGATAGAAATATACTGTATTTTAATTTAAAGTGCTGAATTTAAGAAAAATTATACTCATTTTTGGACCTTTTGCATCTAAAAAATCTAAAGGACAATTATATAATGATATTTGTACGAGGGAGTTAAAGTAAATACAATTTTACATGTAGGGAGTGAAAATAATATTTTTAAAATATAATGATTACATGTAAAGTTAAAATTGTGATGGGGATTCTTCTCTAATTTACTTTTTTTTTTCTATGATAATATGAATAAGAATAAAAATTTAATGATTTTTTAACCAGATCATCATAAACTCCTAATCACACATATTTGATAAATTTGGTATGCAAATTTATATTTTATGGTAATATCCGATATCAAAAAGGATCATGGCACCAAAATTTCGATTTTAATCGTTAATTACGATATTCCCATCCCCGGGCCATTCAATCTCCCGGGGCTCTCACAGATCCTTTTCCTTCCGTGACAAGCTATCGAATAGCGGACCAGTCGCTCGTGCCGTGGAAGCCTTTTCCTGGTTAGGGTTCCAATTCAATGTCGCCCTTCCGATTCCTTCATCTCCTCCTCATCTTGCTCTTTTCCTACGCCTCCGCCAATACCTACCACTCCCTCCTCCGGATGGTCCCCGACGATCGCGTTTTCAGCGGATCCGCCGGCTTCCGAGGAGCCGCCGATGGCATCTTCTGCGATAGCTGGAGGCTCTCTGTGGAAACTAATAACGCAGGGCATTGGAGGATCATCCCAGAAAACTGCCTTGGGTTGGTGGAGGAGTACATGAACGGGGATCGGTACTCGTCGGATTCCGACGTTGTCGGCGCTGACTCTCTGTCCTTCGCCCTGACTGTTCAGATTGAGGGCGATGGGAAAGACATGTGGATCTTTGACATCGACGAGACGCTGCTTTCCAATCTTCCGTATTACGTGGTCCATGGATACGGGTAATCTTTTTCGTGCTTTCTACTCGATGATTTTCTTTATGGATTTATGAAACTGGATCTATTATCTTCTTCTGGGACAAGTATCTACTAAAAAAAAAAAAAAATCGAATTTTCTAAAATTTCTATAAGAATGCTTCGGAGCTAATGATCCAGCGAAATGCTTGCGAACATTCTACTCGCTCAAAAGCATATCTCAATATTCGATATGCTGTGGCATTCTATTAAACATGTCGATTTCTCTCATGCACCTTACCTCAAATGACTAGTGGTTGAATATTGGCCTCGATGTTACATTTCCTTAAGTCTATATGGTGTCCAATTGCTTGACAAAATTTGACTACTCAACTAATATTAAGGCAGCTTATACCCTAAGTCACTATATCAGACTTGTGGGCTGCAGATATTTGCTTTATAACTTGCTATCCATCTCCAAAGAACTAGTTTTGAGTGTCAAATTTGAATTTTGTAATTGAAAAGATAAAAGTTAAGTTTCATGTCAATTTTAAATGTCTATAGCTGGAGACCATGGAATCATTTCATTAGAACAATTGCATTACTCACCTACAATGTTCTAAAAAGGGCTAGGCAGTAGGCGGGCGGTTACCCGCCGCCTAGCGCCTAGAAGGAATATTTTTTTCTCACGAAACTCCTGCCAATCGATCTATTGGCCAATTGATCGACAGTCTGTTTCCTCACGAAACTCCTGTCAATTGATTGACAATGTTCAATTGATAGACCAATCAATTTTAAAGGGTTCTCTAAGAAAAAAATATGTATAATTTGATTTCAACATACAATGAAAATAGTCCAAAATAGTAAAAATACACAAACTGACAAGGAACAAAATATTAATCAAAATTCAAAATATTAATTTGTTCAACATCAACATACAATGAAAATAGTAAAAGTACACAAAATAACTCATATAATCCTATATCCCTAATTCTTCTTCTAGTTTATCTCCATATTTCTCCAACACTTTGTATCAGATTCAAACTCAAAATCCATGGCATCTTCCTCTTCATCTGATACAAATTCTTCTTTGTGAAGTTCTCTTACATCTTCAAAATTTGTCTCAACATCTTCATCTCCACCATCAACAATCCATCCTTGTGCCATAGTTGCTTCACTAGCAAGTAACACATTAACTCCTTTTTCTTCTTGTCTTCTCTTTTTCTTTATAATCTTACCATTGAATTGAACATAGACTAAATTGTTCAACCTTCCGGTATGTAATCTATTTCTTTTTTTTTGTATGGATCTACATTAAAGAAAAATAATAATATTGAATACATATTTAGACATTTAGTAATTACTAATTAGTAGTTATACAATAAGTAATTAAGTACTTACTCCCTTAAAAGTACTCTAATTTCTCTCACAATTGGAAGAACTTGTAGTTAAAGAAATGATCCTTTTAGCCATCTTTTGCAATTTAGGTACACCATTTCCAAAAAGATGCCACCATCCAACTAAATAAAAATAAATCAAACAATAATAATAAGCAAAATCAAGAAATAAGCAATAAAAATTACGAAATAAAGTAAGCAATTATTACTTAGTTGTTACCCGAATCATATTTCTCATCTTTTTTTGCATCCAATTATAGCTAATGTGCTTCCAAATCCCCCACTTTGTTGATATACTTCAGCAACTCTACATTTACTACCTCACTTTGGCTATCAAT
Organism: Zingiber zerumbet; assembly: GCA_037833815.1. Taxonomy (NCBI): domain Eukaryota; kingdom Viridiplantae; phylum Streptophyta; class Magnoliopsida; order Zingiberales; family Zingiberaceae; genus Zingiber; species Zingiber zerumbet. Next base: position 22,458,249 of record JBBMJZ010413115.1, on the reverse strand, counting down.
ATCATCGGAAAAGAATGCTGCAACACAAGTGAAACATCCATTTGTGATCACTTCTTCACTTCCAATGCTTTGGTCATTGAAGAAGTAATAAGGATTCAATAGGTAGGTCGCCAAATGTAGTGAACTGTCAAGCCGATTATGACTTTTCTCATCAATAATATCAATAACAGGACAATAGTGAAGCTTTTGATTTTTGAATGTCACTTTAATCTCCTCTCTCACTCTAAGTAATTCTCTATACACAAAGCCCATAGATGGCTTCTTATCCCCATTAACAAGACGAAGCAACTTAACTAAAGGGGCAACCATCTTCAAGCAAAAACTTACCCTATTCCAAAAAGAGACACTCATAGCGGTATTATGTCACCTTCCCCTTTCCACTCTTTGAATGTTGGCATGTATTCCGTTCTTCACTAGCAACCATAGCTCTTAGTTCACGTTTCTTCTCCATCAAACTTTGCAAAGTTAGAAAAGTAGTTACAAATTGTGTTACTCCCGACCTCACTATATCCCTTTTTTTGGTAAACTTTCTCATCATTGACAATGCTTTGTGATATGCATAAATAAAGATTGTCAAGCTCTTTGCCTTCTTAATTACCCCTTTGAACTTAGGTTGGTTCTCAATTCCTTGAAGCATAAGATCTACGGTGTGAGTTACACATAAAATCCAAAATATATGTGGCCTCTTCTCCTTCAACAAATCTGTTCCTGCCATATTATTCAAAGCATTGTCTGTTACCACTTGAACTACACTTTGGGGTCCAACTTCTTCAATGCACTTGTCCACATATTCAAATATATAATTCCCAGTGTGTGCTTCATCCGATGCTTCACTAGAAGAAAGGAAAGTTATGCCTTCTTTACAATTGGCACATAAATTCATGATACTTCTTTTCCGGTCAATCCAAGCATCGGTTAAAATTGAGCAACCATTCAAAGCCCATTCTTCTTCTTGCTTTTTTAATAGATTTTTAGTTCTATCAACCGCTTCCTTCAATAAGGGCTCCCTTAATAGGTATTGAGTTGGAGGACGATAACCCAGGCCAAATTGACCAACCGCTTTCGCAAACCTCTTGAAGTTATTATTGTTAGTGGCATGAAAAGGAATACCAGACTCGTACACCCATCGAGCTAAGTATTGGTGCACACTGTGTGTCCTTTACTTTCGTGCATCAATAATATTTTGTTGTTTTTTCTTACTTCCACTCAATGAAGATTCAGGATCAATAATGGATGCAAATCAGTCCATAGGGCCAAGAGTGAGCGGGTTGTTTTTTTTCCCCTTGACTCCCTTCATCTTCCGCATATTCTTCTCGAACAACTTCTTCTCTCACCTCCATTTCATCATATTTTTTTTGTTTCTTTTTGTTCTTGCCCTTCAATGGCATTCTTACACCTCACTTTATTCCCATTTGAAGACTTCTTACACAGGGCAACATTTCGCTGATATTGGCAAATGTTTGATTCTATAAATTCCACCACTAATAATTTTTCCACACAACTTACATTTCGATTTATTCAAATTTTTAAGATCCACCAAGCCCGCAAATTCCCATCCAACATTATTCAAATTACGTTTCAAAGGGGTATCAATCTCCGCATTGAATTAGATGTTTCAGAAGATATAGTACCCAACATTTTACTACACAAGGAAAAAATTATCAATATCAATTAAAAAAAATCATTTGATTCAAGCAATGGTTATCAGGCATTCAAAAAATCAATTATCAATTCAATCCAAGCAATAACATACCCGATTTAATAACATACAATTAAATTTTATTAACCAACTTAAGCCCAGGGATGTTGTTACTAACTTGGTAGAAGAAAAAGCTACCGGGAAGAAAAGGAGGAGACCGTTGAAGGCTGAAAATGAGGGAACAAGGTGTTGTGCTCCGGCCCAACAGTTAGGGTTGCTTTCCCTTTGTTGTTGGCAGCCTTGGCTAGCTATGGCGAGCTCAGCTGCTGTCAAGAAACATGGCAGGGTGCTGGTGGCTGTTGGCTGTTGGTTGGGATGAAGGTAGTAGCTAGGGCTGATGTTGTGGCTGTTGGAGAAGAAAATGACAGCAAAGATGCTGCTCTTTGATGAAGAAGAAGGAGAGGGAGGAGATGAAGAGGTGGCTGCTGCTCTTTGATGAAGAAGGGGAGGGAGAAGATGAAGAGGCGGCTGCTGCTTGAAGAGGAAAAAACCCTTTTCAACGATTCAAAAATCAAAAATAAAATATAAACCCCTTTCGTCGCCGCTAATCAATTGGTAGAAACTCATCAATTGATTGACAAGGTTCAATCGATTAATCAATCGATTCAACAACCTTCTGTTTCTTGCGAAACTTCTGCCAATCGATTCGCCAATCGATTCGGCAGGCTTCTGTTTCTCGCGAAATTCATGCCAATCAATTGAAAGTGTTTAATTGATTGGTCAATCGATTCGGAAGACTTTTGTTTTATAAAAAAAATTGGACGCCCCTGCCTAAGTGGCGCCTAGCTGCCTAGGCGCCGATTAATGCGACAACGCCTATCGACATCGCCTTTGTAAAAGGCACTGCCCTAGGCGGTGCCTTTTAGAACACTGCTCACCTATGAAAGAAGAACAACTACATTATTCAAATAAACGTTAGGCATCAAAACATTTTCTCTTTAGGCATTTCTAATATAATCTCAGTTTGTTTGAAAATATTGTTTCCACCTTAATCCACCAACTTCCTCAAAGCTTAATTTGACCCAATGTAATCCTCCAACCCACCTTGTCATGCAAGACATTAACTGTAGATCCTTGAACCAGGACTAATTCATCAATGTTCTTGAAGATAGGTTATACACTGGTGGTGAAAAGGTCTAAGGAAATATCATTGAATGCTCTACACTCTGAGGTACTCATGGATGCCAAGAAACAAACAAACAAAAAAATCTGTCATTATCCAACCATCAACCAATTCAGTCTGAATTTCCTAAAAAAGATAGGTTAAAGTACTATTGTATTACAGGGAGTCTGGGCATGACACAAATGAGTGTATTCATTTGAGAATTTAGATTAAAAAATTGATCAGGTAAGGGCATTTGCTTAAATTTGTGGGTCTGAAAGACAAGTCAGAGGGAAATGAAGTGGCTCAGAAACTGTTTCAAAAGCATATAAATTTGACAATCAGTAGTCCAACAATAGGAGAGGGAGCAGCTTAGAGTCGAAGTCCACACTAGAAGGAATCTCTCTTGTTTTGCCTTTTATGTAGACTCTGAGTACAACTGAGATCTAGTGTCTTCCAAGGAGGATCATAAAGGATCAATATAAATCGTCAGGATCGCTGGTTGTTCGAATTAAAATTATTAATTGCCTAATTAGGTGGTGGACAAAGGTAGTTCAACTAATGTGTTGTAGCATGAAGCATTTATGAAAGTGGATTATTGCCAAAGGGACTTGGAAGAGGAAAACACCACTTTGATTGGTTTCAGTGAAAATAGTATAGTGACACTAGGAATAATAGTCTTGATTGTGATTGTGATTGTGGGGAGGAAAACAAATCCTTATTCTAGGCCAGGTTTTGTGCAGTTGATCTGCCCTCTTCATATAATGCGATCTTTGAAAGGACAACCTTAAGCAAGTTGAAAGTTGTGATTTAGGTCTATCATTTGGTGATGAAATTTTCAACTTCAAAGGGGGTTGGAATTGAGAAGGGTTAAATTTGATCTATAAGGTTGAGAAGTCGTTTCTTCCACCAACTCCTATATCTGATGCATCAATGTTAGATCTAAATCACCAACTCAATCTGTAAAGATTTGATGTATCAGATTGAGGAGTTGGTGTAAGAAACAGAGAATCCGATGATGAGAAGTTAGATAAGTTGACTAGGAGATTTTTGGCCATAGTTCAACAATCTGAATTTAGCCTCTACGCTGAATTTGTGGAGCCTTCGACTGATCATGAAATTTGGGCAGGAGAAGAAACAAAGAATAGAGTCATGAGGAATATTGCAACTTCATAAGGTGTTGAGACAATTATTTTGGTCTATAGAGTATATGCATACTCCAATATGTAAGGAAATTTCAGGACACTGATTAAATTTGAGGTGTTCAACTAGTTGAATAGAGGGTTTGTACGTTTGCTAAGGAAAAAAAAGTAGTAGTTGAAGACGTAAGCTACTTGGTGTTAATTTTGTTAGAGAAATTGAATTTCCAGTGTAGCAAATATGGTGATAGTGAAAAAGTAAATGGATACTGGTGGGTGCTTCTAGATTTTAGGGACCTTAATAAGGCTTGCTTAACTGACTGTTTACTATTGCTCTGGATTGACCAAGTGGTAGACATTACAACTGGGTATGAGATGTTGAGCCTTTTGTATGTTTTTTTTTTGTATAACCAAATTTTGATGGCAAAGGAGGGAGCTCCACACATCTTTTGAATTTTAAAAAGGCACTTACAAAGTTATGAATTTTAATTTGAAAAATAAAACCAATTTTCAGGAATGTATTATAATATAACACATTGGCTGAGCTGCTTATGTCATCAACATCCTTCTTGCATCGTTCACAGTTTGATCTTCAATCACAAGGGCTTCTAGATGATCCGTGCCAATTTCTCGTGCATCTTTCTTAGTGAACACCAAATCTCAGCTATACTTAGGTTCCACATCTTTGGTGAAACATGAGGACTTACTTCAGGCATGCGATTTTGATTCATTACTTCTCTTGATCTCTTCACCAGATGTAGTTACATCAATGATCATCAAGATAATGTCTTTCTGCACTGGTGGAGATGTTCCTTCTCATTTGGTTCATCTTTCCTTCTTTAGATCCACAAACTTCCTCATATGCCTTTTCCTAATTCCTCAATTTGAATCTTTAAATGAAAGTATTCACGTGTATCCTATTTCTCTTGTGGAATGCAGGCCAAATTGGTTATGGCTCAAGCAACTACATAATTCAATTATTGATTCCTAGAAGTACGTTCAAAGGTATCCCCTTAGACCTCATTACAGATGGATGCATGTTAAGTTTCATTGGCTGCTTCTCAGGTTAGAACTTTTCAATATCTCCATCATTGGAAACTTAGAGTACGCCACTTTTGTCCATATAGCACCTCTGTAGTGACATAAATGCTTTGCCTCTAAATTTTTCACATAATTTTATGAGGATTGTTATATAGAAGTGTGACAATCAGGAGGCCTTTTGATAAACATAAAGGTAGTTATCAAGATGACTGAATGAGAATCAAACACCTACCTAGTTATTTTGATAAATCTCGTTAAAATTTTTGAAAGTGATTTGCCAGAACCTTGTTTGAACATTAACAAACTATCAACACTTTGGGTTATTTGCCACATCCTCCCAAGTAAATTTCAAAACCTTGAATGAGTTCCTTGAAACATGCAATTTCTTCTAGTGGCAACTAGGTAAACCGTGTATGTGCTATCCCTCATAGGATTGCTGGGAAAACCTGACACATATGAGCATATAAAGTTCTATCTAGAGATATTGGGAGTTAAAAGCATGAACCTTGACAGGTGGATGCTCCTATTGTAGATGCCAAAGTATGTGGGGACAAGTTCTTCTTGGATTTTCAAAGTGAAAGGTTCTAATTTCTGGCCACCTCACTTCTCTCTTCCCTAATCCTCAAGACACTCTTCTCCCTCTAACTTGACTGCTCTAGTAACACATTTCTCATCAATTACATAATTTCTTGATTATCTATTATTCCTATACTTGCCTTTTGCATTTCTTCTCTGTTAAGAAATTAAGAAAAAATTTCCTGTTATAGCAACTATTAACTTTAATTGTGAATCTATTGTTTCCGATGACTTTAGCCATCACCATTGAATTGGATGAGATTGTTGAACATGTGGTCTCGGAATTAAATAATTTTTTCATTTGTAATGGAGAAGCCCCAAGCTCATTTCCTCACATAATCAAAGCCTTAGTGACCCTTCATCGCTGAATCTGGTGAGTTTTGGATTTGGCCTTTTCTATTTCCTACCTCTTGTGATCATGATAGATTCCCCTTTTATAGACTTCAAAGAGACTCATGCAGATCTAACCTGTTTTTGTGCTGACCAGTTTGATTGGACATGTGTCAATTTTCTACTGATCAATATTGAGGCATTTGGATTGGTTCTTGTTCACACTAATCAACTTTTGTAGCATATATGCGTCAATCATCCAACAGTCTTTGAGATTATTGGATAACTCTATGTGATGTGTGCAAATATATAAAATTATCTCATGGAGTTGTTTCACGGGTTCCTTTAAATTTGTCATCTATTGCTGAATATACTGTAGGAAGAGAAGTTTTATGCAACTCATGAAGTTGTCCATTCTGAAGAAAAGGTTGATTGGTCTAGGGAAGAACACTCAAAGATGTCTTTCTGAGAGAAGGGCTTAAAAAAAGATAGTTATATAAAATGTAGATTCATGATTAAACGTGTTTGCCCCATTGCATATATATAGCTCATTTAAGGGAGATCAGAGGTGCCCTACCTAATAAATTCCAGTTATTTGTAACACATCTTATTGGCTGGCTGTGTTATACACATGGAGAGATCAAGCATGATTGTTTTGGGAGTATCAATTCGTTTGCCAAGCCAAGAAGAATTGTGGCATCAGATTATATTCTATTTGCCAAGCCAGGAAGAATTGTGGCTAAGATTATGTTCTTGTAAGAAAGTATTACATATAGGAGTAGACATAGATAAAGTTATTTTCAGCTTAAGTTGATCTAGAATTAAAAAGGCATCATAAAAAAATAAGAGCAACTTTCATAGTATAATGAATTTCACCTAATGTAGTTGAACTATCTGAACAATTGCTTTTACTATTTTTAATGATGATTAAAATACTTCTCTGCTGTTCCGGTTGAGGTGGAAATAGAACTAATCATTTCAATATCTAACCTTCTTTGTGGAAATGTACATATCATTTGGCCACATGTGTACTTCACTGTTATACAATGTTGACATTAGCAAACTCTGTCACAACCAACACTCACTGTTATAAGGATTGTATTTGTTTTAAGTTAGATTTGGAACACATATGATTCATATCTTTCTCCAACGAGTTTGGTTCCATTGTAAGTTGTAAAAACTCTGCATCTTTTCTTTGATTTGGATAACTTTTATTTTTCATCATTTCATAGATCTGAAGTTTTCAATGAGACTTCATTTGATGAATGGGTGGACTTGGCTAAGGCTCCAGCGTTACCAACAAGTCTATGGTTATATGAAGAACTTCTTGGGCTTGGATTTCAGATAGTTCTTCTAACCGGTCGAAGTGAGTTTCAAAGAAGTGCAACCGAAAAGAATCTATTGTTCGCTGGTTACCATTCATGGGAACGACTTATTTTAAGGTACATATACTTCCTATGACATTGTTGAATGGTACGTTTTAATTCTCTTGAAATTCCGGTGCTTTTGCTCTTCTGCATGGCACCATGATCTAATATTGTTCTCTTTCAAAGTTAAACTTATGAAAAATACATCTAAGGGTGGGTTTAGAATTGTTTGGGATTGAGAAAAATGCATTAAGCAAAATCATCTTGATTCGAAGTGCATCACTCCAAAGCAACCCAGCGTATGATAAATTACTCTTGAAATTTTTCCATTGCATTTTACTTAGTGTTTGATAAGTAAACCTCTTTTACAATTTTTAAAATAATTATAACATGTTTAATATTAAAGCATATATATTTTTAAATTATCATGTATATAGGTTTTAAGTTTTTGTATTTTTTTTTCTAATTATAAAATTAAACTTTAAACTAATGTAAGATTATATTTAGTATTAAAAAATAGTTTTACCATACAAATATAAGTTTTTAATATAAACTCAAAGTTTTATAATTTAAGAAATGCGTTATAATATTTATGAAAGATCTATTTTATTTATCCATGTCTTTCTGTTTAATAATATGATTATTTGTACACCATGTATTTTTTTATAGTAGTATAACATACAATTATTACTTTTTTTTCCTATAATTCTAGTACCAATTTGTATACTGTTTAAAAGTTACTTTGTTGAAAATTTTCAATGTGACTTTAGGAATGTCTTTATTAAACATCAAAATTCACTCGCAAATTTTTGTAAAGCATTCTCAGACTCACCTTGATATCCATTATTCAGTTAATTGAAGTTTACATTTTAGTATTTAGATTACAAATTTGGTGAACTGACAAGCCAAAACATATGTTAACCTCTTTTCTTTCTTGCTTTCTTTTTTTCTTGTGCTGTGTTCTACTGAATGCTCGCCCCAAATGTTCACTCAACCATATGGTTTCTTCAATCAATAAATGAATTGTCATCTCTTGTGTTATATTTAGTATTTCCGTTGATCATGATTTCCCTCTAACAAAGGGCCCTAAATCTGCCACCATTTGTTTGATTTTACTCCCTTGATTATCGATACTTTAGCTACTATGTCTTTCTTCAGTTAGGAAGCCATAGAAGTTTCTGAAACATAATAGTGTAATTTCAAGTCAGCCAATTTTATTTCATTAAATAGAAAACAAATCACTGAGTCAGATATGAGAAGGAGAACCGGTTATTTAAAAACACGCTTTAAATCTTTTCTTTGAATTCCTCCTATTAGATAAAGCTGTTGCAGGTTTAAAAGATGTCTTTGTTAATTTTTAATTGTCCATTTCTTTCAATCTTCTCAAGCAGACATCTGATACACCTTCTATGTTTAGACCATGAAATAATTATTCTTCTTTATCTAACTTTTTGAAGAATTATTTCCATTTCACAATGCTATACATGTATATTTGTTATGTTGAAACGATGGCAGGCAAACCGCAGACATAGGAAAGTCTGCAGTGGTCTATAAGTCAGAAAGGCGAGCAGAGCTGGAAGCGCAGGGATTCAGGATTCATGGTAACTCGGGCGATCAGTGGAGCGATCTGTTGGGGTCGCCGATGACAAAGCGCTCCTTCAAACTCCCTAATCCGATGTACTGCGTTGAATGATCTAATACAAGCCGCAAGGCAAGTAGGCAACCATTCTTTTGGCACTACCTCTATTGTATTCCTTATCGTCGACACCAAATTATGTCATGGAATGTGATGGCTTTGAAATGGAAAACAAAGGATCAGTTCGGTGTCGGTTGTAACTGATACCGGCAAATATGTAAATTAACAAGGCCGAAGAGATTACAAATACTGCAACTGTGCATTAGTGTTTTTAAATTGGAGTTTACTTGTAATGCTGACTTATTATTATCAAGGTTAATTTGTACACCCAAAAGTTATAGAAATCCTTGCAGAGACATCCTCAAAGGTTGCTACTCTCTTCCTCTTCTTCATCATCAACTTGGAAGATGGGGTCCTTGGAGTCCACTGCCGGGGAATTCTCTGTCCACCGTTGGTTGCCTGCCCAGGTGAACTTACCTCCATGGCCGCCCTTCTTGGGCTTGCCGCTCATGCCGGTGGCCGACCTCCTGTCCTTGCGCTCTTCCTTGGCCTGCTTTCCTCCTTTCTTTCCCTTTCCTTCCATACCTGCAATTACCCTCGCAGAATGGTGTGTGTTTCTTCATTCTTGTGCACTTATACACAATTCAGGGGGGGTGCCTGTGCGTGTCTACTGCCGTCTCGGACCATGTTAACGAGCAGGATCTGGAGATCACGTCGAACGCTTGGACTGATAGATGCTGATAAGTTGCTGGTGAAGCTTAGCTCGAGCTATGCTTGTCAATCGTCGGAACGATTTCAGGACAAATGGATAAGGGAGAGTGGTGTATTTGGATTTTATTACGTCTGTGTTAATGGATAAGACGTGGATGACTTTTGCAACGCCAACAGGAAGCACCGAGTTTTGGCGTATATGTCTGCGTTTAATTATTTACCTAAAGAGTTCATGATGCTGCAAACGACAGGTTGATTTTAGGGTTACAGGGTGCAATTATATTTTACAAACTTATCATTACTTCTTAAACCTTCCATGGTTTGATTAATTGGATTAAGAATTATAGAATATATATATTCATTTTGAATTAGGAGAATCTTTTTTTATTATTTTTTTGGCCTGTTGATGTGAAATGAGTAAATGAGAGCTGCCTAACTTGGCACGGCCTATTTTTGGTGGGCCATGTTAGGTATGGCCCAAATCAAGTTGAGTTATACTAGCTAGGTAGCAAACAATTTGACACATTTGTCATTACTACCTGTGAGGTTTTTTTTTTGAATAACTTTTCGTACTTTTGACCTGCAGACTTTCATTTTGCTATGTTTCAATCTTCATTTAAGAGCTAATCAGGGGTATTTTCATTATATTTAGGGTTAATTAGAGCTAATCCAACTTATTTGATTTTGCATCTTGGGTTTGTTGAGGATTTATTTCGTGTTTGATTTGAAATTAATGAGCCTATTTGGTGTTGGATAAGTACAAATAGATTTGAGTACTCCTTAGAGGCCAAGACAGACAAAGTTAATAGGGTATTAATAATGCACATGGCGGTAAGTAGGGCAAGACAAAAAACAATGTCGTAAAAGGTGTAAGGCTAAGCACACTTCATTGTGAGTACTCTTTAGAGGCCTGAGAAATCTTCAAGCTCTACTCTAGCAGTTCTTGTAATTGACTGCATTGTCCTTCTCTGTCATTCAACAATAAGCCATCTATTTCTCATGCCAATTGCCATGCACAGTGCTCATGGTCAAGCTATCGCATGTAGCTCTCTTGCACGAGACAAAAAAATAGGGTAAATTTAGGATAATCGGTCCGTTACACGGAAGTTTTCCCTGGATCGTTAGAATAAATTGGAAAGTAGTCTTAAAATGATAAATCATATAACACTGAACCTAGGACGACTGGTTCCATGGAAGTTTCTCATCGACCGTCAAGGTAAATCAGGAAGTGTTCACAATTAATGGGCAGCGCAGAAGTCCAGCATTTTGTTGTTATGCATCTTATTTGGAGGAAAAATTTCTATAAATATATTATAGTTGGAGATCAAACTACAGATGTTTGAATGACAATTTGATACCCTTTCGATGTACTATAGCTGGGAGCATCTCTTGAATGTCTCGAGTTAGCATTGTTGATGGTCCATTCGAATGATTGAGATTGAGATTGAGATTGAGATTGAGAAGGTTGTTGTGGACTGTGTATCATTATAATCTTTTAATAGTTAATCATTTATGTTGAAGTAGCTAATCCATTTGAGTAAATTGATTGATGATGAGATCAGTTATCATGACCTGTTTAAATAAGAGATCTCACGTATTAATTTGTGAGACCTAATTAGGAGCCAAAAATACTTAAACACAATGATAATAACTAAATAAAATTCTTTTACTAGATCATAATTTATCATGTGAAATTAAATTGAAATTCTACATTATACATCAAAATTGATGTCTCAGGGTAGGGTTGAGTTGGTTAGTACAGGGTATAGTTGTTACTATAGGACAAGAATTCGAATCTCAGCAAAGTTGAGGAAAAAAAGTCCTCACACTAGCCAACTTCAACTTCTTGATTTACCTCCTTACAAATGATCGTGAGGTTGGCTGTGTGGGGCTACTGGGATAGCAGATTCCACCTTTTGCTACTATTAGAGTTATATTATAGTCTCCACATGATGCCCAATTGACTAGAGGATGATAAACTTATTATAATGTTGTAAAGAATCAATTTCCGATGGGTGCATCCCTTCAGAAAAAAAAATTCTCTCACCCCCTAGCCAATTTGTTGATTGGTTAAAAGTTGATCCCGTGATTTACCTCTTTTTATATAACTTAGGGACGGATTGTGAGGAGTACCTAGGGTGAGCCTAATCACCTTTTGCTACAATTAGAGTTATATTACTCTCGGGGCTATGGTGCAGCAGAAGAGCGTCAAGTTATCACTCAGGCACTCATGGTTCAATCTCCAGCTATGACACATTTGCAGGGATTTTTATTCCAAATGAGGCGCACAACCAAGGAATGTTGGGCTTCTAGGTCACACGCCGTGAGTACTTTCCAATTTACCCTAGCGACTGGTAGTAAACTTCCGTGAGGCAAGGTCAGTTGCACTAGGATCAGTGTTACCTGGTTCACCATTTTTATTAGAGTTATACTATAGCCCTTAGAGTAATAGTGCAGTAGTAGAGTACCTTCTCAATTTCCCAAGCATTTAGGGATCGAATCCTAGCTTTAGTCAATTAACGAATGAATTTCACTTAATGGGTAGTTGGCCTAAGAGAAGTTGGGTTGATGGGTCGCCTGTTGTGAGGGCATCTCGATTTATCCTGGTGGGCTTTCTGGTCATCCCCAAGAATAGTTGACGTAAACTAGATATCTAGTACTAACTAAAAATAAAAAAAATTAGATTTATATTATAGTTGGGGGTGAATTAATGGATGAATTTTGCTTAATGAATGGTTGACCTAAGAACACTGCGCTGATGAGCTACATGTTGTGAGCACTTCTTGATTTATTCTAATGGCTAATGAGAAACTTTTGTGAGGCTAGGTTAGTCACCCAAAATTAGTCGGCTTAAACTAGATATCTAGTGCCAACTAAAATAAATAGAGTTATTTTAGATGTCCTGAGTTATGGTGTATATAGTGGTAAACACATCTTGGGGTTCCCTATGCACCCAGAGTTCAAAATTAAGGGAGTGTACTAAATTTATCTCTTGTGTTTAAATCACTGAGACCACTGGACCATTATGTAGACTGTCACTTATACTTCTAGATTTATCCTGATGGCTAGTAAGAAATTTTTATGGGTTTGAGCCGGCCACCTGAATTAGTCAGATCGTAAAATTTAATTACTTGGATTTTCAAAAAAAAAAAATAGAGTTATTTTAGATGATATATGTTAATAGTGATGATATGGATTTAAGGGGTAGATATATATAGTGAATTAGGTGATTCATGAGCTACTTGAATATGATTTTGCCATTCAAAACACACATTAGAGATGACTGGACTTTGGGTGTGGACGGGGTGAGCTTGATAAAAAAAATTTAGTGATTGTATTCTTTAATTGTACTATACAATTGAGCATCTTAAGCAAGCAAGACTGGGATAGTCTGCTTAAGATCGGTCCCTGTTCATGGCGATCTCATGACTTTCGATGTAGAGTTGTTGAGTGTGTGTGGCTAAGTGGTGTAGGGTTAAGTTCATTCAAATAACTAGATGAGATAATCGACAAGAACATGCTCATTCTTAAATAACTCAAAAGAAGCTTATTTTTCAAGAAGAGAAGAAGAAAAATAACCCTCTCTTAGGCAAAGGAGAAACCCAAACTAGGACGGGTCACCCCAAAGAGTGATATTTGATTCATGAGAAAAGGAAAGAGAAAAAAAGAAATCACTATTTAACAATTCAGAACATTTGAAGCTAAGAACAAGATGTCTTCAACAATAATGTTAGGGTTTTTTTTTTTGTTGCAAACATTAAGTTTAGAAACCACAAGGATATAGAATAAAACAACAAAACTTAGTATAGCACCTTGCAAAGCGACAAGGAACTTAACATTTCCTCTGCCTTTCTTTTTCTTTAAAGAATTCTTACACAATGCTCTGTGTATTAGGTTCATGATGACTAGCTTTGCAACTACCATTGAATAGAACATGCATGAGACATGTATCATATCCAATCTTTCTTTATTTTATCCTGAGATCTTGCTGGTTTATGATGACACAGTAGTTTACTGAGATAACATTTGAAATGCAGAGCAGATGGAGCAGAAACAAATAATGCAGCCTCGTTCTAGGAGCCCACACATTACTTACTACTAACTGCTGCTCACGATCGACACAGGAACTTGATCATCTTGATATTAGTTTGAACAAGAGGATCAAATTAAAAGGACAAGACACGTGGGGAGCACGCTAAGCGAGGGAGGAGGGTATCATCATCAGCCAAGAACCATGTTTTGTGGGGGGAAAAGGAAGATAACGAAGAAGAGGGAAGACAGTAACAGTGTAAGCAAAGAGTGAGGAGGAATATTCCTTGAGTAGTGTGCTATGGCGCTGATAATTATGTGACGAAATGATTCCTGAAAAGGAGCTCAAAAAGAAAGCTGACCTGCTTCATGCATCAGCATCACACTGAACTGCCATCTTGTCTCCGATCAGCCTTCCACATGGCATGTCCAGCCCAATCATATTCAAATGAACATGATCACTGAAGAGCAAGTGTGGCCATACCATAACATGTACTTTGATTAATTATATTCCTAGAATACTACAGTTGGATGATCCTTCAGTATTTTGTTAAGATCTACGAGTTGCATTCATGAAGTACACACACATGTCAATCCTCCAAATTTCACCTGAATTGTTCATCATTGCATTTGCAGAAAAAGAAAACAAGGTTTTCTACGTTGTTTGCAGGTAAATTTCACTCTTTGCTTCCCCGCCGAGGAATCCATGCAAATGGCTCTTGCGGTTGATGAATGCATGGCATCGGCGTCGCGCCGCTAATCCCGGAGTTCAGGTGCACCTCGCTCAACGGCTGCCGCTTCCTCAGCTTCGCCGTCGACGACTGCGTGTTCGTCATGTAGTTAGGGGAGCTCGAGTCATTCCTGTACCGTGGCGTGCTATGCGCCGTGGCGGGGAGCCGGCACTTCTTGCCGGTGGTCCACCACTCGTTCTCTGGGAAGTGGAGGCGGCTGGGGATCGAGATCCGGGCAGGGACTTGAATTGGGAGTGGAGAAGTGAACGAATGGTGAATACAAACGTCGCTCTCTGAAGCAGAGAGAATACTGTTCCGGCAGCAAGGTCTCAGCTTTGCACGCCACGTGTCGACCTCAACGATGTTCGGGCTTCTGGCGAGCACGGCCCCGTCGAAGCCTGCCGAGAGCCTCCGGTCTCGGACGTCGATCTCGAGCTTTTCCTGTAATGAGTTGAAGACGGCCGATTGTTTTACGCAGTTCGTGATTATTAAGCAGAGAATTAGGATTAACGACGTACTAAGGATCTCCGATGGCGGATCTCCGGTAGAAAGATTCTGTCGTCGGAGATCAGATTCCGGGATCTTTGAGCTCGAACTGTGGCCTGAGCTCGGATGAGCACCTGCATTCTGTGCAGAGCGGCGGCCGCTTCCTTGCGAACAAGATACCCTCTGACCAAAGCTTGCAGTTTGACCAGTCCCTTGAGAGCTCTGTGAGCTTTCCTTGCCTTAATTCAAAGAATGTGAATTGAAGAACTGAGAATTAAGTAATAGCAGGCATATTGAATGATGAAGAGAGGCTGCAATGAATTCGATTCAGAAGATAAAGTGAAATTAAAAGCTATGCGTTCTTCGCGCAAAGAACAAGTAGTAGGAGACAAAATCGTATATTTGAAAACGTTGCCGATAAAAAAAATTTTAGCTACGGAAATGAGAAGATGATTCGCTACCAAGTAGCCCCTGAAAGCTGTTTGAATCCGCACAGCCGCCGCCGCCGCCGACTCGTGGGAGGCGACGACAACCGCGGCGCTCGCTCCATTTCCGGCGAGATGCACCACGGCGGCGGCCACAGCGATCGCGTTCTTGCTCTGCCTCATCTTGCTTTCGTCGTAGAAGCACTTGAACCACGCCGCCTCGATGGCCGCCGCCGAAGCGGCGTTCTGGCCCAGCGTCACGTCGCCGGAGTCCTGCGACTTACCAAAGCTCCATCTTTTCTTCCCCGCCCTCGCCTCAGTACTGGAGGAGTCCTTAGTCTGCTTGTTCTCCTTACTCCCACTCCAAAGATTGCGGAACCACCTCGCCGCCCGGCCCATCTCTCCTACAAAAAGAGAACAAGTGCCACGTCGAAGATCCCGATCAAGAACACATAAATCTAAATAATGGCAAGAACTTACCGCAAACAAAACCCTCTCTTTCAAATGGTAAATCTCAAGAGAGAGAAGATAAAAGTAATGTAAAGATCAAAAGCAAGAGAACTGCGAAATTTGAAGAGTGAGAGTGCATTCGCAGCATTTCAAATAAAGACGCAGCTGGAAGATAAATGCTCGCATTCCTATGCTTCTATTGGCTCCAAATTTCCATGTGAGGCGGCAGAGGCGAGATCAAAGAAGAGAGGGATTGAGCCAAGGGCAAGTTACCTTCAACATGGAGAAGCCATGGATTTTTCTGCACCCACCACACTAGCTAGAAGACATGCCCGAAAAGAGACAGAGTATTTGGTGACACACATACCGAGGAGAAGGACTGACCTCGCGAGTTCAAATCGCTCGCGTCGCGTCTTCCTTCCAATTTTATAACGAGAAGTCTCCCTTTGAGAGATTGGACGCTGGCAGTCTCCTGATTTCTCCCTCGCGACATTTACTACACATTCAGATTGCTCTCGGTAATTTGCATGGCATGGGCCAAGGCCTCACCTTTGGCTCACGCAAGAAGCTGCTCTGTGACTGATCGGAGCACCTAAATGAAAGAGCAGGGAAAGTGGAAGAATTGAAGACAAAGGCGAAGTCTTCTCTGCTCTGTTCGGCTGTGATTGATTCCTATCAAGCCAACAGGAAAACAGAGGAAACAAAAATAAAAACCTTCCTCTTTTCTCGCTGCGATGCCGTCGTCTCCGCTCTGTTTGAAATAGTGGATTTGGCGGCGGAGAATCCGACTATAGGAAGAGCTAAAGATGGTTTTTTTTTACGGGGTTTTCCTTGGCGAAGAATCGAGGGAAAATCGCAGCTTTGATTACGGTTTTGTGATGTGACGATTCTCGCTGCTACGGAAGCGCATCTTTTGGATCAATTTCTCCGGATTCTTCGCCAATTGTTTAGTTAAAAATTTCCGAGGGTCAAAACTCATTTATGAAGGAAATTGTTTCGCAATGTTTTTTTTCCTTCTCGAGCTGCGCATCAAAACCCCAAGATTCAAGGAAATTGTTTACTTCTTGCCGACATCACGTCACTGATCATTGGCACCTAATTTCTCTCTGATGTTCCCCGGAAAAAGATCAACACTGGTTCAAATTATCATATATATATATAATCTTAATCTTTTAATTATCATCTATAACTAAGATGATTAAAAATAAAATATAATTTAATATTATTTGATTCAATTAGAAATAATATAATAAAAATATATTTATCTGAAAATACATAACCTAATTTGATATTTACCATATTATCCTACGTTCAATACTCCTCTTAATTATTTTTCAAAATATTTTTTATACATATTTTGACAAATAAAATACTTATCTTTAATAAAATTTAAATTAGGCTCCGATTAATTATTTCTCAGAATATTTTTATAATATTTTAATTGATTTTCATTTATAAGGTCGATCATTATTTTCATTGTAGTAAATATTATAATAAATAAAAAGAGAGGAGACCATATGATATACTAAAATATTATATTTAATTGAAAAATAACAACTAGCAATAATTTGAAGCAAAAATCATCACAAAAGTTTTTAAACAGAGATCCCAGTATACAAAATCTTTCAACATTAAAAAAAAAATTTCATAAAAGCACCGAAGGAAAATAATACCCCCATTGAGAACAGGCTTATCGACCATGGGCTCGACCACAAGACCCACCGCCCCATCAAGACTACCGCCACGGTTTCTCCGGCACCGCCGCCAGGGCACTATTTTGCCATTGTTTCGTCGAACTATATCGACTCGGCGCCGGAGGAGGGGCAGAACAGCACCACCTCCGGAGACGTCGTCAACCTCGACCTCAGCATCAGTCTTTGTCTTCCTTCTTCGCAGTCACGCACGACATGGCCGGAGGTCGTGACGACGCCGCTACCTCCCGCAGATGAAGCTTGTTAGATTATATAATTTATTAGAATTATTTGTTTATAGCCTTAGACAATTTAGTCTTTTATCTTTTCAGTTTTTACATATAGTCTTTTACATTTTCAATTTATGATTTAGATTTTTTCTTGTAATTAACTATATAAAGTCTTGTACTCTTTATTTCTCAATCAATTTGGATTCAATAATATGATTAGTTCTCCTTCTCTTAATTTCTACATGGTATCAGAGTAAGGTTCTCTTTCTCTGACCTAATTTTTCTACCGTCACCTGTTATTACTTCCTGTTGTCGCTGTCATTTCCTACTGCTGCTGTTGATTTTGGCACCGATTTCTATTTTCTATCTTGCTGCTATTGATTTCGGCATCAACATCTATTTTCTGTCTTGTTGCTGTTGATTTCGACGCCAACATCTATTTTCTGTCGACTTCGGCGCCAATATTCTTTTCTGTCGATTTCGGTGCACTGACGTCAGTTTTTGCGAATCATACAAATGTCTATCCTTATAGTTTGGTTATTCTGAGAATTATTCGTTCTGTCATCATGTCTGGTCGTGTAGATGTTTCATGGAAATCTGATTCATATATGTTTGAGCAGTTTCAACAGTTCCTTGCTTTACAACCCTTTGCTATGTCAGCTTCATCTCATATAAGTTTGTCATCATCTAGTATTTCAGATATATCTTCGTCCTTATGGATTTTAGACTCTGGTGCCTCCTATCATATGTCATCTAATTTATCAACTTTTATTTCTTTTTCTCCCAGTTCATCTATATTTATTGTGACTACTGATTGTACTCCTATGTCATTAGCATGTGTTGGTTCAATTGTTATATCTTCTTTATCTTTAACTAATATTTATTATTTTCCAAGTTTTAATCTAAATCTTATTTCTGTTAGTCAATTATGTGAGTCTGGATACCTAGTCTCTTTTTCTTTATCTAATTGTTATGTTCAAGACCCACAATCTCAGAGGCTGATTGGGACTGGTCATAGACAAGGAGGACTCTATGTTTTAGATCAACTCAAAGTATATATCTGACATGTTTAAGCGTGTTCGTCTTACTGATAATAGAGTTGTTGATACTCCTATTGAGACTAATGCTCGATATTCTCCATCTGATGGCTCACCTTTGCCGGATCCTAGTTTGTACAGAACTATTGTTGGAAGCTTAGTTTATCTCACCGTAACTCGTCCAGATATTGCGTATGTTGTTCATGTGGTCAGTCAATTTGTTGTTGCACCAACTACAGTTCATTGGGCTGCTGTTCTTCGTATTCTCAGGTATCTTCGGGGTACTCAATTTCAAAGCCTTTTATTTCCTTCTACTTCATCTCTTGAGCTGCGTGCATACTCTGATGCGGATTGGGTTAGTGATCCTACGGATTGCAAATCTACCATTGACTTCTGCATTTTTCTTGGTGATTCCCTCATTTCATGGAAGAGTAAAAAGCAAGATATTATTTCTAGATCTTCCACAGAAGCTGAGTATCGTGCTATGACCTCAACTACTTGTGAGATAGTTTAGTTGCGCTGGTTGCTTATGGATATAGGCGTCTCTCTTCATCAACCTACTCCGTTATATTGTGATAATCAGGGTGCCATTCAAATTACACCGCAATTTAGTTTTCATGAGCAGACGAAACATATTGAAATTGATTGTCAGATTACTCGTCACCATCTTCAGATTAGCACTATCACATTGCCTTTTGTTCCTTCAAAGCTACAGATTGCTGATATGTTTACCAAGACACATTCCGCTTCACGTTTTCGTTTCTTATCTGACAAACTCTCAATATTTCTAGCTGTAGCATCGTGAGTTTGAGGGGGATGTTAGATTATATATTTATTTGTTTATAGCTTTTAGGGCAATTTGAACTTTTTACTTTTTTTTTATAGAGTTTAGGACTTTTTTTTTTTATAGAGTTTAGGGTTTCTTAACTTAACTATATAAGACCTTATACTCTGTATCAATCTGGAGATCTAATAATATAGTTAGTTTTTTCCTTCTCTTAATTTCTGTAGCATGATCTAATGTGATCCGTCTGATTGTGAATGGGACACAGGGATACAAGAAAAGTGAGACTGAGGATCCTATCCAGTTTTTGTTACTGTTTAGTTTTTATTATTTAGTTAATGGGACAGGGGAGTTTTCGGGACAAGAGACCTGAACTGGGAGTAATATGGAGTAGAAGATTAACCAATTGTTAAAGATGGGTGGTGGGAACTGGGACATAGATAATTTTTTGCGCGCATCATGCAACTTACAATACTCCAGACCGAGCTGTGGAATACCTCTATTATGTATTGATCCTCACTCTGAATTAGACAGAGGCCAGTAAAGATGACATTGGTGTTGACAAAGAGGCGATTTTAACGCACTCAGTGCATGCTCCTCTGAAAAGAAAACCCTCGCGTGGAACTCCCTGATCTATAGTATAAGGACTGGTAGTACCTGAACTCTACGCACACTCAGACAAGCACCCGGAGTGTTAGAGACCAGAATCAGGGAAAAGGTCTCCGACGCAGACCCTCCGACGCTCAAGTCAGGTTCTTTTCCCCCGAAAAAGCAGTGTATGAAGGAAGGAAAAAAGAACTATCGAAGATGCATGCAAATGTGCGCGTACCTGGTCAATGAAGAGGACCTCCTTTTTTATACGACTCTGCCTGCCTTTTGAGCCTGATCACTGCCAGAGAATGTCAGATGTCAAGACATATTGGGTGAGGGAGGACGTCCAACGACCTCCCATTGATAGGAGGAAGATTTCACTCTTAGTGTGTGACAGAACACTGGAATATTTCCTGACTTATCGTAGTTATTCTCTGATAGGAGGTTACTATTCTCTGACACTACTGTCGCTTAGTGTTATCCACCTCGCCCGGGTTAAACTGTAGACAGCTTGGGATGATTGCTCAGATGTGCTGCAAGGACTGAGCCTTGATGAAGAGGATGAGTTATGCTGAACAGGCCGGGGCTCATCTAAGACTGTGCCCAGGGACCCCGCCTTCATAACTTGACTGTCGGTCAGGGGGCTGTCTGGTAAAGGTGTCATGTGTTAAGTCTGAGCTGGGGAGATCTAATCAGTAGGGAGTAGGCTAGGAACTAGTCCAACCCTCGCGCCAGGGCTTAGACCCGTGTACCCGTCTGCTTGTCACCGACCGGGAATTATACGGCTGGTGACACAAAGAGGCCTAACTCCCATATTCCCTTGACTATTCACTCTACACCGGGCCCTCTTTAGGATTGACTGTCACGTTCTCTTGACTATTGACTTTATGGTCTTATCGGCCCCTTATTTACACACCGTATAAGCACCATCTCAGGCACTATTCAAGGAGATGCAAATGAAAATGAAGTTGTAGAAATTTACATAATGTTTGGGCTCAAGACTCCTGAATATTCATCTTCCAGAGCTTGGGGAAAGTCAAAGTGAAGAAGAGTGACATGAGGCTCAATTCTTGCAGGCCAAGCATAGTTTGGGAAAATAGTGAGTGCAAAATGTTTGAGGTGTGATTTATCATCTAATTGTACCATATTTCTTGAGCTCATCGATCAAATTTTTATAGTACTGCACCCCTTCTGAATTAATAGGCCCTCCGCCATCTGCAAGCATGACACATGTTAGTTTCAGGTAAGCTTCAACTATTTTGTCAGCAAAAGCAACAGAGCCGAAACAAAGATCAATAAACAAAGATCAATTTAACAGAGTCGAGGAATAAACAGAGATTTGGAGAGAGCAAAATGGTCACCTGATAAGCAGAGCTACCGGCACCAAATCTAAAGCCGGCGGGGAAATCATCTCTGTCGTCGGCTCGTCGCTGCTATGACTACCGGTTCCAGTAGTGCCCAAGGCACCACCACAGACCACCGCCTGTTGTAGCGCCTCTCCATATCTTTCGCTGTTTTCTCTGAGCAGCGTAAGAAAACGCCTAGTTTTGTACCACTTGTAAACGCAATCGCCACACGAAGGGATGACGACGTCGACCTCTCTACGGACGTGTTTTCTGATGCCACTTGTGCGGTGGCGCCATTAATAACGCCGGAAGTCCAACCAACAACAGAAGAAAAGATAGCGAAAGGAAAATGTCTGTTTTAAGGAATCGACAATTCTAGTTTCCAATTTTGTTAAGATAAAATTTTATGTCATCTGATTACAGAGTGATTTTTTGAGTTTATGGTATGAAAACAGTCATTTTAGGTTCAAAATTATGTGTACCATGTGGGCCCATTTCAATTTCGTTATCACTTCAATCAGAGAGACGGTAGAAACTTGGATTTCCATTGCAACGTTTATTCGAGTTGCTGCTGCAAGCTAAACAAGCAAAAATAGTTACTCACTGCATGATAAACTACCCAACCAGTTACCACATAACCTAACAAAATAAAAAAAACATCCTCGGCTGGGCTCACAAAAACATCTGTATCTTGGCGGCCATTGGCGACCACTACTAACTCGGTGCAATGTGGGTACACGGTTGCTGGACCTGTAATTCGTACTCCTTGGGACCAAAATTTTACCTGCGCCTTGGAGAGACTTTAAAAGCCAACTAATCCTTAGTAATTGTTATAAAAAATGATCTCACGGTAAGTTTAACCGCACCCAGAATTTGTACCTTTTTTATCATTGAATTAATTGCAATGGCCCCACCGTTTCATGCGAAGGCATAAAGTCTGGGAGGTTTTATCACGAGACGCACAGAGCGTGAAGCTCCCTTATTCCTTTTGACAGCGAGGAGGCTAAAAATCCTTCTCTCTCACACGCGCGGTTAGTCGTTCTCTGCTCTCGCCTTCGCCGGACCACCACCTCGTCCTGCTCTCTCCATTGCCACACGGTCAGTAGTTCATTCTCCCTTCATGTCCGATCTATTCATCTCTTCTCGTTCCCATCAGCATTTCCGATTTGTGCTACTACTTTGGGGAGCGATCCTCCGCAATAGATCGTGTTTCACTCGTGTTCCGTGTTTTTTTTTTAAATACGTGCTGCTTATCAAGTTATCGCTCTTCGCCGATTAGAATACTTGCTTAGGGTCGCCGCATTTGGTTTTGTTGATCGCGTCCTCCCTCTGAGTTTTTGTTCAGACAGAATGAGGGTTGCTTCTATTTTGTTTATTCTTGAAGGATTATTATTTTTTGGATTATTGTACAAATTTGTTTGATTTCTTGATTAACTGGGTTTTTACTTTTTTATGCTCAGATCACTCCGTGATTTCCGCTTGTCATGGACCAGGTAAGAAATCACTTCTTGTCGTTTTCGCAATTTGTAATTATTTCGCCGGTGATGCGGTGGAAATTTTCATCTCAGTATGAAAAGGTCGAGAAGATTGGTGAAGGTACTTACGGAGTTGTTTACAAGGCTCGGGACCGTCTAACTAATAAGGTGATTGCCCTTAAGAAGATTCGTCTGGAGCAGGAAGATGAAGGGGTTCCTAGCACTGCCATTAGAGAGATCTCATTGTTAAAGGAGATGGAGCATAGCAACATTGTCAGGTTGTTTCCGACATATAATTCTGACTCTAAACACAAACTTGATTCGAATAGGACATACACCATTGGCCAATCTCTTTGAATATTTTTCATCACAAATCCCTATTCAAATCGTTGATGGAAGAATATACGTATTAATTTGTCTAAAATCTTATTTATTTATTATTCGAATATATGAAACAAGTATAATACTCTATCATCGTATAATTTTAAATATCTATAAAATATTAATAAAAAATAATTTACATTTGATTTATTAAATTAATATTTTAATTAAATTATATGAACAACAATATCTCTAGTTGAGCTTGTAAAAAGTTTGAGCTTGGCTTGATATGATTTTTTATAAACAAGTTTGAACCAGCTTGATAAGTAAATAATCAAGCTTAACAAAGGTCATGCTTGGCTTTGCTCGACTATATTACACCCCTACTTATATGTGAAATATACTATTACAAGATTATGTAGACAGAGATATCATGTTGTCAGCATTTCTACATCTCATTACCAAATGAAATGAGTAAATACCAAGTCACTTACATAGCTGAGATCAAGTCAGCATGTGATTAGGGTCAATAGGCAAATCACATATGACACATGTCATCAAAATGTATGGTAGGATTGACATTAGAATAACAATCAAGTTACATTGGGGAAGCATTGACCCACCAATCACTAATCAAATGTTTTAGAATTTTTTAAACCTTCAAATTTAGATGAAAAGAAGCTGAATGAAATATAGTATCCTAAGGAGCATAAGGAGATTTTAGTTATTTGGTTATATGGAAATAGTAAACTCCAATTCAATTAGTTTTCTTTCAATTGCTTCCTACAACAAAAGTATGCAAACAGGACTGGAATTTGAAATAAACTTGATAGTTGAAATTTGACTCGAGTTTAACTATTGAAAGTTTAGCCAATTCAAATGAAGAGAAAGCTAACTGAAATCTAGTATCTCAAGGAAAGACAACTTTTAAGTACATCTCAGATCTGTATTTGTAAAGTTTTGCCGCAACTTCAGCATCTTTACTCATGAAAGATGTACATGCATTATTAGGTTATGTAATCTATAATTACGATTAAGCCAAAGGGGTAAAACGTAGCTGCTTTTTGCATCAAGCTTGTTATGTGAAACAGTGCATGACCCATGAAAGTTCAAAGGGATCAAGCATAGTGATAATACTCTGTATTTTCTTGTTTTGCTTTGGTTCCGGAATGGATTTATAGTCAAAATAACATGAAATCTATATATATGTTGTTTTTACACTGTTCTATAAAAAGCTAGTATTTTTCCCCCTTATTATGCGACTGTGCAAGGCCATTTGGGAACTCATCTCATTTCCGGTACCAGGTTACATGATGTCATTCACAGTGGGAATAAATTGTACCTTGTTTTTGAGCATTTGGACTTGGACTTGAAGAAGCACATGGATTCTTGTCCAGGACTTTCTAAAGATCCACGTATAATAAAAGTGACGTCCTTACTCCCTTTGTATTTCTCACCGTTATTTATTTATTTTGTGAATGAGAATCTTTCACTAGTACTCAATAGGAGTGATAACTCAACCATTGCTTCATGGTTCAATTTAATGCATTCATCTTTTTTGCTAGTTAAGTTGTGTGTTGTATTAGAGTCACTTGTCTCTTTCACATTTCATGCTTTTCAGGGAGATACTTGTGATAGCGAAAAATTAATTAATTTTATTTTCAATCACTTCTGGATATTGATTTGTTAATCTGCTTTCAACTCTAGTTGCAATAGTCCTTTGATATTTCTCCTCCCTTTAGTTCCACATTATCAAGTGAACCCCTCTTGAGAATCGGAGTCACACCTCAGGCATTAGCTATTTAGGGCTGAGGGGGCATAACCTAAGTCCTACATTGTTAGGTCACTTCCTTCCTTTAATCTCAGATTGTTAAATGAAGCCTTCTCAGGTAATCTTAAGGGTGAGTTTACTTGGATAGAAAGATAGGAGGGTAACGAGCATGAGGAAAAGTGACTCAAAGCAATGCCTAAATGACAGAGCTCCATTTGTAATTTTGTGAATCTTCCCCTCCCTTTTATCTTTCCACCCAAGTAAGCCCAGCCTAAGTATCAAGAGATCCATTTTGTGTCACAGGCATTATATTGTGCTTGCATCCCTTGTATTTTCACAAGATCAATCAAATTACGAAGAGGGAAGTTTGAAGTATATGACTCCTGTTGGTTATTTGATTGTGTACTTACAAAATCTCCTCAATGGCTATTGTCGTATATTAATATTCCTTTCTAATAAGCAATTCTTTGTCCTTATTTTGTAGATGTTCCTCTACCAAATTTTGTGTGCTACAGCATACTGCCATTCTCATAGGGTTCTTCACCGAGATTTAAAACCCCAAAATTTGTTGGTTGATCGACATACCAATGTCCTAAAGCTTGCAGATTTTGGGCTGGCAAGGGCATTTGGAATTCCTATTCGGACATTAACCCATGAGGTAGCTTATTTGAGGCTATTTGCTTTTTGCAGATTTAGTTTCATTAACAAATAATTGAAGTTTGTAATTGTTAGCTCAGAGAATGGTTAAAAATATTGTGTAGGAAATATTTCATTTTGGAAGTTTTATCAGAAAGTTCAAACATTATACAAATGCAATAATGCTGAATAATTATTTCTTTTCATTGTTAAGGCACTTTGTTTAGCACATAAAAACATAACATTTCTCTGTGAAAGAGAATACTCACATTTGAATTTGATGTGTGATTACATGTTTCTGTTTCAGGTTGTGACCTTGTGGTATAGAGCTCCAGAAATCCTCCTTGGTGCTCACTGCTACTCTACTCCAGTTGATGTTTGGTCAGTAGGTTGTATCTTTGCAGAAATGGTGAATCATAAAGCACTGTTTCCTGGAGATTCAGAGATTGATCAATTGATGAAGATTTTCAGGTTCATGAATACTTATCACTAGTGTTTTAATGATTTTGTCTCATGCCTTTTACCAATCCAGTATCCTCATACAATTTCACGTACCATGTCATCTTTGAAGGGTTGTGGGCACTCCAGATGAGGGAAATTGGCCAGGAGTTACTTCATTACCCGATTTCTTATCATCCTTCCCCAAATGGCGTCCTAAGGTCTGGAGATTATATTCAAATTAAATTTCTTATTTGATCATTTATACTAGTAAACAATCATATGAATAATGCAGATGCATCGTTGTGTTTGCATTTTGGTGATCTCAAGAAATATTTGTTTATCTCCATTGCATGGTCTACTTCTGTACGTATGAATTTTTCTAGGGCTGACAATTTATTGGATAATACGTTGCACACAAACTAACAATAAGAATGATACTGTGTATAAAATTTCTTACGAAATACATCATAGGAGTAAATATTTAAATTCAATCTCTCACATCTCATGCTAACACCACTTCAATATAAGTAATCTAAAGCCTTATAATCCTCAAGAATGTTGTTTCATATCAATAAGCTATACCTAGAAGATCATTTCATGTCAACAAGCAATCCGTGAAAGGTCAAGGTTTCATGAATACCATATAGAAGATGATAAAACATAGATATGAAGACTCCGTAACAAAATGTGCACTGCTTAGGGTAGATGGAAAAAAACCTACCAGAAGTTTGAAATGAACTCTTAATACTCTTTTTATTGTGATCAATGATGGTTCCTTGGGAGAATGAGTACTCTATTCATAGATGTCGAGTGAAAAATAGATAGTTCTCTCAGCAGTACAATGCATTAAATGAAATATCATTATTTATATAATTCATTTGAAATTTAAAATTAACTAAAAATAAAAATATTTTAGGATTTAGGCTCTAAATTCAAAATTTGAAATCCAATTTCAATTTTAGATAATAACATTTAACTTGAAATTGATCCTAAATTAGTTTACAACATGATATCATCAGAAACCTTACATCATGACACCACATGAATTTCAAAACAAATCTCAAAGGATACTGGGATACAAATATGTAGACATGCCATCATTCTACCCATTTATCAAATGAAAAATTTGGAGACAACTGAAAGTTACATAAGATGACACAAATATGAAGGAATAAATAGAATGCTCAATTAATTGTAAATCACATTTTTTTCAAAATAATAATAATAATATATATTTTGTATTGATACTAAATCATCCAAACTAATTGTTACATGATACATCAACTTGCAGCTCTAAAATTATCTTGAAATTTGAGTAACCATCAGTTTCAATTAGTGCAAATTTCAACTTGCATTGCATTTTCTTTCCTCATCAATTTATATGCACTGCACCTGTTTGTATAAGGCAATTTAATAATTTCACAAAATTTCAGTAAAAAGATTTCCAACTAGTCATAATGCATTTGCTTTATTTATCGGTTTATTTGCATTGCACTTGTCCATACAAGGCAATTTAATAATTTCACAAAATTTAGTAAAATCATTTCGAACAAGTAAAAATGCATTTACTTTGTTTATCAGCTTATTTGCATTGCACCTGTCCATATAAGCAATTTAATAATTTCACAAAATTTCAAAGAAAATATTTCTAACAAGTCATAATGCTACATTCACTATGTAGGATTTGGCAAAAGTTGTGCCCACTCTTGAAGCAGCTGGAGTTGATCTTCTCTTGGTGAGATTTTCAATGCATTCATTACTGCAATATTTTCCTATGACATAACAAAAATCAGTCTATATATAATTACTTGCTGATTAAATAAGTTGAAACTCACCAAAAAAATGTAATTGGAATAAGAGAAGAAATGAAAACTAAGATAACCAATGTAGGAGCTTTGCTTCCAAAGTTGACTCGATGGCTGAGTTTGCTTGATGGATAACCAGGAGAGGAAAGGATGGTGGGAGGAAAAGCAACAAGAGCAACAACATGAGGCTTATTATTAGACATTTTTATTTGCCTCACAATCATCAACATCATCAGAACAAATAAGACCACTCTTCAATTGTTTATCTAACTCATATATACCTCTTTCACAACCTGTCCTGCATATATGGTTGCATGTTTAATCATTATGCATCTAACTCCACACTGCTATGTGCAGAAAATGCTCTGCTTGGATCCCAGCCAAAGAATCAGTGCTCGTAAAGCTCTCGAACATGAATACTTTAAAGATCTTGATGAAGAGTTATAAATAGTTTTTCATTCTATTGTATATGATCTGTATTGGTGCATATCATGAGGTCCAACTCTTGGATTTTCTTCATGAGTGAAGTGATTTCCTTTTTAGATTTGTTATGTGTCTCAACTCTGTCATTAAAAGATTCTTACTTCTATGTTTTGAATGGAGGCAATGATAGAGGCATTTACAAATTATTTCTGCTCTACTATGATCCACTCTTCATCCCATGTATCAAGTTAGATTAGTCATTCTTTGCTTGATCCCTATAATAGCTGTTTCAATCTTGCTTATTGTTCCTTTTTTAAGAAAGATTTATGCTCTTGATGGGAAAATTGAAAAGTGTAGTCCCAACGATTTCAATGTTGAATTTCTCATGGTAAGCAGTGATTGCCTCTAAAAGATCTCAGACCAATTTCCTTGGAAAACTTGCTGATTAGGATTTTGTAAAAGGGTCATGGTTATTAGAAAAAGAGATTGCTGTGTGTGTCTTGTGAGAGATACGTATTGACCAATGCCTGAGCGCTAGATTGTTATCAGAAATTATTATATTAACTTTTTTGATTCTGACTCGGCTATGGCTCGATAAGGAGATTTCCTTTGCTTGTTTCAACCAGGGTTGTCATATTTTGGCATCACTTGACACTAGTTGAAGTAGATGATTTGTTCATATTGTGTTTGACACTTGCATTCCAAGCATGGTTGCATTTTATTTGGAGGCTTGGAATGAGCTCATTTTTAACTACACCATCGTTGATAAACGTAGTGGCACATTACTCTTGGCTTGAGCTTCTACAATGCTGGATTGGTCGTCTATTGAAGCACCACTCATCAATGCTTAGCATTTTATTGGAAGCTTAAAGGTACTCTTTGCTAACACTAATTAGCTAGTTATCTTAGCATTTCATTGGAAGCTTAAAGGTACTCTTTGCTAGCTAATTATCTGTCTCGTATGTCTATACTACGTTGCACTTTTTTTTTTACCTTTATCTTTCACATTTACAGCCTCCTATTTATAGACTGTTTTTAGAAGTGCTATCTCTATAGAAGGGTGAATATTTGTTTGTTCTCCCTTAGCTTTCTCTTTTATAAAAAAGAATAATTCTGCAAACAAATATTAATTAAAAAATATTTTAACAATCATAAATTAGGAACATAACTAAAAACATAAATGTAATGTCAATTTGCAAACTATATATTTTAAACATCTCTCCTTTTTTCAAACTCATCAATAAAGTGTGTGATAAAGTATAATTGAACTTAACTATCAAATGATGCATGAGCGTAAGAGTTGAACCACGGATAAAAAAAAATACTAGTAGTGAATTAATTATTGTATCATATGATCTAGATAGGGATATTATATCAGTGTAAAAAGTTATTTTTTATATATTACTTATAATATTTTTAATAAATTAAATAAGAAAATCCAAATGAAATATATATTCCTTTCATGATCAAAACTAAAGAATGCCTATACATTGTCATTTCTTTGGTCCTTTATTTCATTGTGCAAACCAAACATATGGAAGAAAAAAAATCTTCTCAAACTTGCATTTACTTCCAACAATAAATACTTTCCAACCTTTCCACAGACCAAAAACATCATAGAAAAAAAGGAAGATCTAATTAACCTTATTCTTTAACTTGAACATGGCCGACCACAAACAATCACTATACGTAATAATCATTCTCAGAACACTGACAAGCACATAGCAGTAATCAGAAATAATAAGGGAAAGACGATGATCACCTACAAGCCCATGCCTTTTACTCAACCAACAAAAACTCTATATCCAATTGTATCTTTCTTTTCAAGATCTAAATAAAAAAAAAACTAAAGGCTCCATATTGGAGACAACAAACTTTAATCAGTTTAAGAATTAGTACATAGTTCACTGGAAGTATTTAAAGCCTAACCTGTATTTATTCACGATGTAATATTTGCATTTTGCAGGATCCAGTGCTTTTGCTGTAATTAAAAATAAGCTGCAGGCAGTCACAGGGCAACTCTCCTTTGGCAGGCCACTTAATTTCACTAGTAATTATTAAACCATGCAATATGCACGCATTTGACTTGAGTGAGTCCCTCGTAGCCTGCCAAGGGAGAGGAGGCCCTAAGACTGCCTCACTCAGCTGTACCTCTGCCTTGCTTTGCCACTCTCCTCACTTGCAGGGTCCTTTTATAAGGCAATTTCTTGAATGGTTGAAAGAACTAACTAGCAAAGAAGAAATATATGGCATATGCCAAGCCCAGACAGATTATACCATGGAGATATTCAAATACAGTACAAGTATAGATTCCTCAACCAACAACATGCACTCCTTTTTTTCTTTTCTTTCCTTTCCTCCTGATGCCCATTTGATTTTCTTCAGATTCTCTTGCTTAATTGCATGATCAAAAGCAGTGCATCAGAACTGTGCTAATTAATGTACATCTTCCACTTTGGTTAAGTGATGAATCAGGAACTAGCAGAAACCTACCCGAAGGAGGCATTATGATATATGCTTTCTCGATCATATCTCTTTCTCTTTTCCTTTCTAAAGGAGGTGCAAGAATGGGCACTGACAGTGAGGCTTGGCCTCGGGGTGGCATATGCTGTGGTAATATTCTTTGTGAGCTTACTTTTAGGAATTCCAAACAGCTTTAGCTTTGGAATGCATACACTGCGACTTATTTAGTCTCCATGAGATTAATTGGATGATGGGAGTTTTATCATAACAATATGAAATTATGATCACCTACAATATTAGTCGGACAAATCTCGAACACCTGAATTATGAAAACAATTAAGAAATTGGTGGAGTCTTGATGTTGAAAAATTTGAAATCATCTACTTCAAGTTGTAATAAAGTATATATCCCCTACCTCTTCTTTACCAAATCCTTAATCTATTTAGTCAATCGTCCTCACTCATAATTAAAATCCACTAGCAACTTACTCCACTCCATAGTCTTTCTTTGAAAATGAAGAAACAATTTTTTTTTTAAGTTGAGAACAAATTTTAAAAATCAGGTATTATTTTTTTATATTTGGTAAGTCTTTAGGCTACGTGGTGAAGGGTAATCAACATTATAATATAATTAAAATTATATTATAATATTAATTGTTTTATTTGGTATAGTTTTAAAGTTATAATGTAATATATTCTGGATTATAAAAGATAATAAAATTTTTTAATCTACATTTAAAAGGACAACAACACATAATCCAGGTTACATTTAAGCTCAATATTTAATTAAAATTTAAATGTCAAATATAATTCTAGTCCGTTCCTGTCGCAGACAGATATTGTAGGATATTTTTATCATTTTATAATAATATTAATTGCATTTCTTATTTTTAAACACCAAATAAAAGAAGATAAAATTACCTAAAAATCTTTTACCAAATATAGTCATGTAATATAATATTAATTACATTATAAAATTTATTACATTACAAATTTAAATACATTATCTCTAACCTAACATAGCATAGACTTAGTGTATTAATTTTATAAAAATATTAACTATATGATTAATAATTTATAAAAGGATTAATTTATCAAATTTAAATACTCACCATGCATATTTAATTTTGATATGTATGAAAAGACTCACTCGTTCTCTAAAATATTCCTCTATAACTCCAAACCAAATCATTAATTAAATTTTCGTTAACACTATTCATTTTCCATGATTTATCAATAATGTTTGAGAGAAGCAAGAATAATGGATAAATATTTTAGGTCAAAAAAGATATTTAAATACACTTTTTTTTTTTGAATATTTTGATTCGATAAATTGCCTATTAAAAAAATTGACAAAAATGCTATAAAAAACGAAAAGAGAGTAACTGTAGACCGAGTTCACCAGTCCTCTCAGTCGGAACGTATCGAATGCTTTCTCGCACTGTAGATTTCAACTCATCCATCGACTCATCCGCATTCTTCCCTGGATCCGCTTCCAACGGCGGTTATCGATCTCCTAGCCGCCCGCTGCCATGGCCTCGGCTTCCAGATCAGGTTAATTTGAAGTCAAGATCAAGGACCACTTTCCTTTCCCCCAAGTCGTTGTTGCATAAACCGTATTGAGATGAATCCCGCAGCGCTCGGCTTGAAGACCCCTGTGCGTCTCCAACCTGTTTATGCTCGCTACCGACCTCTTCTTCATCCGTCGATTATAGGATTTGGTTTTGTCTCATGCCGTTCGTGGTTTTTTAATTTTAAACGCGGTACGTTCTTCATCTTTTATTGTTCCTTTCATTTTTTTTTTCTTTTCCTTGTTCTTGATGTTGGTTTGACTACCTTACTCTGATTTGGCAGCGAAAGTCGATCGAACTTTGTTGGAAAGACGCATTTTGGTTAAGGCGGCTGATTCTTTTGAGTCCGAACCAATAACTGAAGATAGATTCGTGCTGTCACAGGTTTATAGTTAGATTCCAGTTTACTATGAATTTACAACGATGCAGGTTTCGGACTTGATGCGCAAGTAGTTTGTTGTTTCCATTGCCTCTTGTCAAGATGAGATTTTAAAAAGATGCAATTTTGAATTGTTTAGCGGAATATTCATACGTTTCTAATAATCAGCTAAATCTACCCAATCAACTCGAGAGAAGTTCTTCATGCTGATTGTTTTCCTCTTTTACATTTTCTTGCAATAAACTATTCTTTGGTAGATTACCTTGCTGCTTTTTTTCTCTCAGGCAGTTCAAAGAAATGAAACTAGCATATTGGAGATCCTCAAGGGAGCAAATTCCATTATCCCTCACATCGTACTCGGAAGTACAGTGTTGGCGCTTATTTATCCACCATCTTTCACATGGTTTACAAACAGGTCATGTATATTTGCACATAAGAACTGTATGCATATTACCACATTGTTGGCTCTCTTCTGTAAGGAATAGTCGTTTAAAAATCTAATCTTTGATTCAATGAGATGTTTAGATGGTTAAAGAGTGAGTAACTTGTGCTGCATGTCTTTCATCTTCATGTAAATTTAGACCAATGTTTTAGAATAATTTTATTGTTTCTTTTTGTTGAACATGGATCAGTATTTGTTACACAATTTCAAATTTTAAAGAACCACCAATTGCTGGGTAAAACATATGTAGATTACAAATAAAATACAAGATAGAAGTTTGTCAGATTATTATCTTAAGTGATCATTTTGAAGTTGAATAAGAGTGTGCTACATGAACTTGTGATGACTTATATCCCAATGACGAAAAATTTTCCTACTTTCTGTAAAACATCTAGTGATACCAGATCAACCGAGTTTGTAGGTTCAACTCATCTTAATATCTTTAGGACTAGGTTGATGCCAACAAAATGATTGATCTGTCTTATAAGTTGTGAAGATGAAGTTTTAATAAGCTTACGTATAAAAAGTTTGGTGAATGTCTAGCTCGTGGCCATATATGGTGTCAGATCCTCATGTTGATGGAATTATTACCTGCCAATATCTGATTCAAGATCAAATTTTAAGGTAAGAATTCATTTAGGGTTCTTGTTGATACCTGTCATAATATTATTAAACTGGACGATGCTTAAATTGATGTTTCTGCAAACCATGTATCACAAGTTGCAGAGGAATTTACTTAGGATTCAATTTCTTCATTAGTTCTAGCTTGTTGTGGAATAGAAATTTCCAGAAAGTTTTAAGCTAGATATTTCATGATAATCTCCAAGGGACTATGATTAATGAAACCACCAATAGGATTACTACATGAAAACTTAGTTAATAGAATTACATGATCACACAAGGACTCTTGATTTTATATACCAATATTAAAATATGTTTTTGCATGTCACCTTGCATTAGCAATTTAGAATATGAGTGGCCATGGCGAAAGTTAAAAAAAAATTATTTAAGTTTTCAAGGGGGTGGGTGATAATGGCTGAAGCCAAAATAAGTTCCATTTCGAAAACGGGTACAAAGACAAAATGAAATAAGAAAAGCCCAAAGATTAAGAACAAAGAAAAATCACTAAAGATAGATGGGAAAAAAACTCACTTGAAGCTTGCAGCAGCTGATGAGAGAAGGCATTGGAGCAAGCCGACAAATGTGAAGAGAATATATATGGACCATGGAAGATGATCAAACTCCATTCAAAGCAAAATGACAAGCATGATGCTCTTAAGCTGCAATGATTATAAATCTAGGCCTTTAAAATGTCAGAGGCGAAGTGGAAACTGTAAATAGATCTGGAAAGAAAGAGTGCAAGCCCCAAAATGGTGCTCTACTTTCTGATTTAAGAGTCAAAAAGAGAGCAACCTATAGAGATTGCAAAGCCATAATGTGTCTACAAGAATGTATTGGATGGATGCCTGCTGTGACATAAAAACCAATAGAAAATGCAGAAATTCAAAGGAATCTTACATTCCAAATAGTCAAAGCCCAGGTCAGAACACACAATGGTATGTTAAGGATATTGTAGGCAGCCTAGACTCAAAACGTACCGAAGGTAGAGAACTTCCAATACAATAAATTTGTAGTTCCACAAGGTGGCAGACCGACAAAGCAAACTAAAATCATAGATCAATCAATAGGGACATGATGAGAGAAAATGATGTTCAAGACTAAATATATCCAGTAGACTAGACCAGTGACCACCATATTTATCATTTATAATCCTTATCCACAAAACTATTTTTTAAGAATATTGCAGACCACTACTTTTTATTATGTGCGACTCCCATCATTTTTATTATTCAAATTTGGGTTTCATAACAAAACTCTAGATTGCACCAAAGAATGAATTACCTAGATCACTTAACATTTGAAGGAATCTTATTATGCATGACAACTCTAATTTTGGTTTTTACAAAATTTGTTACTTCTTGTACTCAGCTTGGTCATATACCAATATCATTAACCATGAACATTTTATTATTATGCTGAGGTTGTTTTCATTGTTGTCCAGGTACTATGCACCTGCACTTGGTTTTCTGATGTTTGCAGTTGGGGTGAATTCCAGTCCCAAAGATTTTGTGGAAGCATTTAAGAAACCAGATGCAATAGCAGCTGGATATGTCGGGCAATTCATCATTAAGCCTCTTCTTGGATACTTATTTGGCATCATTGCAGTTTCTATTTTCAATCTCCCTAATCCTTTAGGTGACAAATGTATATATTCAGTGTTTACTCGTAAATTTTTAAAAACACTATTCACTTTGCTTCTCAATCAGGTGCCGGAATTATGTTGGTGTCATGTGTTAGTGGTGCACAACTTTCAAACTACGCAACTTTCCTGACAGATCCACCAATGGCCCCATTAAGCATTGTCATGACATCATTATCAACAGCCACAGCAGTCCTTGTTACACCAACTTTATCTTTATTGCTTATTGGCCAGAAGTTGCCTGTGGATGTTAAAGGAATGATGTCCAGCATCATGCAGATTGTAGTTGCGCCTATTGCTGCTGGTCTTCTTTTAAACAGGTTTCCCCACCTTCTAAATCAGCTTTTCGTATTCATCTCGACTATAAAGTCTTGTTGTAATGTTGGATAATTTTTCTTCTTCTGGTTTTGGTAGTATAGGGGTTATTCATGACTGTAAATAATGGTGGAAAGAAATCATGTCATAGAGCAATCCGATGCAAATTGTATTCATATGATGAAATAAGAAATGGTGAAAAGTTTGTTAGTTGAAGATGATTCATGAATTTGGATTCCTTCTTTGACAACTTGACTAGCCTTTTTTCATTTTTATTCATAAGTTGAGAGTTAATCTTGTTTCTACATTTGTCCCATGACTCTATTAAGGTTTCTTCCGAGGATCTGTGCTGCAATACAGCCATTTCTTCCTCCATTGTCGGTGCTTGTGACTGCTCTCTGTGTTGGCTCACCGTTGGCAATAAACATGAAGGCTATTATTTCCCCTTTTGGAGTATCTTTGGTGCTGCTCTTGTTTGCATTCCATGCATCAGCATTTATTGCTGGTTATGGTTTAGCTGGTATGTTATTCCATAGGTCAGAAGATGTAAAATCACTTCAAAGAACCATATCTTTTGAGACAGGTAAACCAACATTTCTTTGGATTATGTGTTTCTTGGTAAATCTCACTTGGTCCTTGTCTAGGTTGTAAAATTGCATAGTACCTCAGAACTGTAGAAATAATATCTCTAGTTTAGAGACAATATTGTAATATGTATTTTCTGCTAACTTTTGATTCAATCATCTTGCTGCAGCATGGTCAGAGTTATAATTGAATTTACCCTAATGTTATCCTGTAAAATTGAAGTAGTGATTTGATTAGGTAAAAATTGTAACTAAAATGGCAAGAGGTCCAAGTGTAATTAAGCATTAATCTACCTTTTTAATCCAGGGATGCAAAGTAGCCTTCTTGCCCTTGCACTTGCGAACAAGTTCTTCAAAGACCCTCTTGTGGGCGTGCCTCCAGCCATCTCTGTGAGTAGTTTCTTATCCTATCTTCAAATCACACTACTGTGACACTGAGGTCTTAAATTACACGTATTCAAATTTGAAAATAACAGAACAAATATTCATTAAGCAAATCTTAGATGGAAATTCCAAGCGAATTTAGTGATTCTATTTATGTTTGGATGCAGGTTGTCTTGATGTCTTTGATGGGTTTTGCGCTTGTAATGATATGGTCCAAGAGAAAGCAGCAACATTCGAATCCTGATAGTGCACTTGATGTAGAATAAAACATGAAGACCCTGTGCATATCTTGTTGGAGGCTGTCTCTAAGATTATGAAACTGGAAAAAAGCAACCCAGAGGTTTGGGTGCAATCAATCTCTGGGCTCGTAAGCATTTTATACACTTGCATTGAAATTGGTTTACTCATTCACCTCAAGCTTGCGTTCTTCGCCACCTACTGTTTCTAAACTTTCGACATGTTCCATCTTAAGCTACTGGAGTGAGCATTGCTGCAAGACCCTAATAAGTGCAGTTAGATTTCTTTGCAAGACCCAAACAAGTGTAGATAGACACTAGTGTACAATTTGTTGAAAATGTTGAATTTGTTCCAGCTGTCGATGAAATTGAGAGAGGTATTTTAGCGATTGCAAGGAAATCTGTGTTAGTGTTGCAACCGTGGGTGTTGGGCAACTATTACATTACCCTTTCTTCTTTTAGAAATAAGGCTGTCTAATAAGGGAGCTAGTGACTCTTGTATGATACTAATCATATTAATAGAGATTAGTTACGTCGTACAACAGTAGATTTCATCCAAAATCTACTTAACTAGTCTTTCATGACAAAAATAAACTTAAAGATATCTTTAGCTTCCAAAAAAATGGCACTATCCTAGTGGAAAGCAACATTAACGCCTAGTCTAGCTGCAACGAAGAGTTAGTGTACCATCTGTCCTGCCAAGATAAAATGTCTTAGCTATTTCGAACTTCAACTTTAGTATTAATAACAACAAAGTCTCTGTTTTTGAATAAATCTATCCAAGTTCTCTTGGGATGATCTAGTAGCTAGCATATAAAGTATTATCAACTTGAGGTTTGAAATTTGAATCTCGGTATAGCCAACTATGATTTACCTTTTCCTTGTAAACTTTTGATAGAGGTGTTGGGGCCAGCTCAGTCACCTTTTGTTGCCAATTTTTCATTGGCAAAGCTTGAAATATGAAAATTTCCATCAATAATATACTGTAAAAATTTTAGCCAAACTATTTTTTTTCCAATGTCTATGAAGGTCAGGGTGACCGGCCTAGTCTAGAAGTCGAGCTCAGATCCTCTGGTCCAGAATTTTCTGGACCAGAAGAGGCCCTATCCATTTATTGGTTGGATGGGTTGGATCCACCTACTTAACAGGTGGAATTTAGTCTACCCAACCAATGAATGGGCAGGGGACCAGGACTGGTCCAGGAATCCTGGACTAGAGGATCCCTGCCCCCAGAAGTCCAATATCTTTTGATTGCGCCTTCCATTTGGAGGAAAAATTTCTATAAATATACTATAACTGAGAATCGAACCATAGATGTTTGGATGATAATCTGAATGTCCTATCACGGTACCATAATCTCGAAGGAGACATGTTTCACCATCGTGAATACAATAGGTATAAATTTGAATA
Source organism: Zingiber zerumbet (assembly GCA_037833815.1). Lineage (NCBI taxonomy): Eukaryota > Viridiplantae > Streptophyta > Magnoliopsida > Zingiberales > Zingiberaceae > Zingiber > Zingiber zerumbet. The sequence continues at coordinate 22,419,933 of JBBMJZ010413115.1, read as the reverse complement.
TGCATGCCTAAAATTCTAAGCCAATTCCATGGAATTATGATTATTTTGATTTTTCTGGTATCCTATGATGAGTTTACTTCATATAATCAACTATTTTCAGCTTATTAATTTCTTTAAATTAAGTATTTATATTTGATTTGAAATAATAAAATTAAATTATTAATTCACATATTAAAGAATAATTATTTGTTATATTTAAAATGTTCTTTATCTATTTTATTATTTCAAAAGCATCCATTCTTGTTCAATAACAAAATAAATTAGACAAAAGAAATAAACTATCTGGGTGGGCAAAGTCGAATGGGACTTGTAAGTCATAAAGTGAATTTATTAAGAAGAATGGAATAATCTAATTAAGCAAATGAAATATCTATTTATTTCATCAACCAAAGCATAAAAAAAAGTATTCTTAGTTTATTCCATGCCAACTTCATTCTCTACAACTATTTATTATACTATCCTTTCATTCTTTATGAAGTAATTGCATTGGCATTCAACAATAAGGAATTATCAGTTTCACAACACTAAAGAAAAAGTACTACAAAAAATTACAAAGACATTCGTTAGCAAAATGAAAGTCTCAATCAACGACCGCTAATGATTAGATTAGGCCATTTATAACCTCTCTTACAATCCAAAGATCATGCTCTACGAAGACCACCCCAGTTCGCATGCAATTTTAAAACTTGAGATTAAGCAAAGCATGAATCACAAGAGTTCAAGTTGGCATCAGATAATATGCATTCACGGCTTCCATCAGGTAGCATGCAATGCATATCTACACTTCTGAGCAGCAACTTGCGAAGAAAACCTAAGCATCAAAAATTTGTAAATCAGATGGTTACAATCATTAAAATGTCCTTGGATTAGTGGGCACGGAATTACCTACTTAGATGGGGCTGCCCAACGGCCCATGATTTTTCAACTTCTCGATCCTCAAGGTTGAGAAATGGAGAGTAGAATGGATGGACAGAGACATTTCCCCTTAAGGTCGAGGAGGATAAATATTCCATAGTGCAACGGTGGAGTCTTCCGAGCAGGATGCCATCAGCTTACAGTCAGGTGAAAATGTAACTGCATTACACTTCGGGAACAATGGAAACTATATCAGGAACTTTTTTTTTTTTTTTTTTTTGCATTGCAAAAAGAAATGATGAATTTACGTTTGTAGTTGGAAAAAGATCAAAAGCACAAAACAGGAGCCCAAAATCCTACAGACGATCAAATTGATTCCTTTCATATAATAACTTAAGCATAGCAATACTACTATGTTTTATACCATGCATACAAAGATTGATATAATCTATATACTGGTATTATTTTGTCTCCTTTTGAATACCAGTATAAATGTTTATATGATCAGTCAGTATGCTCTTAGCTTTAATAATAAACAAAATGGCATATAATTGGGAGAGAAACTAATAATACTTGATAAGTCAGCCATTCACAAGCAAAGTTAAAAAGTGCAAAAATTATGAAAAGAAATAGATGACCTTAACAGTGGATAAAGTACGAGATAACGGAATAATGTTTTGCCATACCAAACCAGTGTGATACTTGAGTATTGCTAAAGTGTTCCCTTTGCGGTAATTATACACCCGCACTCTGCAATATGAAAAAACATATAATAAAGCAACATAGTGTGCAAATTCTCAAAAAATTAAGGGAATTGCAAATATAGTGTGATGAAAATTAAGAATACATCAGAATTGACATATTTAACTATTTACAGGTAGTTTGGCATCCTTGACAGTCATTCTGAAGGGACATGTACAGCTTCACGTGATTTCAATTATGTTGATTATTTAAGAATTCATTTTTCTCCTTTGCACACTGGTACTAAGGAAGGGTAAATTATCATAATTAATGACGCTTCATGAACATGCAACAAAAGCTAAATCCTGTCTATTTGGAATAAGCTACATGGATTTTATTCCACCACTGAACTTTTGATCGATTCCATTTGTAAGATTTTGCACCATCTTAATCTATTTTCATTCATTTTGTCATTTGTTGAAGCTATGCCTAATTGCTCTTCAACAATAGTAGGTGATTTCATTTTATTATAATCCCCCATGTCCAAATCAGCATTTTTGCTATACTAATTCTTTGTATATATTGTTTTCTAACTGCTCAACAAGACCTTCACGAGAGTATCAATATTTTTTTTTAAAAAAACGTAGGAATAATTTTGGAGAACAAGGATACCAGCTACCTGTGATCCCACCCGGCTGTTGCTGCAATTTTACTGTCTGCTCGTATTGCAGTGTCTGCTGTTCCTGGACGATCAACAGTTAATTCTTTCTTAATAGTACAGGTACTCTGGATAGAAAAGAAAAACAATTTGTTGAGGAACAATTAAATCCACCTTTAGTTTAAAGGTAGTAGAAAAGTTCAGATTGTAAAGAGGTCATTCAATCTCAAACCGGTGTATCATAGAAGAGCTAGAGAAAGTTGAGAGTGCCACAGTAAAATATCTCTATTGCACCATGAAATGGCAGGAAGATTAGCTCTGCTGCAGCATAAAATTTAAATGGATGCCACAACAGTAGTGCACTTCATTACAAATTAATACTGATAAATTAAAGAAAGTTAAATGAAGTTCAGAAGCCTGAAATATGAATCAATTTTTGTGCCTTAACCTGACCTAGTAAACTGTAATGCCATAACCTGGTTATTGATTAAGGAGAAATGTAGGGAATATAGCAGGATGGTCCCAGCAGATGAACACACACATCTGAATATAAGGGAAAATAGTGAATAAGTTTTCAAATTTTGATACAATAGATAAGTTTAGATGGACGGATAAAGAGAATGTGAGGTAAAGGCTCATCTATACCACCTACACAGATATGGTTAGAACATAACAGGTCAACCATATATTATTTTCTAAGCTTATCCATATGTCATTCTAATATTACAACGAGTAAAGATGACTTAGAAGGCAAATACCATTTGATTTAAACTCATGCTCGATAATGAAGTATAAAACAAACCTCCAAGGTAATCCAAATCAATACAGTTGGTTGATCACCAAGTTTCCAATATCATAACAAGGAGGGATATAAATACAGAGAAACAAGTAACAGTATCAAATGCAACATACACCTTTTGATGATCAAGGCTGAATAAGATCACTTGGTTATCAGCACCTCCAGATATGCCACCATTGCATGAGGCATCAGTTGCCAGAGATAGAACTAAAAAAATAAAAAAGAGTCAGAATGGTCTTCCCAAAATTTTAATATATAGAAATGCTACTCAAAATAGAATGCCGGGTGCAGTTTTTTGTCTCTAGACAATAAAAAAATACTAATGGATTGCAAGATTCATTCAGGCGAAAGGTGATTACTAACCTGCATCTGAATGAAATTTTACAGAAGATAATGGAGACCTAGGCTTCCGTATATCCCACCAAAGCATGCTTCCATCCTCATAACTGTGACAAGGGAAAAAAATCATTAATTTTTTTTTTATTACAAACATCAGTGATACTTCCTCAGGACCTTTTGATGTTTGACAAAATTATTCGGCGAGTGGTTTGTATTTAATGAGTAGGCTGAGTGTGCAGGATGGATCAATTGGAAAGCATTTAGGCATATTTATGCATAGTGAAATAAAATGTTTCCACAGCTCTATGACGTCTGTCAGGATAATACAACAGCCTGTTCATTCCTGGCAAAAAAAATAAAAGAAAAAAAGAAGATACAAACACTCACCCAGACAAAATATTCAAGTGCCCTTGCGACTCCAGTGATGAGAAAGCTTGGACAGCCATACACATTCCTAAGGTGATCCAATAAATCAACAAATCTCAGTTACTCAAGTAATATGACTCTGAAAATTTTGCCCAAAAAAAAAAGATTAGAAAAGATATTGCATGAAATAAATAGCCTTCTAGCATGACAACATTGTGGTATCAAATGAAAATAAAATTTAAAGCTATGGACCTGGCAAATGATTTGAAAATTTGATACGGCAATCAATCATTTAAAGGGCAAAAAGAAACTCAAAAGGCATATAAAAGCTTCTTCTTGCAGAAACTTCCAGAATCATTGCATACCTCTTTGTTTTATTAGATGCCCTGTGGAAATGTCATCAACTGTCTGGGGCAAGCACATCAACCGCTCTGCATTATGAAGGTCCCAGATCTCGACCTATATATACAGATACATATTTGGAAAGATGTAGACAAGCCAACAATAAATTACAATAATAAGACACTAATTATGAAACTTGAAATAGCCTGTAAAATTACCTGATAAGATTCTTCACCAGCTATAGCCATCAACATTGGTCCTCTAGTTGTGTTAGAACCTAAACATATAGATGGCATAAGTAACACATTCTCATGGAGTAGGGGTGAAGGGTGGGGAATAGAGAAAATCATAGTAAGAACTATTCATGCAAATGTAACACACTATTGCACTCCACTGGTAATGCAGAATTGACCTCTAATTGAAACATAGACTTGTGTATACATTCTAACTAGGGGCACATTTAATTTTAATAGATCGCCATAGTCAAGTGCTGGAATAAAGGTACATGAAACCACAAAATATTATGATCGTTATCATGTTAGCCCTACTAATTGAAATCAATTATATGAACTGTGCCCTTCTAATGAACTCTATGCATGAGATAACACAAAATAGAACAACAAATATGGAATGAACTACAAGGAAAACAGCCTGAGTATCCAACAAAAAATGGAGTTTGAGGAGAATAATACCCTTTGCGGCACAATTTGAATATGCAAAACTGGCAATTTTACTCCAAAAGTTAACAATTAATCAACGTGCACATAGGCCTAGATTTCAGTCGATATGCATAAAATATCGTCTTCTATAACAAAAGATAAGAAAAGTAAATTCTTCATTTTGAGAGAGGATGACATATTGATAAGTGTTAAATAAACTATCAACCACAACAACCAACAACAACCAAGCCTTATCCCACTAGATGGGGTCGGCTATATGGATTCTTCTATGCCATTGGGACCTATCCCTACTGCATCATCATCTATACTTAAATAAATTTTATCTTATTTTATTGTTGCTATCCTAGTCTTTTTTGGTATTCCTCTTCCTCGTTTGATGTGTATATTTGTCATAGTTTCATATCGCCTAACTGGAACATTTATTGGTTGTCTAAGTATATGTCCGTACTATCTTAAACGGTCTCTCTGAGTTTGTCTTGACTAGATGCAACTCCGACTTACTCTCTAATGCTCTCATTTTTTATTCTGTCCATCCTCGTATGTCCACAAATCCACCTTAACATCCTCATCCCTGCAACTCTTATCTTCTACTCATGTGCTCATGTCATAATCCAACATTCAACACCATATAACATGACAAGTCTAATCGCCATTTTGTACAACTTCCCTTTAAGTTTTAAAGATACTTTACGATCACATTAAACACTTGATGCCCTCTTCCATTTCAATCATACTTCTTGAATTATATGTAAGAAATATCTCTCAATTCTTCATCGTTTTGCAAAAATAATCATAAATACTTAAAGCTCTCAGTTTTGGACAATTCGTCATTTCCTATCTTAACAATTATCTCATTATGTTTAATATTGTTAAACTTAAATTTCATATATTCCATCATTACTTTATTAAACCTAACACATTTCACTTTTATGTTTTTCGCTCATATGCTAGTTTAGTATTTACTTTTTCACATGTTTCATCTACCAAAACAATATCATCTGCAAACAACTTGCACCACGATACTATCTTAATGTGTCCAGTGAGTTTATCCATAATTAGTGTAAAAAGATAGGGATGTAACCCTATCTTTATTGGAAATGTTTCGTTTAATCCGCTTGAAGTCTTTACTTTGGTCGTTACATCCTCGTACAAATACCTCTCCTTTCTAGAATTCTCTCTATCATAAGTTTTTTCAAAGTGAATAAATACCATGTGTAGATCTTGGTTTTACTCCCGATATTTTTCAATTAGTTACCTGACAAAATGTATAGATTCTATTGATGGCCTTCCGCATTAACCCAAATTAAATTTCGGTCGTCATGATCTCCTTAATCTTTTTTTCTATTACTCTTTTCCAAAATTTCATGGTACGACTCATTAATTTAATACCGCTATAGTTTATACAATTTTATACATCTCCCTTGTTCTTATATAAGGGAACTAAAGTACTTACCCTATCAAACATTTTTTTTATTTTTTATATTATGTTAAATAATTTTGTAAGCCATTCAATACTTTATTTCCCTAGACACTTCCATACCTCTATCAAAATATCATCTAGTCCAACGATTTTCTCATTTTGCATCTCATTTAAAGCTTCTTCTACTTCTAAAGTTTGAATTCTATGATAAAAATTAAAATTTCTATACTCATTTAATCTACTTAAATTACCTAAGTTATGTTAATCACCTAAACCTGCATTATTAAAAAGTTGATGAAAATACCAATTCAACCGCTCTTTTATTTCTCCATCATTTACTAGTACCATATTACATTCATCTTTAATACATCTTCTTTGGATAAGATCTCTTATCTTCCTCTCTCTCACTCTACTATTCTATAAATGTCCTTTTCTTCTTCTTTGATATTCAATTTTTGATATAACCATTCAAAAGTTTTATTCTTTGCTTCATTCACTGTTTTTTTAATATCTTCCTTGGCTATTGTATTTTAGGTTTTTCTCATTCTTATAAATATATAATTCCTTATAAGCTGTTCATTTTTCCTTCACTTTCTCTGGTACTTTTTGTTATATAAACTATGAAAGAGCACAATTAAATCCTTCATATAAATCAAAGGGATTTAATGTTTTAAACTGAATTTGATAGTGAGAAATGTTAATGATATAATAACTAAGGATGAGGAGATTTCTAGCTAACCAGTAAGTGCAAATCCAAAGGATCAATAATGTAATCAAGTAGAGTAATTTTGAAACTCCAAAAGTTCATAGTAAACAGAAGTATTCAAGTAGTAGTAATAAAGTAGTGATACAATATATACAGTGTTCTAAAAATCGGCCTGGACGCTCGCCTAGACGCTAGGCACTAGCCAGCCACAATGAAAACATGCTAGTCGGCCAACCTAGGAGGCCTTGGTGCCTAGGCGGGATTAGGCAGCCCTAAGCGCAGACTAATTGGTCGAATCATCTAGGCACGGTGGAAATAGTACAGAATTTTCATGATTTTTTTAAGTTTGGACTTTTAAATTTATAGCTCAATTAAAAAAAATAAAAATGTAACTTTTTTTATATTGGGCTTAAGTTTTATAAGCCCTAAACTTTGGTCCAACAAGAAAATTGATTTGTTAGCTTGCCCTAGTGGTTAGCACCAAACTTCATCTTCATCACACTGAGTAACCAGAGCTGGAGAAATTAGAGCAAATGAAGAAGCTCACATTTATGAGAAATCAAAGAGTTAAAAGGCTAGAGAAATCGATTTGAAGAAAAATTTATTATATGATCTTTCCTCAACTAAGCGACTTGGAAGCAATTAAATTGAAGGTTGGCCAAAGCCTCATCCTTTAGAAATGTCATTTTATCAAACAACCCCAAAGAAGCTCTAGAGTGAGAGAACTTCAGGAGACTGCTTTTGCATCCGAAGAAGAAGAGGATCACAATGATAATATTGAGTTTGTGTTCGATGAAGAACAAGTTGTTGAAAATTATGGAGAATATGTAGAATAAATTTGTGATATTTATTAGTTGTGTAATTTTGCACTCATTTTAAATTTGATATTATTGTGTTATTATGTAATTTATATTGATACCATGGAATCCGCCAAACGGCGCCTAGCCCCAGCCTAAGCAGCCTAGGCACTAGGTATTGATCTGGCGCACGACTAGTGCCTAGCGAATTTTAGAACCTTGAATATATATATAAACTTTTCAATTTGATTTCTACATTTCTTTGCTGTATCTGGTTCCTCTTCCTTTTGGCCTTAAATAAAGCAATGTGCTAGGAGACATGGGAGTTAAAGCACTGAAGAATAGGACATCAACTAAAAGGCAGCAAACCTTCAATCGGGGTTGAAGATGTCTCAGCAGGATGGTGTTCTGGAGACACTCTATATCTCTTCTCCAAGTCATCATTGCCATTCTGATCTTCGTATCCTATAGTGGAACAAGCAGATTTGCAATCTGTTTGATCAGTTTGCCCCACTAATTTCACGGGTGCAGAGGATTTCGCCAAAGAAAGTTTGCAGAAGTGATATGTATTGGTCCTAAAGGCAACCAAAGGGTCCCTGCGAACATAATACCTCTATCAGTATGAAATTCTGTTTCCAACCAGCTCCAAAAAGTTGCACGAAGATTAAGCTTTGAACATGAGGACAAATTGAATAGTCCAAGGAAAATAAGAACAAGGAATTAAGCGAAAGTAACAATGACCTGGAGAGACCAGATTCCTCAACCTGCCAGCATTTGCACATCCCATCTCTTCCCTGACTACGAGGATAGCGAACGGTCCATAAGTCTCTTTCACCGATCGGTGCAGATAGATTGCTAGAGAGAACGAAAGAGTCATAAGACCAAAATAATGAAAGGTACCTCACAACTTTATCCTCGATCCAAGGGCTAGTAGCAACACAGTAGACGCCTGCCGCTCCGCCGTGAGCCCTAGAACCCTCAAAGTGGTGAACCAAGATGGCGAAATTTCATAAAAGATGGTTATATGACATCAACGAGAGAGAGAAACGCTTTACCAGGTAGAGGAGAGCGTCCGATGCTGCACGGTATCCCAAATTCGCAGCTCCCCATCGGCAGCACTGAAAATGAACGAACCTTAGGGTTGAATAGGTCGTCGTCCTTCGGAGAAGAGATGAGGATTTAAAAACGGAGCAGAGAAAAGACGATAGACTACCCGGTGAAGAGAAGCGACCGCGAAGAGTGGAAACAGGCATCCATGACTTGAGCGCCGTGACCTCGCAGAACAGCGATCGGATCGGGCGGAGGTCGCGGTCTGCCGCCGTCGCCTCTTGCGCTGACGAGACTCATGGTGCGCTGCCGGCAAAGGACACAGAAGAAGTGACTAGAACCGACTATAAACCACCGATCGCAGTCGTGGGAAGTTTGAAATGGTGAGGTGCGACCGAATCAAAAAGGACTTAGGTGACCTTTCTAGGCTATGTTTTTTTAATTAATTTTATATTAATCTTTATCATTGTAGTCGGATGAAACGTTAAAAATAAATAAATAAATAAAAATCACAAGGCAAAGAAAATATATAGTAAAGATTACTATACTTGGAGGGATAATTATACAAGATAAGAGGATCAAATATAGAAAGGGCATTTTCATAAGAAAAAAGTTAAGAAAAATAGGAAAAGTATAAAAAGAAAAATGGAAAAAATAGCGTCCAATCATTCACACGCTTATAAACATTTAGAAACAAATAAGAAAATTCAAATTTAAACAAAGACAATCTCAATATACATAAATTATATTTTAAATTTATCTGTTAAATAAATTAAGAGACAATATGATCTACCTTTAATCAGGTAAAATCAAGACCTCTAAACTATAAAAAAAACATTTTATATAATATTTTAAATTAGAATATACTTTGAATTAATTGGACAAAATTTAAACACCTAAAATATCAATCTATATATTCATGTAACATAGAGATTGTTCCAAATAGATATAATATAAAATTGGTTCCACACTCAAATATAACCCAAGTTAAGATGATAGCAAAGACTAGAGGTGAGTAAAAATCCAATTAAATAGAATAAATCGATATAATTTTAAAATTTAATTTGATTTATTCAAAAAATTACTTTTTTAAAAATTTTTATTTAGTTATACTGAATAGTTCGGATTAACCGAATTTTTTAATTAAATTGAAATTTTAGATCCTATTTTTAAAACTGAAACCAAAATATATTTTTTAAAAATAATTTTTTTAAAAGATCAATTAATTTAATTTTTAATCAAATTAACTGATATTTTATCAGTTTGATTTTTTTTAAAAAAAAAATCGATCAATTCAATTTATTCAAAAAAATTAATTCAATTTGATTTCATTCTATTTACTAGACATATTGTACCCCAAATGATAGTGATAAAGAACACCTTAGAAGGTCACATGGACATGTATATGGGCACTATAGAAGGTCATAATGGACACATTAATGCCATGTTTACTCTGAAGCACGGTTGAGGAAGGGAAAATAATCTATGGTAAAAAATTATCCTCGGAGGAAGAGAAGATAAAGGATGAAGAAATTCTCTTCCTTTACATACTTATTTATCTTAATAGAGGAAGATGGATACATGCAATGTAATTTTATAAATAAAAAAGGTACATGCGTCATTTTTTAGGTATATAGTGTAATTTTGTGAGTTAAAAAGGGTACATGCGTCATTTTCTGGTATATGATGTAATTTTATAAAAAAAAAAGATGACTCCAAAACCATCCGCTAATGGATTGTGTTTTTTTTTCATCTGAAAATTTTAATAAAATAAACGACAAAAACTTTTCTACTGTAAAAATTTTTCCTTAATTTTAATTTCCATTTTCTTTAAGCAAATTGACCATAACTATTTTGTCGATAGATGTATCTCATCTCAATTCAGGGGGCGTTTGGTTCTTTCCTAGGAATAGGAATCGGAATGAGAATCATTGTATTGTGGAATGGGAATGGGAATGGGAATGAGAATCACTCTTA
>JBBMJZ010413115.1:22357262-22375569 GCA_037833815.1 Zingiber zerumbet | reverse complement strand
GAAGCCTGGATCTTCACCAATGCATGCAATAAGGTAGGATTCAAATGCTTGAAATCACTGCATTTGCTTTTCAGAATCTGATTCTGAAATTGACTCCTAGTCTGTTAAGGTGTATATGACATGGTTAACAAAATATCTCTTAAGCCTTGTTTTCAGCCTGCAAAACATGGTTATGGAAGGAGATTAATGAGCTCAAAGATTATACACATCCAAATAGGTTAATTAAAACAACAAACGCAGAGCTTAAGAGTATGAAACCGTCCAAACAAGAAATACAAACAAGAGTTGCATAAAACCCCAGGGAACGATAGCAAATACTCAATGAGATTTCAAAAGCATTGGACCCATTCATTACTTTGCTGTCTCAAACCCAGCAATCAAGTTCTGCGTCACCAAGAATGCAATGTATTAGATACAACTATGCAGCGAGGCTGCTGCTTAAAAAACAGCTAGATTTTTTAGATTATTCTTAAATAGGAATAGTTATGATGGAATGGTATTTAGAGATTTTGGATGTCAACCCAGAGTGGGAAAGTGTAGATGAAGAATCCACTAAGGATAAAACCTTTAAGCTAATGATCCTTTATTAATCAATCTTGAATTTGTCTTTGAAGGGTCATCCCTAGCAGACAACTATTTTTCCCAAGGTTAGCACCATACAATATGTTAAGTGCAACTAGTGTCTTATATCTGAAGCACTTATCCTGTATTATCTTTCATACAAAATCTATATGGTTCATATAAAATCTGTTAATCATTATCAGTATGTCGCCTTGAACTATCGCTCAGGCTAATATGGCCCCTCAACTTATCTGAAAGGAAAATAGAATTTTGACAATTGCAAACTTGATGTAATATATTAATATTTTCGCAAACTAGGAGACCTTATTTAGTAGCAAGAATAATATTCTGAAGCCAACTTCAATTACTGTACAGAAAATTTGCTTTATTTTAACCAGAAAAGGAAGGTAAATCATATTATAACTGATACATAAATTAAACAACAAGTGGCTTCAAAATGTATGTCAACGCATAATAGATTTGTTAGTTTTTTCAGCAAGCTTCATTCAACTGGTGAACTTTAAATGAAACATTTAAATAATCCATCCTACAACATACCTAAGTCGTACATATGTTGATGAACTATTTCTATTGCTATATTTGGTTGTGTTCCCAACTAGTACGAAAACCAAATACCCTTAATCCATATCATAACTATCACATCTATTGGCTCTATAGTCAAACAACTGTGCTGAAAATTAATAATAGGTTATAGTATCCAGACATCCTAAGCTTTCATCTTTGCCCTTATCAGCTAATGTATTTGCTACAAAAATGTAATGCATAGACTAGTGATGGAGAATGGCTTGAATCAGACCAGAAGTTGATAATTTTGGGCACTTGTCAATATTCAGTTCATCCTAAGCAAGAACGAATGACCGTGACTGAATCACCAAACAGAGATGAGATCTACCTGACACAAGACTAATTCTTCAAAAGTAGACATTCTACCGAGAAGGTAGAATAGCTTCCAACTAAGCACTTACCTCGTTTGATCCCCCAGAACCTGCAAAGAGATCGAGCAAGCCACAGCAACTCCACCATGATGTACTACTAACGACGACGACGACCGTAGGAGGCAGAGTACGCACTGCTGCAGTTGGCAGAGTCTCATCTCTGCCACCACAACAGCGGTCTCCATGACGCTCATTGAGTTGTTTGGCAGTTTCATCTGTATCAGGAAACAGCACTACTTTCACTTGGACTTCAGCCAAAGCAATCTCATCAATTTGCCTCTCCTCTTCACCCAAAACAACAATCTTTTCAACTGGAACAGAAGATTCATCAACAGATTCCTCATGTTCCTCCTGATATTTAGGAAATGGCTGTGGTAGAGCTAAATGTTGCTTCCTTCACAATCATAGAAGAATCCTCTTCGTCGTTCACGGCCAAGACCGCTCCTTCCGGTGAGCCATCAAAGGCAACGGGTTCAGATCCCGAGAACTCTTCAGCAGGTCGAGAACAACGATGCTCTCGAGGGGAAGAAGATGCGGTAGATCCACCGTCATGCTCCTTGATCTCCTCAGGTAGAGGCGGCGCCCCTTATAAATCTTTGTTATAAAGGATTAAGCATAGGTAGGATTTAGATATTCTTGGGATAAAAAAAAATCATGATCCTGAATTTAACCAAATCGATTTTTTTTATTGCTATTTAGATTTCTGAGATTTTTTTTTTCCAAACAATTAAATATAATAAACAAAATCTTTCTAATTTTATTTTGATTTATTCTATTTTTTTCTTGAAATAATTTGAATTTTTAAAGAGATAAATGTGTCATCCATAAAAATATTTCAATAGGCTAACTATCAGATTTATGACCCCCAATAAGATTTATTTTGCTGAGTAAAATAGAACGTAAATAATTTGTTATAATAAATTATTAAATAGGTAAAATTCTGTTTATTAATTTACTTTTTTTTGTTGACGAGGCAGCATACCAAATCCATAAATAATACAACCTTAGCTAACAATCCTCAACCTTAGCTATTTAGATTCTCTTTCCGATGATGATGATGATGATGATTGGTCGTTACTTCCTCATGATCTTCTCAGACAACTCGGAGAGAAGTTACAACTCCCACATCGTATTGTATTTCGTACGGTGTGTAAATCTTGGTGCCTGGCTCTCCCTCCCATTGTTACAACCTCTGCACCATATACCATACAAAAGGTGTCTCGCCCGTAGCTAGTCTAGGGGTAGTTCGGAAGGACTATAAAATGAAGGGCATCTCCTCCACCCAAGTTCCTGCCATGTGCTCTAATTTGATCTTGAGACTATATGCACAATCTCTCAATTAGTCATCTCTACTTGCTCATTTCCTTGAGTATAGGCCATAGATGTGAATACTTGTTCAATTCGGAGCTCTTCACACCAATGAAGTATCTTTCTTCCTTGAAATTGATGGCCATTGTCAAAAATTAACTGTTGGGAAACACCATACCTGCAAGCGATGTTTTGTCATAGAAATTTCATTACAATTTGTTTGGTGATATGATGCAGCAGCTCTACCTCTACCTATTTGAAGAAATACTCAACAACCACTATGATAAACTTCTTCTGAGTCGTTCCTTTAGGGAAAAGTCCAACTATGTGCATTCTCCATTAGTCGAATGGGCAATAGGCGACAGAGGATTGCATCGCTTCAGCTGGACTAGTTTGCTAATTTTAATGCTTTTGGCAGCTTTCACATGCCTTCACCATTGCATAGCATCCTTCCTCATGGTAGGCCAAAAATACTCTGCTAGTAATATCTTTTCGGTGAAGGATTGTCCTCATATGTGATTGCTGCAAGATCCTTCATGTATTTCTTCCAGTACATACTTCGCTTTCTGTAATCCCAAGCATCATAATAATGGTCCTGTACTAGAACACTTGTACATCATACCTTGTAAAAGGCAGAATTTTTTAGCTCGATGTCAGAGTTGTCTAGCAAGGACCCTGTCGATGGGTACTAGTTCATTTTGAAAGAAATCCATGAACTCAGACTGCCAATCAGGTGAGGCTGGACTTGGGTTGTATGTTAGCTATGACATCATCTCTACTTGAGCAATAACTTCTCTTGAAAGTCTAGTCTCCTAGGGATCTGACTAATTTGACTAGTTCATTAGCTTGGGCATTATCCATCCAAGCAATCTTTTTCATTGAGAACTCGAGAAATCATTTTTGGCTTTCTCTACTAGCTCGCAATATGTTCAACACTTTTCATCCTTTACTTCAAAAAACTTTGTTTACCTATTGCACCACTAGTTGTGAGTCTGTATGTATAGAAACTCTTTCTGCTCCAACGTTCCAAGTAATTTTCAAAGATATCAATAAGTCTTCATACTTAGATTCATTATTAGAAGCTTAGAATATCAATCGGGCAGCCAACTTGATTTCTTCACTTTGAAGTGAGATGAGGATGACTCATACACTGCTACCTTCCTTATTTGAGCAGCCATCAGCTAGCATATATCTTCCAAGGTTCATTTTGTTCAACCCAAAGGGACTCTATTAAGAAATTAGCTAAGGTTTATGTTTTGATGGTGGAGCGAGGTTGATACTCGATGTTATATTCGTTAAGTTGGGCTACCCACTTTATGAGACGTCCTGTAGCTTCAAGATGATTGAGGATTCAGTTGAGTGGTGCATCTGTCAATATTACTATAGTGTGAGATAAGAAGTAAAGTTTCAAAGGCTTAGCGATTAAAACCAAACTCATAGTTAACTTTTCTAGACTGGTGTACCAAAGTTCAGGTCCCTTGAAAAATAGCTCACATAATATATAGGTTGTTAGTCTCTTGCTTTTTCTTGCACAAGCATAGAACTCACAGCTATATCTGAGAGAGCAAAATATTCCAATAACTTTTTCACTAGGTTGCGGTTTTACCAAGGTAGCTAGGTGTGCCAAATATTCCTTCACTTCTTAGAATGCTTTGTCGTAGTGTTGATCCCACTGAAATCAAGTAGCTTGGCATAATATTTTGAAGAAATGAAGTCTCTGATCAACATATTGAGAGATGAAATGTGATAAAGCAGTTATCCTCCCTACTAGCCTTTTAACCTCTTGTAAATTCCGGGGAGGTTGCATCTGTTGAATGACTTCTATCTTTTCTGAATCCGCCTCAATGCCCCACTTAGTAACTATGTAGTCCAAAAAATATCCTTTAGCGACACTGATTGTACATTTTCTAGGATTAAGCTTCATGCTGTATTTACACATGTGAACAAAGGTTTCTTCTATATTAAACACTAAATCTTCTGCATACAAGGATTTAATCAATATATCATCTACATATACGTTGACATTTTGCCTCAATTGGTCGGCGAACATCTTATCCATGAATCTCTGATAAGTAGCATTCTTCAACCAAAAAAGCATAACTATGTAATAGAAAATATCATCTATGGTGATAAAGCTTACTTTGTTTTGATTGACCTAGATAAGAGAATTTGATGATATCCTTGATAAGCATTCAATATTGAAATGTATTGATATTCTATAGTAGAGTTGACTAGCTGATCGATGCATGGTATGAGATAACAATCTTTGGGATAAGCTTTTTTAAAATCCTGAAAGTCTATAAAACACGTCACTTTCCAGAGGACTTGGGTACCAACACTACGTTAAATAGCCAGGTGACATAATGTATTTCTTAGATATGCTTGACATCCAATGACTTTTTTACCTCCTCCCTGATGATTTAATCTTAGTCAGCTCTAAAGTGTCATCACTTTTATTTGACCGGTTGAATTTTTGGGGAAATTTGTAAATGATACTCCATCATTGCTAGGTCTATCCCTATCAGATCCTTGGTATCCCAGGTAAAAAAAAAAATCTACATTCTGGGTAAGACAAGTGACTCCTAATTTCTTCAGTACATCAGAAAAGTCTTTGGAAATCTTAGTGACTTTTTTGGGGTGAGAAGGAACTATAGAGACCACCTTTATTTTTGATTTAGGGGACAATGATTGTTTTTCTTCGTTAACAGTGTAAACCCCTTCCATCATTAGCTTTTGCCCATTAACCTAATTACTTTAGTTATTACTCTGTTGCTCATTGGTGACAGCCTCCACATAATATTTTCTAGAAGCCCACTGATCTCCTCGAACTTCCCCGACCTCATTTTTGATTGAAAATTTAATCTTATGATGATATGAGAACGCAACGGCTTGCAAGGTGCTAAGAACCTGTCGTCCTAATAGAACATTATCGGAAGAAGGAGCATTCACCACCATAGATGTAGTAAGGATGGTCCGCCTCAATGTGAACTTCCCCGGTCTAGAGGTAATTTGATTTGTCTGAGCGTTGTATTTCTTGTCTCGAAAATCCAAACAAAGAAGTCCACTTACATATTATTATTATTATTATTATTATATACTTTGCTGTATCTCTACAAAATTTGTCCGTTTTGTAATTCAAGAAATTGATAATGGGCCACAAGCCCAATAGGACAAAACCCAAGTTCAATAAATAGTTAGTCAATCGAATAATATTCCAAAAAGTATTATGCATCACTTTATAAATAATGATATTATAAAAAAAAAAATTATCCTAAAATTTGAGAATGAAAACCAAAAATCCTCCACTCCTCTATAACCATAATGAAGAAATTTTATGCTTGCCGTGTTGGAAAGGAACTCCTACTACAGAAATATATTTTTCGGAAAACAAATTCAAGAAGCATAACAAGAGTTGTCATCATAGAGAGAATGCCTATGTGTGTGGAACATGCTACAATGTTTTCAAAACCCAAGCCCAACGAGATATTCACATATCAAAAGAACATTGAAAGGTACATTTTTTTTATTATTTTTTTTCAAGTTTGAATTAATAATTATTTATTGACTATTTAATTAATTTTTTAAAAATTTATTGTAGGAATGCAGAGTAGCATGATCTTCAATCTATCTGAAAGCTTTCATTTAGATGGCCTAAAAAGTACCCATCACTATTTTTATTTTGAGCCCTGTGTTAAGTAGATGTTAAAATAGGTTATAATATTATATTATCTATTTTACTCAAGTTTTGTTTAAGTAGGAGGTGTCTTCTATTTAAGTGAAAACCATCAAGTGAAACTGCACAAAGATGTCACTACCTAAGTTTTTTGTTTACCTTATAACAATGATCATTGTTTTTACTTAAGTTCTCTCTTATATCTCCACTCCATGGCATGTGCTATTTTTTAGTTAGCATCAGAAAAATAAGGATTTAAGATGACATGTGTTATGTTAATCTTATTGTCGGTTGATTGAATCCTCTCAATAGAGCTTAAATCTATGGGTATTTGAACACTTGAAGCGTATGTAAGTCAACACCTTATATCACCAGTGATCCGATGGTAAGGATGGGGAGCCCACTCAGGCAGGGATCAACGACACGTAGAAGTCAAAGTCAAAAAGGTCAACCTTAAGATCCTACCGAGCGGATAGTTCACCTGGCTGACCGGCGAGAAAGCTCCCCGGCCGGATCCTGGCAGGCCAGCATATAGCTCGACCGCGGGTCGGGCTTCCGACGCTCATGAGTATCTCTACCGGGGAGGAGGGTCGCGCCGAGCGGTAGGTACGTTCAGCCCAGCTGGGACCATGAATGGTCGCCCACCTGACTATATGACAGAGCAGCTCCTTCCTCTCGGACCGACGCGCTTACCTTCCCAAAGGCCAGGGAGCCAAGCAGACAGCCCGCCCGACCTAGCAACAGACAAGACGCCCAGAAGAGGACAAAAGGGCCAGCTGATGATATCAGCCTCGAGACAGCTACCGCCAATCAACAGCATGGTCGACGGCCGAACCGTACATAGAATCGTACAGTGGAAGTTTTCACTGTCACATCAGAGATATGCTCGGGCGGTTGCGGTATGTGTTAGGCATGCTTTTCCGACACACCCGTTCTGACGTATATTTGGGGAAGTGTGCACGCATCGAGAAGTGTGCCCGCGCCTCCCCGGGGTCCTATATAAGGACCCCCAGACTTCGACGGAGGTATGCGATTCTCATCACTGTAGCCACAGTAGCGTTGCTCTGTTTCTCTTCTTCCTCATTGCTTGACTTGAGTGTCGGAGGGTCGTCGCCGGGAACCCCTTCCCGGCTCAGCTTCTTTGCAGGTTCGCCGGAGGTCCACATCGTCAGCCGGAGATAGCGGAGAGCGCCACGTTCCCAACGTCCATCTACTCAGCGTTCGGATAAGATCAAACCCTATTTTATTTTCCTTTCCACCTTCTCCCCCTCGCGATACTAATTTTTTCTTACTTCACCGAGCTAATATTTCACCGATGCTTCCAGATAAATCGTCATCCCCAAATTAATTCCTTTTTCCTTATATTGTGTGTGCGTCACGTACGAACACATGCACAATTGTTACACGTGTTGTGTCGGTCTTGGAATAATAAAAATCATCCATGTTTCAGACAGTAGGGCTCGAGATTTCATTATAAAATAACTTGATCTAAGAAAGCCATTTACTCCAAGTTGTTTGTTTGTCATTGATAAAGCAGCCGCGGTACATGCTGATGGAATGATTTACAACTTCAATTTAGCCAAGAGTGCCAAAATTAAAAAGGTTCAATATAAAAATTGCTGGTAAATGGGTCATACTCAGATTCTATATAGTCAGGAAAACCATGAAGCAAATGATGCTGTCACAGGATGTACCAGCCATCCAAACTGAAGTAAATGGGTGTGCCAAAGAATAAGCATATTAACAGAACTGAACGACAGCCAAAATTATCAACTCGTTCTGGGATTTCAGAAGGCCCTCAATGAAAACCAAGGAGATATCTTTCCGGATTTGGACTAGAACAAGTGAAAGGCCAGTCCGAGTCTCCGACTCAAGTGGAACTCCTTTTGCTGCAGACATGTATAGCAATATTGCATGAATTCTTGGACATCTCTCCATATGCCCAACCAATAAAAATAGCTGTGAACATAATACAATCTTCTAGCATCCTTCATAGCTTTGTTCATGAACAGCTGGAATGAAGCCCTTAGGGGCACAGCGTGATGCTAAGAGGTAGGACGGATTCCCATGCAACAAAGATTTGAATCTCTCGCATAGCATATTATACGTATGTAGTGTTCGAACCACTTGTGATACTGGCCGTCCACCCAAATCCATTTGTACTTTCTGGATTTATCCTTGTGACCGGTGGAAAGCTTCGTAGAGTTGGTTCAGTCACCTCTTTTATCTTATATGACCAGCTTGGATGAAGTATTTGGTAATGAGCGATGATAGGGATAAGTAGACCTTATGGTGGAAGATAAAAGTCAGTTCTTGAAGCTCCAAGACCCCTAAAGCCTAAACCGATGCAGGATACCATATAATGTATATGTGGGTTTGTTTCCACCTCATGATGAATTGTTTAGAAGATATCCACAATTAGCTAAGATCACAGCTAGTGTGATGTTTGTGGAATCCCCGTGACAAAGCTGTGACCACCACGCTGTGTTTCCCATCCCTATACTCAATATTGAACTCAAACCCCATTAGTTTACTTACCCATTTTTGTTTTTTAATGTTAACAACACTTTGTTCTAGGAAGTATCTAAGGCCGAGGTGGCAATGTGAATCACAAAGGCTTATCCACAAAGAAGCAGCATCCATTGTTTGGTGGCCTTAACTAGCCCAGTGCATTCCTTCTCATACATAGGAACACAAGTGTTGAATGGCCAGCACTTGATTAAAGCAAGAAATTAGTTGTCCTCATTATAAAAGTGTTCCGACTCCTGAGTCTATAGCATGGCATCCAATGATGAATGGTTGTGAAAAATCCAACAAGCAATTTCTAATTGGGTAGAGATGCGTGCGATTACTTTGTTTGAGGAGTAATTTGTGTTGTTGTAAGATGTTGAAGACTTCATGGAGATGCAAATAAGTGTTCATGAAAGTATTCCATGAAGGATCGACTGTAAATATTAACATAAAAAAAAAAAACAAGTACAATTTTCATAGAATTGGTCTAGACAATCTTCATTTATCAATTGACAAGAATGTGGATGGCACATTGTAAGCCCTACTAGCATCGCTATGAACTTAAGATGTCGATGACAAGTTTGAAAAGGCATCTTTTAAATGTCTTGTTTATAAGTAGATGTCTAGTCCAATGAAACATCACATGCCATACAATTCATTCAGTAACTCATCAATCGTTGGGATGGGAAAATTTGTCTTTGATGGCTCATTTATCAAGGAAGAACTTCCATGTCCCATCTTGCTTTTGCGCCAATAATATAGGATCAAATGTTGAGTTGTTGGATCATATTAACCTTATTGATACATTTCAGCAAGTAGGTGATTGATTTCATCTTTTCTGACAGAATGGTTCATAATTGTATATTTCTAGAAGTTGCCGAGTTAAAACTAATATAAAAAAATCTACTACTTGCTTGCAAAGAAAAGCAAATCTAAATATGCAATTAAAGATAATTTGAAACTTCCTTATTACTGTGATTATTTCAGAAGACAGAAGTGAACAAAAGGAGAGAAGGATGCAGGGGAAGAACTCATAAGATTTCTTAGTGATGAGAAGGGAAAAAAGAGATGATAAGGCATGAAAGCAGAAAATTATTTCTGCTATCAATCCATCACCTTCTTTGCCAAACCCATCTTCCTAGATTTACAGGCCAAAAGGTCCACATTTGATGTAATCAGCAACGAACACCATAATGGATCATGAAGGCCAAAAGGACATCATGGTCTTTTTGAGCATTGGGAAGTTCTCTCCTTCTCTCCCACTCATATTTGGGAAAAAGTAAGTTGACCCAAATTCTTTCCACACGATCAACTGTGGACTCTCTTCCATTAACAATCCATCAGAATTATTTGACAGACAGGAAAATCTGATTCCCTCCCTCTCCATGGAATCAAATTTCCTCTTTCCAAATAATCATTGCCTAAAAGTTGCTAATAATTGATGGTTATCGTGCCCCATCATGTTTGGCAATATCTCCTCCCTTCTATTTTATCTTATGATATCTGCAATGGAAAATTTATAGTAGGATATTTATACTATAAACCTCTCCTTATAACCCCACCCCCACCATATGGGTGGGGTTTATAATTTTTTCTGTAAACCGGTCTTAAAGTCTTGGGGCTGTGCTTATACTTTAAAAAAATTATAAATAAGGTTTATGCTTTCCTTCTTGACGAGCGTGTGAGGGCAATATGCAACAATGATCAGCTGCCCTATTTAATATTTAAAAATTATTATTTTTAATATTTTTGTTAAATATTTATTTATTTTTATCAAATTATTATTTTTACATAAATAAATATATAAAATTTAAAATACTAATATAATTATAAATATTAAATTAAAATATTAATTAATATTATACATAGTAAATGAAATTATAGATATAGATATGTGAAAAATATAAATAAGTAAATTGGATGGGATCATAAAAAAGTTATTGGAGAGGTTCCGACCTATGGAGAGAGATTTAAAAAAAACAGAAAAGTTTTTAATTTTTTAATGTGATTGTAATATAGTGAAACATAAACATCTATGAGAGGTTTACGATTGCCGACGCTGCTGTATTAGTATTAGAGGATCTCTAATGTAAGGTTTGTGAGAGATTTTTAAAATAAAAAAGGCTGAATAAAAAAGTTTGAACTATTTTAAATATGAGATTTGAAGTTTATAGTTCAAAAGTCGTAGTAAAAACTCAAAACTACTCTTTTTATTAAAATTAATATATATACATGGAGTCATGCAACTTTATACTCTAAATTATATCATAAAAAAATTTATTTAGAATTTTAATCATTGGAATGTATCAATAAAATTTTATAATATTAACTTGACATATTAAAATTATAAAAAAAATTATTTAGAACTTTAATAATTAGATGTGGTTTTAAACTTCTGCAAGGCCACTTGCCATGTGTCCATTTGTAAACCTTCAGTGCCACATCAGTGACAGCTGCCCCATTAGTGGTTGCTGCTGTATCGATTTTATCACCAAATTCACCATAATATAAACTCCAACTCTAGATTGTCAAAAAAAATAAAAAATGGCATCATTATTTTTCATGAAATTCACCTCATTTTCTGCCCTTTCGTCGTCTTTGTAACCTGTCTTAAGCAATATATCATGCACAGCAGTTAGATCCATCTTTGCACAAGCCTTTCCAAGGGGTGATAGCATTGTTGGCAGCACCTGTTCTGTCTTGGTTATGCCCATTAGAGCATGTGATGGAATCTGCATTAGCAATAATTTGGATGGATCTCCCCAAAAATTTGAAAATTTATAAACAGATGAAAATACTGATCTTTAACAACTAACAGTTTGCGTGCAAAACCTCTACCTCTTTCTGAGTTTGAAGTGGAGATACAAAGGAAAGAAGAAACTTAGAATTAGGTCGATCTCTAACCTCTTCCATTAGCTTTGAAGTGTCCTCATTTGCATATTATCCATCCAAGGATGGATCTATTATCATCAACATGCTCTTTTCTCTTATCAAATCTAGTATTTGACAAGAGCCAACAAAAAATCATTGGTCATAATCAAATAGTATTAGACCAGTAAACAGTAAATTTTAGGCAATTAAATATATCAAGAAAATAACTTGAGATTTATTTATAAACAAAAGCATTAAGAAATATAAACAAAATTGAACTAATTGTAATGCGCACAAAGAGCTATAAAGATAAAAAAGATTATTGTCATTGAGAAAAATTAGGTAAGATATCAGTATACATATAAATATCATAATATAAAATGAAATGCACTAATGAAAATTCAATGGTAAGATAGATGTAACCCTAAAAGAATAGTGCAGCACGACATAAAAAAAAATGGTTTTTGCTTGCTCTCAATTCAATTACTTCAATTTGCAACAAGACAAGAAAGACACTTGCCAAACAGAAAAACTAGCCAAATACATTAAAATCATATTAACTTCTAAACCACTTGCCAAAAAAAATACTCCTACTGAAGAATACATATGTGGAACAAAAACTAGAGAGATACTTAAGTTGACAACTATTTTTAAATCTCCATGATGTCATAGGATACAAGATATTTTCAACATAGCAACGTGGTGCACACCTTAATTAAAATATTTGAGTAATCCAAAGAAAGAACTACAAGTTCCATGAATACATAAAAGGTTTTCAAATTAGCATAATCATTCTCCTACTAGAAAATTGAGTGCTTAAGCTTTTCCTTGAACTTGTCACTGAGATTATGAACTTCAATAGCTTGAGCTTGACTGACAGCATGAGAATTGCCTACTCTGATAACCTGAACATACATGACTTGGGGGCATATGCTTCCCACTCAAAAGATCCAAAAGCACAGTGCCATAGCTATATATTGTTAGTGTGTGCACTTATGTGCCAAGACACTTCTTATATATTTTGTAGATAATTATTTAATAAAGGTAAGTATTTATTATTAATTATTTATTTTTTTGTACGTATATGATTAATGATAAAGTCTCACAGATTAATGGTTATATTAATCTGAAAACAGTCCTCGACCGGATAGATATCTAGAGGGGACATGGATATCTAGATCAACGCTGAGTATGACTAAGTCGAGATAGACCGAGAGATCGATATCCAAGTTGTACTTGGGGGTACTGATAACCATGATTTTGCTACAATCTTTTGATTCATAATGCATGTTTTTAATGATCTTCTCATAGATTGAACTTATATTTACATCATATTTCATTAATTACATTTAATCTTGGACTTAATTGCAAATTAGTTTATAATCATGGTATTAAATGCTAATATTTGGATATATTCTTTGTAGGCATCAAAAGGGTCATGGACCTGATCAGATCAGATCAAAATTACGATCAAATCTAGGGTCAAACAAGACGATCAAGCTTTGGAGCATTATGGGTCGTTCATCCAAGATCGGAGCAGATCTAAGTCATCCATAGAAGATCCGACCCATCAAACCTAATGAGGAGTATATCTCAGCCGTAGATGAAGATCTAGAGGTTTTGATCCAGATCTGAGATGTTTCCACCGTAGATCAAGACCCGAAGCATTATGGACCGTTGGATTAGATTTAAGCTGATTTAAAAACTGGTGAGAAGCTACAGTGCTCTGAGCTCGGTTTCTTCCTCGCGATATTCTCTACTGTTCATCCTTCGCCCCCGACGCTCCTTCCATAAGTCAGATCCGCGAGCAAGCCTTCTTCATCGCTAATGATCTCTAAGCTGCCGGTGTTCGTTGTCCGAGGTCAAAGAACAGATTAGAGGGCATTCCCCAATCCGTGAGCTCGAATTTCGATTTTCCTTTCCGCAATCCAGATTAGAGGGTGTTCCCCAATTTACGATTTGCATCAGCCAACGGAGCTCGAAGGCATTCCAAGAAGCTTCCGATTTCAATCGACTTCCACTTCATCCGCTGCACTCGAATTGATTTGATCAATCGATTGAGTTAAGCAATTTCCAGAATTCAACATCTGTTCTTCGTGCGATGAGAATCCTAGCCAGTCGTGAGCTCGAAGGGCTTTTCCAAAGGCAACTCTGTTTCACAGCAGATAGGAGAGGTTTGGTTTCGGATTTGGGTTGTGGAATGTTACTAGTTAGTGTTTTCTTTTCATTTGTCATACCTTTGCTCAGATATAAAGATATGATAGCTTAGATTGCAATTTATTTTCTATTTTGAATTCTCTATTTCGATTTCTACAAACTAGTGCCTAGTTTCAATTCAAGAATTTAGAAAACCCTTTGTTCAATTCATTGGATTTGTTGTAACTATGTTTATGCTTAAGTGTTGAATGAATCTCTTGAGTTTTTCATTGTTAATCTCTGTGATAAGAAGCTAATTGTGGGTGAGATTGGATAATTTGTTAGTAGTAGAACTTGATTCAATGAAACTTAATTGATACTAATTTGTTGAGAGGAAGTGGATCATGTGTAGATGAGAATAACATTTCTTTGATCCCATTTTAAATTGTTCTAGTGCACTTTTGAGAAGTAGATGTATTCAAGTTGAAATGAGAATTGAATGGAAATGCTTAATTAACCTTATTGATGTAAGAATTCAATTTGAATCAATTTTAGAATTCACACACATTTATTAGTTATCCTTGAAAAAATACGACTTAAGACTCGTTGTTACATCTCTTTTCTTGAGTTTACTTTGGTTCCCTATCTTGATTAATTTGAAGCACCTTGTGACATGCAAAATGGTGGGCATCAGATGCCTTGAGGTTAGAGGTACACTGGACACGACCCGATTAAGAGGAGACCACATATTAAGCATCATTGGTCTTTCCTTTTATAAACGAGTGTAACTGATCTTTTGACTTGAGATCTTCATTTATTCTATGCGTGGAGTTATGTGTTTTGACACTGTTAAAAGCAGTCTTTAATCATATGTAATTAATACGGTAGTTAGGTGTATGACAAAGCGTGGTGAGAATAGTGTTGAGTCAATAGAAAATTCATTGCTCTCTTGGATTAGGAGTTAACATCTTGGCCGCTTGATAGAGATATTAGTGGCTCAAAATCCATGGTCATGAGAGGAATGATTTATCATTCAAGAGGAGTCTATTATATCTTGGAAATCAAGTAAAACAATTAATTTAGTAATAATGCACAATGTACCGAATTAATTGGGATGTAGGCTTAGATGAAGAGATTGAATTACACAGTAATCGGTTCATTGTGGTTTATAGTTTATGACTGATATTAATTTTATCACGTTGGGTGGTTAAAAATTATTGCTAGACGGTTACTTAGTCTGTGCATGGATTTACACCGCCTTCGTGTATAAAATCTAGAGGGTCGCACGCATAACACGTAGACATGAATATTATTTATAATTGATTATTTTAGTAAATACTAAAATTAATCAATTGATAATTTCATAATAAGAATTAATTGGATTATTAATTAATTCTGAAATATCGGAAGCTAATCAAGATCAAATATGGATTTATTTGATATAAAGAAGAGAGAATTCAAGTCATCATAATGAAGGTCATAAATAAAAAATTTATGGAGACTATAACTCTTCATCTTTCTAATTAATGAAGATTATAAATAATGAATTAATTGAGGTCTTAACTTTTCATATTCCTCGGAGGCTATAAGTAGTCATCCTTGGAAAGATTCGATGACGAATTTTTCTTTCCGATTTCTCCCTCGTCAACTTCTTCTTCGCTTTCTTCCATCGGAAGAGATCGGTAGTGCTTCCAAGTTTTTGTCGATCTAAGAGGCTAGCACCTAACGGATCATATCAAGTTCGTGATCTAGTGCGCGTAGATACCGCTAGAGGAGTCACACGTGGGGCTCTTATCTGTCTGTGATAGCATTCAAGCATATCGACGACTCGAGATATGTTTTTATGTTATTTTGTATAAAACTATATATACCATGAAAAAACCCATGATTCAGTATACGTCTTCCATTGCACTCCAAACCTAACAAAACCTATTTCATTTAACTTGCATCCCATACAAATCCATTTAGGTTTATACGCAAAGGATGAGCAAATGAGTTGATTGAATTGTATTGATTAACATATTTGTTCTACATTGATTTTTTGATATTTCAAAAACTCTATTTTTTTTATGTACTATTTAGGAACCATATTTTGTTTAAAAAACTATTTAAAAAATTACTATGTCAATTTTAGTAATGAGCAAACTTGCATAATTTAATCATTGTCGAGTGAGTCAAAAAAGTAGATAAACTAGATCAACTGACAATAACTGATTTTAAATCGTCAAATCATAATATTTTAATAAAGTTACATAAAAGCCAGCAAAATTTATGGGTCGACAAGTATATATGCAAATTAAATGGAAAAGATTAAACTCTTTTAACTAGTATCCCTGCCCATTGATAGATAGCGGGCAAAGTGGGTTGGTTAGATAAATCAGACGAATGTCTTCCGATTTATCTTGATAACGGGCAAAAAATTTTTTATAGGGTTGAATATGTCATTTTTAAAATCATTTGATTCGAAGAACTAGATACCTAATATTAACTAAAAAAAATTAATGACATTGCCATTAACTACAAGAAATTTTACATTTTGCGAGACACGTTTTAGCGTCGTCGTATGTATGTAAAACGTGTCGCAAAATATTTTGCAACGCAAACATGCGTCGTAACTGGTTCGTATGCAAATGTTAATATGCTCTTTAGCGATGCATTAAGGTACACAGTTGCTAAAGGGTATAACATTTCGCAACGCAGTATTGGCGACGTCTTCTTTTATGCATTGCCAGAGGTGTTGTCACTTCGCAACACCAATATTGGCAACGGCTTTTTTTATATGTCGCCAAAAGGTTCTGACATGTCGCAATGCATGAAATGTGACACAAAATGTATTTTCACTGCATTTTTTCTTTAATTATTTTGTGACGTGTTCTATGCATTGCAAAATATATTACTCATTCAGTGACAACTTTATAATGCGTCTAAAATGCATCATGAATGTTTTTTTATTATCAAAATAATTAAATATAATCAAATTTATTAAAAATGTATTTTACTATTAGTTAGTCAAATATTTTTAAAAATGAACACAACTAGTCAAATATTGTCCAAAAGAACATGAGTAGCAAAATATCCATTACATAATGTCGCAAGACAAAAAAACTACATAGTCGATGTTTGAGGCGGGTGAGATGGTGGAGGAGATCAAATCGAAGAGCATGTTTTTGGAGGCTAGAATGAGAAGCCAGGAATAACGTATTGAATCTAGTGCAATAATGCCTCAAATCTTTGATATTGCTCACATATAGTTTGATTCTATTCATCGATCGTTTTTTGTATAGTTACAAATTTTCCACATTCATCATGATGCTTTGAGCTGATGTTTGTGACTCTAGAACCACCAATTACAGATAGTTTAGTTAATGGGCCTAAACACTTCACGTAGCGAGATCGTGAGTCTAAGACTTGCGTCATGATATTGATATTTGTTGTCGACACACATTATCAACAGTAGAGGTGAACACTTTACTTTTTGGCTAAGTCAATCGAAAATCTACCATTTCAGCTAAAAAAAAAATATTAGTATCCAAAATAATGGATTAATGAATTTAATTGTTATGAATAAATACATCAACAATATGGAAGAAAAATAAATTAATCACTAAATGTACAAATAAATAAAAAAAAACTAAATGATATTTTATTTTACATTGATTTGATGAAGCAGAAGGAACTATATAAAATTTGTATCAACTATATATGCAGACAACACAATTAAAATACAATCCGATTAACTAGTAAGTATTATGTATAAATATTCATTAATCAGAATTCTTAAAGCAAAATATTAAGAAACATGCCAGCAATGAAAACATCCGAACACCTATAAGATAATCAAGTATTAAAGTATTCTACTTCTTGCTTTCTTGAGTGGGATTTAATATCCAAGTGTAAACTAAGGTGACATTTGGTTCTCTCCGAGAAATCGGAATGAGAATGAGTATCATAGTATTATGAAATGGGAATGAGTATGAGCTTGGGTATAATTCTTAAAAATAATATTTAGTTAGTTAAATATTTTCAATCGAAATGAATCTAAATTTCCTTTTTTACCCTTAGAGGAAAATAAGAGAAAAAATTAAAT
Organism: Zingiber zerumbet; assembly: GCA_037833815.1. Classification (NCBI taxonomy): domain Eukaryota; kingdom Viridiplantae; phylum Streptophyta; class Magnoliopsida; order Zingiberales; family Zingiberaceae; genus Zingiber; species Zingiber zerumbet. The sequence continues at coordinate 22,357,466 of JBBMJZ010413115.1, read as the reverse complement.
GAGAGAGAAAGTTGAATGTGAGAAAAATATATGATGAGAGAGAAAGTTTGATGGAAAAAATGAAGAGAGGGAAAGTATGATGAGAGAAAATGAGAGTGCATGATAGGAGAGATGAGAAGAGAAAAAGTATGATGAGAGAGAAAGTGTGCTGAGAGAGAAAGAGTGATGGGGGAAAAAATGAAAAGAGAAAAACTATGATGAGAT
>JBBMJZ010413115.1:22268376-22281714 GCA_037833815.1 Zingiber zerumbet | reverse complement strand
TTTTCCTCTTTTATTATTTTATCGGTTTATTATGTGTACAATGTCAACACCATAGCACAAGCTGGACGGGTAGCCCGCTCAGCTTGCTCTCCCGTCGACCAAGTTGACCAGATACTAGTTTACTCAACTGACCGACCAGACAATGATCCCTCCGATCGACCGATGAACCGTTTCTCACTCAGGTGCGGCTGAGCTTTGCTTAAGCCTTGGCGTTGACCGTCGTGATTTTAACCTACACTGTCACAATTGACTCGTGCCAAGTAGCTCCTCATTATCGCCGTATTATATAAGAACTGATTTCATATCATTTCAATGTCTCTAACTCTATTAACCGGTATTAACCAAACTAGCTGATGAATTTTTTCAACCACATATAAAGAAATTAATTTAACTAATAGATTTTTTCAGTCGAATTGATTTCAGAACGAGGGTAAAATAAGTAACTGATTTGAGTATTTTAAAAATTTATTTACTGGGTTGGGTAAAAAATTGTATAAATCATATAGCTTAATGTTAAACGAAATACGAGTGAAAAAATTTATGTTGTTCTAATAAGTATTTGACAATGGATCTCATAGTCGTGGGCATGTTACAATTAGAGTATTTCTGGATGTCCTTACCAGCAAACAAACCGTGTTTCTATCTGCTTTTTCCTTGGCATCTCACGACAAATGTACACGTCGTCAGTGGTCACTCGACCTCCCCGCCCGAGATACGTCCGCCATAAGCAAAGCCAACCCTTCCTTTGCTGACGCAAAAGGTCGACGCGTGGCGATCGTGGAGACACGCGGCGTCGCTCCCTTGGCGAAACCTTTTGGGCCGAAAGCTTCGGCAGCACATCTGATCCGCCCCTGGCACGGCAACTTCATCACCGTCGCCTGCAGACATGATTCGATCTGCGCCGTCGGATGGATTCGGCGCGGCGCTGCGCAGACCGCGCCCGTCTGTCGTGACGTCACTGTGGCTTTAGTGGGTCAGTGACGCCATCGCCGACCCGCTCCCCACTATTCGCCGTCACCGTCGCGTTGACGTCACCTCCCATGTGATCCGGAGGCCACCACCACCGCTTCCGCCGCCTATAAGTGTGGTTTCCTCTGCGCTGCCTTGCACCTCGTTCGCCCTTCGGTTCTGCGCCATGGAAGTGGCGGCGAGCTCGGCGGACGAGGGGATGGGATTGGGGGCAGGAGTGGATGCGGGGGCGGCGGCGTTGCTGGCCATAGACGGTGGGGAGTCGCCGGAGAGGAGGAATGCGCGGATGGTGAGGGAGGTGATCCGGGAGAGCCCGGTGGTGGTGGTCGGCCGGCGTGGGTGCTTCATGTGCCACGTGATTCGACAGCTGCTGGCGGCGGTGGGCGCCCACCCCACGGTGATCGAGATGGAGGAAGGCGAATCGCCCGCCGCCGACGCTGCGGCTCTCCCCGCCCTCTTCGTTGGCGGAGAGAGCGTGGGCGGTATCGAGGGGCTCATGGCGCTCCACCTCGGCGGCCGTCTTGTGCCGCTCCTCCGGGAGGCCGGCGCCTGAGACGCCCATCGGTCGTGCCGTTGAGGTCAATTGCGTAATATCACGGTCTCTGCGGGTGGAGTGCTTTGGAAAGGACTTGTCGTTACGCACTTGCATACCTGCCGTTTGATTGGTTTATAAATCTATGGGGAAACTTGAAATTTAAGGTGCACCGTGAGCGTGTCTGAACTTATTCGGTTGTACATAGATATGGAAAATATATAGGGTGTAAGTGAAAAATGTGGACATGACACAAACACAACGTCTGTGAATTCAGAAATTTCAAGGAGGATAATGAAATATTTGTTGGGCTACTAGTGTGTTTGATGGATGGATTTAAGAACGTGGGAATAGAATTATAGTACGGATAGCATTTGAATTTGGATTTAAAAATGATAATTTAAAAATATTTTTTAGATTTATGAGAATTAATTTAGGTGAATTTTATTTTATTCTCATTCTATTTTACTATCAAATTTATATTTATATTCATTTAAATAATTTAACCAAAGACCACCTATTACTGGTCTCATCGAGTAAAATGTCCGTGGATAAAAAAAAAACTTCTCAAATATTTTATCCGGTTGCTTTAGGAACAAATTCTATATTTAAGTATGTAGACGATTATTCTATATATATGTTACACGCACAAACTTTCTAAAGGCAGGCTTTTATTCAAGGTTGAAGGAGGGTATAAAGCAAACCTTTAGTACTTTGGGAAAAATAAGAAGCACGCTTTAAATTTTATAAATCTAAATCATCAAAAGGCATTATTTTTTTATAAAAAAATTATAGAATGCCTGCCCCATCATATACTTTGTCTTTTATTTTAACCATTTTGTAGCATATAGTCAGTAGCTTATACACTACTAAATAGTCGCTATAATAAAAAAGTATTTATTTTATTTAATCAAAATTACTATATTATATCAAAAATAATTTTTATCAATTATATCAAAATTACTTTAAGTTAGTCAAAAATTATTTTAAAATAATTATAGAAACTCCTAAATAATTAGGACATAGTTATAGAAGTTACTAACTAGTTGTTACATAATTATAGTTAAATTCAAAATTCAAAATCTTATAACTTTAAATTCTAAACCCGAATACTATTATATTAAAATATTAATTACCATCAAAATTATTTAAATTTAATAAAAATCATTTTAAATTTATCAAAATTATTTTAAAACAATTATAGAAGCTACTAAATAACGATTACTTAGTTGTAGAAGTTATTAGGTAACTACTATACAATTATAGATAAACTCTAAATTTTAAAAGCTTGAACTTTATGTTTTAAACTTTAAATATTATTATATTAAAATACTTTTTACCAACTTGGTAAAAAAATATTTAAATCCATTACAATCATTCTAAGTAGGTCAAAATCACTTTAAAATAGTTATAAAAGTTGATAAATACTAGTTGCACATTTATAAAAGTTACTATGTAGTTACAACAAAATTATAATATTACTATATTAGCTATTACAGGTTTATCATTGTTACAACCGCATTAAAAGAAAGGGCATTCTTGTAAAATTAGTGTATATTTTTGAATTTTTTTATGAGTATGCTCTTTTGACTTTTTGTAAAATTTAGGATGACCTTTTTGATTTTTACCCTAATATTTTCTTCTATGAGTTTTACATATTCATTTTTTTTTTAGATAATCCAGATGTCTAGACCTTTATAAATCCAACTAATCTTAAAAATAAAAGGTCTTCCTCCTAGTTCATTCACATAGTAAATCTAAAAGCACTAACAATAGTGCACATGTAGTCAACCTCCATATTTTTTCTGTCATTGTAGGGTTGTCTATGCCCTAATTGGATAATTGAATCGTATGTAGTCCTCACAACTTTTCCTTCAGTTAAACGTATGTGCATGCCCTAGTTGAATATTGAACCGTGGTGCTCTATGTATCCACCAAATATTTTATTATTGTACTATGATCGAGGAAAGGATTTTAAGATCTAGAGTTTAGGTTCAATATCAAACATTTACTTTTTTTTATTTATATTTTTAATAATTCAGATATCTAGCACTCTTCGAACCAATTATTATTGAATATGACCGACCAGTTACATAAATTCTTTTACTGATTACTAAAATAAATCAAAAGTACTCATAAAAATTTATTCAAATGACCCATATTCGCAAGTTCACTTCTCAAAAATATCCTGAATGAACTATGCAATTAAGATCTACAAATACTTAAATCATATACTTTTTAAATTATTAAATGACGCATCAATTTTTTAAAAAGAAATCAATCTGGTTGGAGGAATTTAGGTGGCTGCTTAGTAAATTACTGAGTGGTAATGTTTCGTAAATATCGGAAAAACAAGGTGCGATTCGTTCGATAACCTGACAATGTGGACAAGAGTCGATGGGCACTCCTCTCCTGGGAGACGAAAGAGAAGAAATGAAAGGAGGGAAGGAGGCGAAGTCGATCACTCTGGAGGAATACGCCGGTTTCTTCCACAACCCTCATCTCCGCCACCTCCTCTCCCATGGCCAGCTCAACCAGGTACCTCTTCTTCCTTATTCCTTTCCTCTCTGACGCCATCTTGTCTGGACTCCTTTTCCTTCTGGATCCTAATGATTTTGCCCTGATGTGGTCGTTTGTTTTGTGATCTGGATCAGATCATCGTTATGCATGGATTTGTGAAGCTGCATCGATGGCCAAAGGTGCCCTCTCCTCCCTGTTGAATTGAGAATCGAGCCTTTGCATTCTGTCTTTACCGTTTTGTTCTATTCAGGAGCTCATCCTGAATGCCATCGAGTCGCTCGACTTGATGCCTCCGGAGAGGTCCACCGTGCGGGTGCGGCTGAAGGCCTCGATTCCTCTTACGATGATGTCGCTGGAAGAGGCGAAGCAGGGTATCGATGCACTTGGCTGGCAGGAGTGCCCCTTGGGCTCCGTTCTCTCCTTTAGCGCGGCGGGTGCAGATGTGGTAGAGACACCATCGCAGACCGCTCCGAGAGCTAGGCTCAATCGCCCCTCCGCTGCCACCGCTCGCACTGGCCAGCAGGGGAAGGGTGGTAGGAGGAAGAGGAAGCGAATGAAGGAGTTGGCTTTGATAAATTTGCCTGCTGCACTGCCAATGTAAAAAAATATATGCCATTACAGAAGACTAGAGAAAACGGAGGCATCTGTGAGTGCTCCTACACTGCTCCTCAGTTGTTACTTGTTAGCCTTTGCAGTTTACACTAATTTTGTTGATACTCGTTCGATCAGAATACTTTTGACTTGCATGTGATCCTAAAATCCAATATTATCAACACAATTGTTCAGTTTGGTGGTGCAGTTCCTTTGCCTACAAACTTATGGAAGGCATATCTTTATATCATAGACTGACATAAGTTCTTCATGGTATTAGATGCTCATGTATCCCCCCATCCTTGTTTTCAGAATTGTCACAATTCAAGGGAAATCCATGAAACATGCCCAAGAGCACTAGCTCATGTATATGCATCTGCATTCTAAATGATTATCATGCCCTGAAGGTGGCCTTCCCTCCTTGAGGATGACATTTTCAATTATTATGACATGACTTGGGAAAATAGGTATTGAAACCCTACAAAAAAATGTTGGTAAAGCTTTCATTGTAGCAAAAGGTGATTACGTTCACCCCAGACGCCCTTACAGCTCGTCTCCAAGTTATGTGAAGGGATGTAAATCACGGAATCAACTTATAGCCGACCAGTGGCTAGGGGGTAGTTGGTAAAACTTTCATGAGTACACTATATGTAACTTATAACAGTACTACAAGAACATCAACACCAACTGTAAAACCAACAAAAAGTGCTTAAATTCATTACAAGCTATGCAGAAAATGAAAACATACAACCACCACATGCACCAACACTTTGTATTGATACTGCCCCAAGCTACGGCGCAACGGCAAGGTGCCCATGCAATCTCCTAAACACCCATGGTTGAATTCCCAACTACGACGCATTGTAGGATATTTTCCTCCATTGAGATGATAAACTTGGGATGTTGGGTCAACTGCTACAAGCACTTTCGGATTTACTCTAATAGTTTGTGGGATCAAGCCAGTCATCCCCAGGATTAGTCGTCCTGAAGGGCTCGATACTTGGTGCTAGCTTAAAAATAAAAACACACACTTTGTATTGATATCAAAGGGATGGTAGTTATTCTACCACCATATATGTAGAGTGTACATATATTGATACCAATTGGGATGTAGTAGTTATTCTTTGTTATTTTAGTAATTCTATTGAATGTATGTATAAGTTGTTTACACGGTGGTTAAATAGGTATGGTTGTAATGCTCAATAACATTATTGATACTGGTTGGATACGCTTATTGTTGTCTCCAAATCCACAAATGAGAAGAAGCATGATACCAAAGGGAGCTCAGTGATAGAGATAAAGTGATGCCAACAATTTTAACTAGTGAAACTATCTAAGTTACTAGTTCTTGTTGGGTGTTGTAGCAACTTTAACTTTTTATTGAACTTATTTCCTTTTGAGTTGACATACTCAGTGGTAGAATGAAGCTTGCTCATAGTTTTATTTTTGTTTTGTAGGATGGTAACATCTATCATTCTCTTAGTTGTTAGTATGGTGAGGTTTCGTTATCTTTAAGCATACTGTGTTAAATGTTAGGACTTTCTTTCTAAGTGGTTAACAGGTTCTATTTTTGTTATCGCGGTTGAGATATTTTCACGTGGATTACTTGTATCAATTGTGTTGGATGTTCCATTGGCACAAACATGGTTTCGATCCTCATTTTTAGCTGTCTAGTTTGTTGGTCTAACATCTAAAGTTGGTCAACACTTTTCTCCTAAGCGTAAGTTGGTCGAAAAACTTTCCTAGGTTGGTCAACACATGTTTCTAGCAAGTATTTTAGTTTACTAAGTTTCATCTTTGTTGACCATATCTAGACTTTTGACCAAAGGATTTTCCTTCGTCGACCAAACCCCCATATTTCAACCTATTCTCTTAGGGTGGAGAGAGTGGTATCAAAGCATCGCAGATGGTAAGACCAATCATTCTCTTAGTTGTTAATATGACAAGTTGCCATTATCTTTATGCTTGTTAAGTTAGATGTTCGAACTTACTTTCTAAGTGGTTAACATGTTCCATTATTTTGCTGTTGTGATTGGTATATCGTCATGTGAATTAGTTATATCAATTGTATTATTGATTATGGGACTCGTGTTACATGTTTTGTTAACATAAACATGGTTTGGTCTTCCATTTTTGGCCCTATCTAAATTGCTGATCCCCAACATCTAAAATTTGTCGACACTCTTTTCTCAAGCCTAGGTTGGTTGAGGAACTTTGCTTGGGTTGGTCGAGACATCTTTTCAGCAATTATTTTGGTCGACCAAATTTCATCTTTAGTCGATCAAATCTCCATCTTTTATCCTATCCTCTTAGGGTGGTGTGGTCGAAATTGGTGAGTTGAATCTTTGTACTAGAGCCATTGGTATAGGTAAGTCTATTGGTTGGTCAAAGTCGGTTATGAGAAAAAAACTTCTCTAGTCATAGGTGAGGAGGGGAGTAAGTCATACTTGTGTTGGAACAAGTGGCCATCTATGAGCAACAACTATGATCATGTTATATTTTTAACTAGCAACCTTTCCTTTATAACATGAACATGCATTTTGTTGATGTAAGAGTGTTTTCCCATTAGAGAGATATGGACGGGGAAATACTTCGATCAAATGATGATCGCCTGGCAATCGCTAGGGATGAGGAGAAGGTTGAACAAGCTGCATGGCTGTGTTTGAGAATGAATCTATTCCTTACATCATCTTCAAGAAAGTGTGTAAATGAAAATTTTACTTGAGGGGATGAGGCCCAAAAGAGGGGGGAGTTCATGGCTCTCGAGTACGGCTATCAGAATGTGGAGTATTGTGTTGAATTTGATAAATTGGCAGAGTTCTTTCCATTGATAAGTTCATAAGATGTTGGTAGACTACAATAAAATCATTTTATTGATGATTTGGCCCCCTCTATCTAGGTGTGATTAGCTCGATATTTGGTCATGAATTATGGAGATGTGATCGATAGAACAATGGCTATTGAGGTTGTCTTACTTTAGGTCAGGCAAGAGAGAGATCAGGGTAGGTAGAAGAGGTAAATACAATTATATATATGAGAAAAAAATAACAATCTAGTAGAGGGAAAGCTCCGAAGGACAAACCTTAATTGTCTGATGTGCATCGAAAGTGTTAGATTGTGCAAAGATGACAAGTTGCCTCTATGGTTGTGGCGCCGTAGTGGTAAAGTACCGGAGTAATAAGAGGATTAAAGTTCGAATACTTTAGAGGTTGAATATGATTGTGCATAAGTTGATCGAGCGAAGTTCAAACAACTAAATTATAAAATCAAAATTGAAGTCATTTTCTGTAAATTTTATATGACCTTTTTAACAACTATGAATTTAAACAAATTTAAATTGAGAATATATCAACTTTAGATGGTCAAAAGAACCCGCATTGGTATTTTTTTCCTTCTAAATTTTAGATAGTTAGAGGGTTACATAATAATTTTAAACGAAATTTCTCATCTTAAATCGGTCTAAAAAAAAAAAAAAGACATTTTGATGATAAAATAAAAATAGACACCCCTTAACGATTCTATTAAAAAAAGGACACCTTTGATTTTTTTTTCCCAAATAAAAATGACAATTAGCATGAGTCACGTGACTATTTGTTACTTTTTGCCGGATTTAATTATATGAATTTTATCCTCACTATTTTTTAATCTAACATTATATTTCCAATAAAGGCTAAATCAATTGAATTAATTTTTATTGTATTAACGGATATCACATATCTTTTAACATATTGTCAATTCTACTACAATAAACATGCTTTTATTCATTCCACATGAAATCCGGCTCTGCTTTTTTTACATCCTCAAGTTTATGAAGATAACCCTTCATCAGAAGCTGAAGTTGTGCCAAATCTATTTGGAGCTCTATGCTCTGACTCACACTACCAGTTGAAAACTTCTTGGTCTTTCCAAAACTCTTTGCTCTTGGTCATGGCCAAACAGCCCCAAGCCAGAGTGCCACTGGAGTGAGCCAGACTCATCCCTATCGGATACTGATGTAGCCTGTGTTGGCGTAGCGGAAGTGATTCCTAGAGCTAAAGGGGATGGATGAATAGTGACATGTAAATAAAATAATTATTTCTCTTAGTATTGATTTTGCAAGGACACATATTACAAGAACATAGAAAGGAAAGAGACTAGATAAATTACTTGCTTATAATCCTCAGATTGTTAGTCCAAGAACTATAAAAATACAGTTTTCTCGAGGCGGTCTAGTGGCTAGCATATGAGGTATTGCCACCATGAGGTCTGGGGTTCAAATCTCGGCAAAGCCGAGATAAAATACCTCCTTTATGTGCTAGTCACTATTCCAAAGGCTAATAGCAGCCCGTGATTTACCTCCTCAGTGTTGGCCCTGGGACGGGTTGGCGGGGACGCTGAGGGCGAGCGTATTCACCTTTTGCCACCAAGAACTATAAAAACATACTAAGATCTCCTTTTTTGAACATGAGTTAGAGGCAGAGAACCCCAATACAATGGTTAAGCACGAGAGCAATGAAAACAGAACTAAATAGAAATGAATACGAGTGTGATGTGTGTAACTTTGAGCATCAGTCCTCCTTTTGTAGCTTTCATCTTCAATCTAACTGTTTACTAGCGTGATACCTTCGAGACACTTAGAAGCAATACGAGCGTCTAGATTTGGTCGATTTCAATCCACTTCGCAATGGTCTGCTCAACGGCTTTAGATGACTTTGAGCATCCTGGGCGCCTAGAAGCAATCCAGACGCCTGGATTCTACTAATGTTGACACCTTCTTGGCAACAATTCCAGGTGACATGACCACCCAATCCAGGCGCCTAGAGTCTGGGTGGTTGGAATCGTTCCAGCCACCTAGAATGGTCAACCTCCGTGTTGACCATTCTTTGACTTCCATTTGCTTGGGTGATAGTTCAACCGTTTAGAGTTGAATTCACCCAAATCCAAGTTTGGTCTTCTTCCTCGAGCAGACTATTGGTGCAGGGAGGACGATAATCGAATTTATGTTTTGATGTTGTTAAAAATTTAAGTTAAGTCTTGTTATTATCTGATAAATTGATTAAGTATGCAGGATGCTCAATTTGGAAAGTCCTAGTAGGTTAGCTAGACCTGATACTAGGCAAGCAAAGTCTCAGCAGGTCGTGAAACTAGGCAAAAAGTCTAGATGAGTCAAGTGGACCTGACATCTAACAGGTGGATTCGATAGGTTTAGAGGATCCGATATCGAATCAAGTGAAAGCCCAAACAGGCAGATCTAATGAGTGGTTAAAGTTCAAACATGTCTGGAAGACCCGATATTTGGCGGGTGAGTTGAGGTAAGCTCCTGGAGGGTGTGCAGTGAGGTTGTGTCCTGGTAGGGGTAAACCTTAGGTTGTGCCCCTGTGGGATTGACTAGTCAAATTACACGGGAACCGACGATTCAAAGGTAACTAAGTGGGACATTCTTCTCAATCAATTATTTAATATTAAAATATTGCATAGAGAAACTACGACCCAACTATACGTAAGAATTAAAGGCATCATCAATGACCTCCATCTTATCGGCCACCAACTCAAAAATCGAGACATAATAAGGTACACTTTAAACTCTTTCTCTCAAAATGTACTGTGGGCATCTATGGTAGATGTCTATAAAGTTTTGAAAGATATTTCTATTATTAAATTAGATGAATTGTTTTGTAAGTTAGAATTACATGAGTATACTAACTCTAGCCAGACCGAGAAGGGTATAACTTTGTATGGAGGCCAAAACAAAAATAAGGAGGCTAAGTCCAAGTCCAAACTAAAACAAAAATATATGAGCAAGTTAGATTGAGGTTCGAACAACAAAGAGAAAATGGTAAACATAGTACAAAAGATGTTCACTAAAAAGAAGTTCACCAAAAGAAATATGGAGAAAGTATATAACATCTCAAACACACCAAAATCTGAGGTAACGTGTTATGTGTACAATAAAAAGGGTCACTATAAATATGAGTGCCCTAACCTAAAAGGAGAGAAGCCCAAGTTTTCAAGAAGATGAAAAATGTTCAAGGCTAATTGGGACAAATTATTTTCGGAAGTGTCGGATGTGGAGGAACCAAAGCAATCAAATCTCTTGACAGTTATGGCAAGAAATGAGAGTTTGATTTCGAGTCTGAGAGAAACCACGGATCTATATGCATTTTAGAAGGATTAGATGATCTAACTTCCCTTTCAGAATTTTAAATGCTTAAAAAAATTGAATGTGTTCTTAAAAAATTGACTAAAACTGAGGATCAGATATATTAACTTGCTACTTAAGGAAGTTAAACACTGTAAGGAGTAGGTCAACCTGAATCCCTCAACTAACCATGATCAAAATGAAACTTTAACTCCCATGATCAAAATGAAACTTTAACTCAAGTTGTAAAACTTGAGGAAGAAAATTTCACCTTGAAAGATCAAGTGAAGGGATTCAAGAAAATGTTCGAAAAGTTCAACTTGGATTCAAAGAGTTTGAATATGATGTTTGGATCCCAACGAGTTGTGTACAACAAATCTGGACTCAGGTACAAAACTAACACAATAAACAAGTTGTACTTGTCTTTTATTAGTCAAAATTGTTAGAAACCAAATTCAAAGATGAATCCACAAAGTATGTTTACTTAACTTAAATTGACCAAACCAATATTGGGTCCCCAAGGATCAGATCCATTTCTTAGATAGATCATATCAAGGTTGTAATTAAGGGGGAGCCAATAGAAGAATAATTTTATCTTGTTAAATGCATATTAATTGGTTGATTTACTGCTTTAAATATGCATGCTTAGTTTTAATTTAGAATGGTTAAAAATAAAAACGTATAACCAACTTTGACAACATAATATCAAAATGGATTGGAATGATAGTAGGTTAAGCAAACTTTACAACATATCTAGGATGAATCATTTGTGTTATACCTAGTGCACTAGACTTAATGGATCTAGTTAAAGTTATCTTAGTCAAACATAAGTTAGTTTGACCAAAACTTAGTCTTAAGTTCTTTGGATTGGTCATTTTTAAAAAATTTTGTCTAGGCATGTGGTTACTTTAATGATGTTCTTTGTGACTCACCACAGCATGAAAACTTACCACATAAACTTCTTGATGAACTCAAAGCTGAGTTTGAATCTAACAACGATCCAACAACCTTTTTCCAAGAATTCATAATAATACAAATCATTTTAATTAATCAATTTAATCTAAAATTAATTAATCAAATTATTCCTAATATTTTAAAATTAATTAAATACTTTATTCTTAAATTAATTACATTAATTAATCCAAAACTGATTAAATTAATTAATTGAAAACTAATCAATTACTTAATCCTAGATTAATTAATCAATAACTTAAATCAATTCACCTTAATCAATTAATTATTTTAATCCCAAATTAATTCAAATTTAATTTTAATTAATTTATAATTAATTAATAATCTAAATATTAATTAATCAATTGAATAATTAATCTTAATCCATTCGAAACTAATCATAATTTATCCTTAATTAAGTTTAACTTAAATAATTTAATAATAAAAAATTTTAACTTAAATTAATCTATCAAATTATTGTTATTATTATTAATTCAAAATTAACTTAATTAATTTAGAATCAATTTAAATAAATTTAACTTAATAATTAAAATTAATCAATCAATGTAATTAATCAACAATTAATTCTTAAAATAATAATAATCGAAAATTAATCTAAAATTAATTTTAACTTAATTAGAAATCTATTTTAAACTTATTAATTTAATTCAAAATTAATTAACTTTAATTAATTCTAAATTTAATTTAAAAGTAATTTAACAAAATCAATTAAGTTTAACTTAATCCAAACTAATTGAATTAATTTAAATAATTAATTTAAAAATCAACTTAACTAATCTTAAATTAACTTTAAACCTTAAATTAAATTTTAACTTAATTAATTTAACTTAAATTCTAAAATAATTTGAATCATCTCATACAACTATATGTTTACCTTGTTTGATAACTTAGAAATGATGAGATGAATTAGGTAAATTAAAAACAAATTTTATTAAACCGAAATTTTGGTCTAACTCCTATTTTATGTGTAGGATCTCAAAGGTTTGGATAAATAGATATTAGATAGTGGATGCTCCAGACATATGAGTAGAGATTAATAAAAATTTACAAGTGTAAAGTTCAAGAATTTAGGATCAGCTGTCTTTAGAAATAATAACAAACTTAAGATAATTAGAAAATGTGATATTTAGCTAAAATATAACTTATTAATAAGAAAGGTATTTGTAAAATATGACACTTAAATAATAATTAAATAATAAGGTTATTTGAAAAATAATCTTGTAGAATTTTTTTGGGATTTTTAGAAATATTTTCATATTTAATCCGAGTTCGGAGACTTTTTAAGGAGTAGATTTATTAGGTTTAGAGAAACTTGTGTGGATACCCAATTAAGTAGGGAGTTGATTGTATTAATAAACCTAAGTTTCCAATTAAAGCCTAGATTTTTCATTTACATTTCTCCTCTCCGCCGCTGAATTCCCCAAACCCCTGATTCCTCTCCTCCACATCATATCCACGCCTCTTCCCCAATCTCACACTACTCTCTCCCTCTCGTGCTGTCGAAGCCACCATTACCCGACTTGCCGACGACGCCACTGTCGCATGCCCTACTCGTCGAGGGTTCCGGTCTGGAGCTCACCTCCTGCTCATGGGCAGTCAAAGTCGATGCCACTGCTTGGCCTCGTGAGACACTATC
>JBBMJZ010413115.1:22221997-22250501 GCA_037833815.1 Zingiber zerumbet | reverse complement strand
ATAATATGCAGTATAAATTAGTTCTTGTCCTCCCAGGACCAAGAACTAGTCAAGGTCTCAGATTAGGGATCCAAAATAGACCTAACTTAGACCGACACCTACTGTCCCTCAACCTGGACGTGTCCTCACAAGGTCACTCTCCTCTAGTGACTTACCTTAACTTACCAACTTGTCAGTTTTTCGGTCTGTAGACCCAACTGGACTTCTTGCCAGATATCCGGTCAGCACGTCGACCTATCTGGACTTTGTACCAGCTATCCGGTGGGCCCGTCGACCTAACTGAACTTCGCACCATCTATTCGGTCGGCCGGTTGACCTAGCTAAACTTCGCACCAGCTATCCGGTCGGCTCGTCAACCTAGCTAGACTTATTACCAGATATCTGGTCTGCCCGTCGACCTATCTAGTTAACTTCTATACACTTGATAAAGTAGTTAGATCACAACAATACCTAACTTAACTCACTTGTCATTTATCAAAATCTGAGTTAGACTGTTAGTGCAAACTACACCAATAGTATGTCACTACTCGATATCCATTCGAAATAAAATTGTATGAAAAAATATTAATGTATGAGAAATATGTTATAAATAAAATCATATCTAAATTTGAATTACTAATAACAAAAATACTTATGACTCTACGACAGCCTAGACCTGATAATATATGTAAAATAACATTACAATCGCATAATATTATTACTAACATGATGATATATGTAAAAAATAAGATGGAACCATAACTCACTTGATGAATAGTTATGCTAATATTTAATCATCATTATAATCTAAATCATGAACATTAATAGTTTCTAAGTTCTCATCACTAGACTATGTTAGTTCAACAAGTTTCTTACTATTAGACATCTCTCTATCATTTATCTCTTTGTAAGTGACATAAACATCTACAAGTACTTAGGATGTGGATTAAAATTGTGAATCAACTAAATGTCTCTCTACTTCGTCATTTTGAAATACATTAGTGTTTTAAGTAGTGATGGTTTGACATTTCTATAGTTGAGTGAGACTTCATTCGACAAGCATACAACCATTCACTATATCTTCTTCTCTTCGTAGTGTATTCGAGACAGAAAACTTGACCAGCTTGTACTACGGAAATAAAAAGTTTAAAATTGTTGAAACTTTTATTTGCATTAATCTCAATTAAATTATAGTTTGTATATATTCTAGTATATATTCTTGGAGTTGGATTATGTAAGTATCTCATAGTAGTTTTGGTGTGACCAATCAAATTAAGTTAGGTCATGTTGTGTTTGATTCTTGTGTCTAAGTGTGCAGAAACTTAGGAGTACAAGAAGTCGAGTGAAAGACATAACTAGCGAGAATGATGGTACGGGAAAGAGTCGATGGGTTTGGTGCATCCAAGGGATGAGGTGCTGCGGAAGAGTACGCTGGTGGGCGAGAAGAAAACATGCGATATTTTCGAGGGATGATAAGTCAGACCGGAAGATTGCTTGAGAATGAAGATCAGTTAAGGAGCTGATATGCTATAGGAAAGATGCTTTCAATGGCTTGGAAGACACCTTTCATGAATAGTGTCGAAGGCACTGTCCATCCTATTGAAGGCACCTTCTAGTAACCTTTAGCCGAAAATAAAGTTTTATCTTCAGTGATAAAATTTCTTTGATTGAAGGCACCTTGAACCCTATTGAAGGTGTCTTCCAACTTCGGATAGAATTTTTTAGGGGCTATAAAAAGACCTTTGGAGGTAGAAAATAGACAACAACTTCTATATTCTAGTCCTAGCAACTTTCAGAGCTATCAAAAAGTATAAGAGATTTCTCCACCTTCAACAAAGGAGATATTTTTAGTGGAGCTTTGTAACCGTCTTGGATTAACAACCACCTAAGTTGTAATCAAGTAAAAAATCCTTGTCTCTAATTATTTATTTCCTTTTAAGTTGTTATTTTAATGTTATATTTGGTTAACTAATATTGTGTCCCTACCTAAAACTACCTCAAGATTATTCTAACTTATTTTCAGGGTAATTCACCCCCTTCTCTTGCTGGCCTACCTGGTCCAATAGATTATACCATAAACACTTGAATATCACTCACCTTTTTATAGGTAATGTAGGATATTCAACCTCTATGATTTTATCAAGTTTACCATAATAATCAAAGTAAGTGTTACTATTGTCGATATATTCTTTAACTCAAACACCAGAATTATAGTTTAATCTACGTAAATCACGTTGTGCCACATGGAATTTGAACCTATTAACATAATAACCAGAATACATTGTTATCTGAGAGGTCCAGATGCAAGATTTATTATCCTAAAATCTTGCATATTTGATATTATATAATCATTCACATATAAAAATAGTTATGATATAAATTAGGAGAGAATTTGATACAGATATATGAAATTTAAACTATTCTATTTCTTATATAGATTTGAAATTATAATGTAAATTCCGTCTCTAAACTTTTCAATTATCTTACTTGCACCCTTTGATTTCTCAAGTTATATTCGAGGCATACCTATCTGGGAATTTGATTTCTTTCAACCATCTACATAAAGCTTGTTTACCATCTTTGTCCAATGTATAACAAACCTTTGAAAATGTATAGGTTGTTTTATTCTGATGCAACTTTGGTCTGTTGACTAATTATTTTAATTCCTCATATAATTTTGCAGTGTCTTTAGTTCTTTTAGGCACATTTATCACAGTATTGTCTTTCGTTCTCAACATGTATAACATCTAGATTATGTCAAATGAGTAGCTACTTCCAATATGAGAGCTCCTAGAAAATACTTCTTTTCTTTCAACCACACTTGCATTACCTAACATTTAATGTATTTATTTATCTCATTAGAATTAGGCTAAGATACTGGTAGGAATCCATAGCTATCTATTTGGTCAATGATTTCTTCACATGACTTTATTGTTGACGGAAGTTTTCTAACTACAACATTTTAATAAAATTTTTCATATTTCACTTGAAAGGGTCTTCAACTGGTAAAAATTTACAGTGAATATCAAATCAAGATACCTTTCTACTGCAAGGTAATGAAAATGCATCAGACTTTGTCATACTATGTGAACCTATTAATTTGCCAGCTGTACTCCATCCTGACAATATTAAGTATGCTAAAAATTCACTAATCATTAATAATAAGACATCATGCAATGTAAAATTAGTTTTACTTGCAACATCATAAGTCTCTAAGCATATATTCCATAATTCATTTAGCTCAACAATCAGAAGTTGTAAGAAAATATCTATCTTCTCTTTTGGATTTGTTGGACCTGAAATAAATATAATAAGAACATGAATTTGTCTTTCATGTATTTCCATGACAATAAGTTGTATGATCATGATGAATATTGACGTCTCTACTAACCAAATGGTTAAAATCCTTCTGTAGAAAGTCTCAGTTTCATATTATGTAGTTTCATTGCAAAAGAGGAAAATATTGTATCAAGATATTTTCATGCAGAGGAGTCATAATGATGACATATTATACCTCCTCCATGTATATGCTTATGATGCTACCTCATATGGCTTGCTATTGCAGCAAATGCATACAAGCATTGAAGTCTAGCAGTTAACGGGAATTAATACATAACTTTCTATGTAGTTTTTTTCTTCTTCTTTCCTGATATGAGACTGCAATTTTTATGATGAGGGTGAGTTCAGATTATGCATTCAATCAGTTTATTGTCTTTATTCTAAAATATCATGCAGTTATTAATGCAACAATCAATCTTCTCTACAGATAATCCTAAACCTTTCACCAATTTCTTTTTACTGTAGAAACTTAGTCATTAGGTGATCAGTAGGGAGCAACTTTGACATCAATTGACAAATGACATCGTAACATTGTTTTAAGAAATAATATTCTAACTTGATGTTCAATATCTGATAGTTGAAAATAAATAGATGGAATGTCATCTCACACTTCTTTTTTACTAGCATTAACCATGTCATACAGTTGCTGAACTTTAGGTGTTGGTATTTCATCTATATTGGAATGGTCAACTACATTCATTGCGTCGTTGACCATTGATTGCATTGCATTGTCATTATATGATATTTCCCCTAAAGTAGTTGTGTTAGATGAACAAGCAATCGAAGTTCCAATTGGTTCTAAAAAATAAGACTCTCCATGACAGTACCAGTTGTAGTAATTTGGAACAAATATTTTTTTTATAAAGATGTACTTTTACAGTATCCTCATCACAGAAAACTTTATTTCTACATTTGGAATGATTACATAGACAATGTAATTCGACATCATTCATACATTCTAGATGACTCTTAGTAAAGTTCACAAACTCTTCAATTTAGTAAAATATTTATTTCAGATAAATCAATTTTCTAATCTGTTGTACATCCAAGTTTTGTTTATGCAGTGGCGGATCTAGGGGGAGCGGGGGTGTGCTTAAGCACCCCCTTACTCCTGGAAAATTTCACTAGTATGATGCAGTCTGAGGGGCAGCGAGAAGGAAGACAAGCTCGAGCTCCCTTCTTTGAGCACCCCTTACTTTTTTGTCTTGCTCCGCCATTGTGTTTATGTACCTTATATCCTAATGAGCATAAAATTTCCAACATTACCAACACAAGTATAATAAATTTATGACCTAATTTAGTAACATAGAATTAACTTTTTACCTAATATGTTGTGCAACATTAGTAATAAGTTTTGATCTAACATACCTATCCAACAACTGCAACATATTTCAATCAAGAATTGGTGCACCAAAAGGAAATTCATGCATAGAAGTTATCATGGTATGCAATATCATGATATTTTAAATAAAAAAAATAGATTTTCTTTTTTCAATCTAAACTGAGTTGGCTGGAGACGAGCTCGCGGCAGCCACGTGGCTATCCCCATGGCTAGCCAGGGCTAAGATGGCTAGAGCAACCTGGCTGTGGCCGAGCAAGCTCACGACCAAGGGGTCACGAGCAAGCCAATGGAGTTGGAGAGGAGCCAGAGAGAAGAGTCTTACCAGAGAGAGAGGAGACAGAGAGAAGATGCGTCGGAGAGAAGTCGTGCTAGAGAAGTTGTAGCCGAGATCAAAATAACACGAGGAGAAGGAAGGGGGTCGGGATGGGGAAATTAGGGTAAATTCACCGACTGAATCCAAATTCAATCCGTAAAATGCCAATGGAATATTAATTCGTCGATCTTTTACTAACTGGATTTGGATTAGTCAGCGAAATACAACTCATCGACTGAATCCTAATTCAGTTGGTAAACTATTTTGCTGACTGATTAGGATTAAGTTGGTATTTCACCGAAGGATTTATGATTCAGTTGCTAAAATCCTATTAAACTGTGACTTTGATTCAACTTAATATGAATTTTGAAAAATATGTCAAATTTACTGATTAAATCTGAAATACATCAACCAAATATCAACTGAATCCAAATTCAGTTGGTATGTTACCGACTGAATTCAGTCGGCAACATACTGATTGAATTTAGATTTAGTCAGCAATTCTGTCGATAAATCCAAATTTATTGACTGAATTAGAATTCAATCAATATTTTGCCAATTGAATCCTAATTCAATTGATAAATCTTAATTCACTTACTGAATTAGAATTTAATTCAGTCAATATTTCACATTCCATCCATAGAATTCTATTAATTGTGACGGAATTGAAATCTGTCGCTAACTATTTAAAAATAATAGTTGCAAATCACGGTTGTCGCCCCAAATTTTGATTGTCAGCTCGACTCTTGTTGTGAGTCACGACCGCTGGCCAATTTGTCCTTTTTCTCATCTTTCTTTCCTATCGTTTCTCCTTCACTCTTTTCCATCTTGAATCCTTTTCCCTCGTCCATTCTTCAAGGTAAACAGAGTATTAAAGAAAATTCTTTTGTATTTACGTATTTGTTAAACAATCGTCGTTTAAAGTTCCATGGGGCATGTCTCCTTGTCAATTACCTTTTCATTTTATGTCAATGCATAATGGGTTCTTGTTCATTTTGATCTGAGTAGTGAAGTTGCCAATATTTTTGTATGTGCGATTTTGATAATTCATATTTAATCACAATAATTTTTAATGTCATCTAACCAATTAAAAAATATGTTAATTTAACATGTGTAGATTTAGAATAATCATTTTTTCATGATAGCAATTTAATGCTTGGGATAATTTGAGTGTGGATACAAAATAATCATTTTTTTTTCATAAAAACAATTTAATTCTTGGGCTAATTGAGTTTGTATGACTTTGCATGTTGTTCATGGAGTTGAGTGTAAAAATAATTATTTGAATGATATATTGTCGTTTTTATGAAATTATGCTATGAGTTTTAAAATTTGTATATCATATATTTTAGTGGTGATTAGGGTAGTTCCACTTATCATGTCATTTTAGGTACTTATTCATAATTATAAAATAAACTAATATGATAAATTAAATAGGATGGAGAAGAATATGATAATTAATTAACATGCAAGTAGAGTAACTATGATTATGATGATATATTTTTTTGGATGATAAGTACATTAAAAAAGAAACAATACCTTAGTTTTTTTTTTTTTTTTTTTTTGGTAATCTATAAGTTCCTAGTCTTCCCCCGATTGAATTCATTCAGAGCTCAACTTATACACTACATATGGAAGTGGCTTGCGATGATCAAAGGAAAGCAATCATGGAGAAGCGTGGCACCAAAGCTCGAGGATGATGGAAGCCGGTTCCATTCAACCATTGTCGCTTCAGAGAGGATTGAAGTCGAACTTCTTGATCTAAATTCATCATCTACTCCAACAAGAACCTACTATGTAACGAACTGATTGTTATGGTTAACCATCCTTTCACTCAAGAAAACGATAAGAAATAATTAAGAACCAAGTTTAACATTCAATCTCCTGGATTAAATCTTTGCTGCCAAGTTAGACACTCAGACTCGAAGAGCTAAGGAATGAAGGCGAGTAATATTTGAATATATTGTAAAACATGAATCAGTAGAGTAACTGACATAGTTCTCAAAGAGCTAATATTTGCGAACAAAGATTCACACTCGGTGCGATAAAATGTTGAATAGGTCTTACCAAAACAGGCGATGAGAAGTAGTTTTCTCAAGTGCCTTCTTCATGTTATTCCTATATGATGCAAGGCTGTAATCTAGTTTACTAGAGCATCCTTGTAATATTTACTAGGTCAGGTAATTTCACTGACCATGTTTGCCGGAGGTTTCCGAGGTAGCCTCAGATTCCAGGGCTGATTTTCGATTCAAAGGTGACCCGTTCGATAACTTCTCTCCAGCTGCAGATTCAACAGTGAGCAGCTCTTCAGTTTCTTCTTTTGTTGCTTGGATTGGAGACGCATTAGAGTTTTCTTTCAGCAGTTTCTCCTTCTCGAGCAGCTCCTTAGCCAAGGGAGAGAACTGGGAGTCCAGGGATCTGGCAGCACCTATCCATGCAAGAACGATCGCCAGAAGAATTCCTCCCAGGTACGGAGCCGAGTTAGCTAGCGAGCCAAATGTCAAAATCATAAATTGCTGGATCAGGGCGCCTCCCGACTTCCCTAAGGGGTTGCAGACAACATCAATAGCTGCCTTCCCTTTAACCTGTGGTTTATTTGAAAATAAAGGAAACGAGAAATAACTACATTAGTAAATTGAACATGGAAGCATTTGATCAAGAAAGAAGAAATATGAAAAACTCGATCATAACAGCTATTTTGAGATATTGAAAGGTACTGATGATATAGTAGTAACAAACTAATCTATTTTTCAATATAGATGCTAAATTATTATCATGTGACCTGGTAGTCATGAGCTCAAGTCATGGAAACAATCTTTTATAATGCAAGGTAAGGTTGCATACAATATACTCTTTCCTGGAACCCTAAGAATATTATTCAATGGATTACCGAGCAAGGATCATTAGTATTATTTCATCTTGAATATGTGGCTGATGCAATTCTAACATTGAATAGTCGATTAGTATGGTACAGATGAGATGCTAAAAGTTTTTGAACAAACTAAATAGTAGAGAAGAATCAACCGTTTATGCAAAACCTTTGTCAGTTTATGGCATGAAAACTAAAACTATGGCTAGATACAATACGTCGGCACTGAAAAGACGAATGAACAGGTACTACAACAGACTTCTTTGTCAGCTATAAGGTTTAGCCTAAAAAGTTTGTCATCATGAGTTTTTTTGAACCGACTGTTTACTCCAATACTAACAACTTTGCTAACCAGAACAAGAAACTAACCGATTAAAGTAAAATCTTTCATAAACAGAGAATTTTGATAACACACCATTCTAAACTGGTACAGCAAGGTTACGATAGCTATTTTAAATAAAAAATCACAATGACTGGGCCTATTTTTAAATTTGTAGTGTTCAAAGAGGGAAAATGAAGGAGAGAACACTGACCTTCATCTCTTCATCCAAAGGAATGTAAGCCATTTCTTTGCAAGGATCAAACAAGCTGTATTTCGCACTCTTACTGAAAATATTCTGTAATGCACCCACATAAACAGCAGCAAGCAGAGGAGTAATACCGATACTTCCCAATAGAGGAGTCAAAGGCCCACTAAACAAGATCAGTGAGAAGAACCCTACTCCTGTTAGAAGCAGAACTGTGGGAGTAATCATGGCTGCCACCCCCCAACCAAACTTTCGGAGAATCCACCTCCCTACCAACATCATTGTAAATGTTGCAATACCAGTTGCGGTGGAGAAATCACCCATGAAAGATGAATACTCATTTGGACTTGGAAACTGCCAAAAAAGGTACCCAGAGATAAATTTTATGAAATTTAACATGACTCTTACAGAAAAAGGTTACCTGTGCTTTGAGCTTTGATTTCCATGTGACTTCTACTAGGTTAATGCTGATACCATAAGCAACCACTAAAGTCGCTAGATCCCTCACGTATCGAGAGGACAACAAAACCTTCAGGCTCTCATTCATGCCTAGCTTTGGCTTTTCCTACACAACACATAATCAATGTTAAAAATCAATGTCAGAACAAAATATGCAAAAGTAAACATGGTCCTATATTATCTCCGAAGCAAACCTTCTTCTTGCGGTTTGATCTTGGAAGAGATGGGTCATTCACTACAAATTTGTTCACACCCCAATAGATTCCAGAAATTACAAATCCAAGAAGCACAACAATGCTCATCATTCCTTTGAGTGAAATTGCCCAACCATCAACTCCCGGCCCCAAATTCTTACGTAGATTAGAGAAGTATTTTACTGTTCTTCCAGAGAAGATGAGGGCAATATTGGCCCCAAGTCCAAACAACGGGTAGAATTCTTTGGCTTCTGCGACAGTAGTAATCTGCAAGAAAAAGGAAGTTTTATATCTGCCAATAAATCATAGAGAAAATAGCAACATTAGGATTATGGAGTTTAGAATACATTACAAACCATGCGAACAGAAACCAGTGAATCTTAAATGAAAAAGATTGACATGTTCTTTTATCCACAAACAAGCAAAATCTGCCATTTTGAATGTAACTCTTGGTGGACATTACACCGATGCATGTTAATTTGACCCATAAATAATTAATTAAAAAAAAATGGAAAACTGAGTGAAATCATTAAACACAACTAGTATTAGTGATGCTTAACAACTTACACTTTTGCAATAAGTTGGTAATCAAATCCTAACATGATACTATAACAGTGATGTATTCAATCTCTCACAGATAGAAATTGGGACATTTCTCATAACTACGCTTGTCGGGTAAGTGGTTAATTGAGGAATCACAAAAGAAACCTTCTGCTTTTACATGGACTGAATTGAACTGATAGATCACATACTCAAAGTTAGAAATCGTGAACACATGTATACCAAGGAACATGCTCAATGTTAAATAATAAAATTAAGGAAACAATCAAAACAATTCCACGAAGAAATCACATATCACCTGATTGGCAAACCCCCAGAAGAGGACGGAGATGACAACACTTCCCCACAGCTCTGCCATGACATAGAAGAGGCAGAAGCTCCAAATCCTCAAAATTGCAACGGGGCCAAGGAAGCTCGGACCGAGCGCCGCCAGGAGCCTGTCCGCAAGCGCTGTGGGATGGATGGCATCTCGCAGAGGATACAGCAAAAAGGCAAACGCCCCAAAAAAGGCTATGAAGGGAAAGATCACGGTGTAGAAGAGAGCCTCCTTGGACAGCACGTTCGACAGCTTAGTGTACAAGAGCATGAACCCGATGGCCATCGGCAGGTTCACCCAGGTCTTCAAGAAAGGTATGATCTCGGCGCTGCTCCCCTTGGCCGTCACCACGAGCACATCCTTGGTGTCCCTGAGAATGGTATAATTGAAAAGAATACAAAAGAACATAATCCCCAAAGGAACTATCTTCTTCAGGGTTGTGATTTCGACACCCAGAAACTTAGGCTTCTCCGCCTCGCCCTCCGCGAATCCAGCGCCTCCGGCCGGAACCGCCGCGCCGGCGCTAAAGGTCGGACCTTTCCTCGGATTCCCATAAAGCGGAGAGGAAAGGAGCCGCCTTTGGGGGTCGAAGACAGTTCTCAGCACCAGAGGCGATGGGATTTTCTCCCCAGAGTCGAAGCCGTGGACAGCGTGGCTCGGCGACCGCGCGCTGAAGATCGGGGAGGCGAAACCAGCGGCGGCGAAGGGAAACCTCCGGCGGAGGGGTTGGTGGAAGGTGCGAGCTTGCGGTGCGGAAGGTAGGGAAAGGAGGCCCTGCGCTGAGATAACTCTCTCCATGATTCCGAGCGAGGTGCCAAAGGATATCTGAGTAGATACGCAGTGCCGATAACGAGCGAGGAGAGAGCAGATTTGCAAGGGGTAAAGGAGATTTAAACAGAATCCAATTGAGATGGACCTACCTCTGAATGATTACAAAACAGTAATTTTTCCCCCCTTTATCGCTGGTTCTTCCCGAAATTAATCCGTGGACGCAGGGCATTCGCTTGTTCCTTTGAAGGCTTCCTCGTCGCGTCTGCGTTTGATCCGATTTCAACGGGTAAAGAAAGAGCTTTAGATTTTTATTTATGTATTTATTTATTTTTATTATTAGTATTATTTTTTACTCTACGATATTTTCATCAAAAAGATAAGGTAAGAAAACATAATATTTTAAATAAATTGATGAAACTACTATTAATTTTATTATTTAAAAATATAATATGTTAAATTAATAATAATTATCTCTTTAATTAATTATAAATTAATCCTCTTCTATAGGAGCGGGTAAGATATTTGAAAATATTTAATTGAAAATCATATAAAATTTGTGATTCAGGATGACTAAGTCACTCTTTAGTAAAAGGGTGGACCTACTCACAAGCATGTGATGAGTTCGACTACTTTAAAACTTTTATGGATAGACATGAATTTGAAGCCCTTAACAAATTCAAAGAGATTTAAAGTAAAGAAATATCAGTAGAAGTATTAAGCCATATTGATCCTAGCAAGATAGTAAATATTAAGAGCTCCTATTTCAAAAGGGTGTGTGCCCTTCCTTGTCGCCAAAGACAAGAGTTTAGCTTCTGAAAGCGCCAGTAGCTTCAGGTGACTATGCCCTTTGCCCCTTTCTTACACGATAGAGCCCATCATTATCACTTGCCCCTCTTGACTCAACGAGAAAACTTAGAGTGCTATTGCATGTAGGCCGGTATAGCCACAAATAGCTTTAGCCTTTAGATATATATAAGGTTAGGAGCCTATTGATTATTTAGATCATTTGAAAAGGAGTATGGTTCCCTCTTAGTTGAATTTCTTTAAGAAACGCCACCATGTAATAGCATTCCTAAAGGAGGAAGTGAACATTATTGGACATGGTTCATTCCATAATAAGTAATTCTGTTCGGAAGCTGAGTCAGATGGAGGTCAGCTTCGCTGTACTGATTGTTGACGGAAAGTCATTGAAGCGTGCGGATAACCTAGCGGCTCGCGGAGAGGCTCCCACGAGCAGCTGATGGAGGACAGTGGCGAGGATAACGAGGCGGGAGAGCCTGACACACTGTAGACACTCAGACGATCCCATGGAGCGTTAGCGACCATGACCCAGGGAAAAAGTCCCCGGAGCAGACCCTCCAACGCTCAAGTCAGATACTTTTTCCCCAAAAGAACAGTGAAAGAACGAAAGTAAAAGACTGGATGCGAAAAGGTGAGTGAGCTTACCTGCGTAAGGGAGAAAGCTCCCCTTTTTATATGTCAGTGAGTACCTCTAGAACCTGCTAAGTGTCAGGAAATGTCGGGTGTCAGAACTTGTCTGGTAACGAATGACAGGTGTCATTCTGTTACGATTTTATATAACAGAATTCTGTTGTGATTTTTCATAACAAAATTCTGTTATGATTTTACCAAGTCTGGGGTTTATGCATTATTTATAGGGATCATTGTAAACCTATTGTACAACAACAATCACAAGAATCATTAGATATGATTCTCTTGTGTAGAGAGAATTCTAATAAAGCTTCAGCTGTTTTTGTGGAGTAGGCACGTCATTGAACCACAGTAATTCTTCTTCTTTCTCTTCTTCTTCTTCTTTCTCATGTTTGCTCTCCTTTTGTGTGTCTTTGTCTTGTTGCTCCGTGCGATCTCTTTTCTCTCTTTCTCTTCTTCAGCACATTAGAGGTTGAGAGGTGTTGGCCCCTCTTTGCACAACACTTCAAATTCCCCCTAAGGTTAGGATATTTTTGTGGCGGGCATCCAAAGATATTATTCCTACAACAAGAAATCTTAAAGCCAAGCATGTTTCGATTGAGGGGTTTTGTCCTTTATGTTTTAGTCCACTAGTCACTACATTTTGGTTTGTCCAGTGGTTCGAAGTGTATGGAAACATACCCAGTTCTGGAGCCATCTTAGTAATGCTAGTATGACTTTTTTTGTGGATTGCGACATCTACCTAGCCATGATGGTTTCAAAGGATGAGTTCGAATTATTTGCAATGGTGTGTTGGGCAGTGTGGGGAGAGATATGTAAATAGAATCAGAATAGCATATTGATAGAGATCAAGGTAGATTGGGTGCTTACAATACCAGAGGTATTCTGGGAATCTAACTTCATAAGAGAGGTACTATACCCTTTGATGAAGGTAAGATCAGAACAGGTTTGGAAACCTCCTGATCCTAACTAGGTTCGGCTGGATGTGGATGCGGGTTATGATGAGGTCAAGAACCTTTTTAGTGTTAGAGCAATTGTTCGAGATTTTCATGGATAAGTTTTGGGTGCTAAGACGGATGCTATTCAGGACTCGGGGTCAGTGAAGGGTGAGGAGTTAACAACGTTTCACTATGGAATAGACTTACATGCTCACTTGGATATTCAAAATATATATATATATTCGGACTCCCTACAAATGGTTCAAGTAGTAACACAACCTGCAGGGGATCTATGTCCCATGGTGTACTAGCTATGGAAATTAAATCTTTACTTACTATCCCGAATTTTATCTCCCTTGCTCATATGAAAAGGTTAGCTCATAGTATTATTCACTTATTGACCCAAATAGATTTTCTTTCTTCCTCGACATTTGAATTATGGAAAGGTTCTTATCCTAATTGGTTATGTCAAGTTATATCTAAAAACATGATGTGTTTTCTTTAATGAATGTATATGGTTTCACTTTAAAAAAAAAGTATGAGATTGGCTATATTATTTTATCCAAAATATGACTTCAACGAGTCATTACATCATCTAATTAAGGTTTTGTTGGGAACAGTTAAGTGGACGATTGATCTCATATCTTGTATGTGGTCAACCTAATATATGATGAAGTAGTCCAGGGTAGGGTTAACTTGGTTAGTACTGGTAGAGTTATTATCATAGGATAAAGATTTAAATTTTGATAAAGTCGAAGAAAAAAAGTCTTTTCTGTACGAACTACAACTTCTCACAGATGATCATAGGACCGACTGAGTGAAGCTAGATGGTGAATTTCACCTTTACTTACCATTGTTTGATGAAGTAGGTTAAGATTAATTACCTATGTAACTGTAGTCTCAACCTTTTGTATCATGCTTTGTGACCTCAATTGAATCCTATAATAAAGTCAATTCTCAATTAGCCTTGACTCAGAATTGGAACTAGGTTAACGGTCAACTATCCATTCACCCAAATCAATAGGCCGAATCACAGGAATACTCTATCCTTAATTCATTAAGTTTATTAATCTCGTTCAACTCTGTCATATTATTCTTTTTTTATTCATTAAATATTTAATTTAGTGAGTTTATAGAGAATATTCTTAATAATAATTTATTAAGGGATAAGATTTGTATAATAATAAAATTATATATAGAGAGATTTGATATCATGTATATCCTTACTATTGAGGATTGGTAACCGGCTAAAAGGGGGTTGAATAGCTTGGTCATCCCAAATCACTCGCCTTCCTATAATGTTAGTTGCGTAGCAGAATAGAACTAAAACTATGAAAGCAAATAAGAATACAAACACTAACAAGATCAATGTAACGTGATCCGGAGATTGCTTGCTCCTACTCCATGGCTTGTCCTTGAGGTGGACGACCCCTCAATCCTTCGGTGGATTAGTCCCATGCAATCTCCGACTAAATGAGCTCCTTCTTGGTGGAGTAAAACCTCCCACAAAGAAACTCTTCTTCTTTACAAGATTAGGAATTAGATGTAGGAAGAAGAATGTAGGCTTTGGAAGTTTGGAGACAGACTAGGAGTATATAAACAAGATCAATAATATCATTTAATGCCCCAAGTTCCCTATAAATAGAGTGGAAAGAGTTGATTACTAATCAACTCATTTCCTACGCACCAGTCAACTGACACTTCCATCTGTCGATTGGTGCTACCGTTGGATGTAGCCAGTAGCTACTTCGAAGAATGCCAACGATCATCAACAATCACTTACCAATCTACTAGTCGCTGCTGGCTGAGCGAACAGAATACTTTTGTTCGCTCCCAGTCGACTGCTCAGTCGACTAGAACTTCCGTCAGTCGACTGGTCCCAATTACATACTATACTCATCTTTTCCGGAGTTACCCTTGAAGCCTTCTTCCTCAGCCTTCACCCCTCAGATGCACCCGAGCACGCAGCTCCTCTTCATGCATCCTTTATGTTGCCTTGAAGTCTGCTTTCCTCGGCTTCGCTCCATTGATCCTCGTCCGACGGTCTCTCAGATGCTTTCCACTATTCCAGTCGACTGGAACTTTCATCAGTCGACTGGTCCCAGTTACACACTACACTCATCATCTCTGGAGTCTCCCTTGAAGCCCTTTTCCTCGACCTTCGTCCCTCAGATGCACTTGAGCCCACAACTCCTCTTCATACATCCTTCACGCTGCCTTGAAGTCCGTTTCCTTCGGCTCCACTCCATTGCTCCTCACCTAGCAGTCCCTCAGATGTCTTCCACATCATCCTTTATCGTCTCAAGGACCCGAGCCCTAGGATGAGCTTTCCAAGCTTGGCCGCACCAAGCTCCTCATGTGTGTTTCACAAAGTCCTGCATGACTCAAACACACATATCAAACTAATATGAAAGTTTAACTTAAACTCTTTGGCATATACATCAAAACCATGATCAAACCTAGGTCGATGACACCTACAATCTCCCCTTTTCAATCAACTTGAAAATAATTCTATGTTTTATCAATAAGTAGTATCAGAGCAAGGATGCCCTTCAACGAACTAATTGCCAAGAAGGGCAATATCATCAAAATGGCTAGCTCACACATCCAACCACCTAAATTTGAAGGAGAATTCTCTTAGTAGAAAAAGAGAATGGAGGTATTTTTTGATACCGATTTTGATATTATGCTAACAATGGAAAATGATTTCGAGATACTTAGGGATGAAAACAACATGATAATCAACAAAGCAAGATGGAGCAAGAAGCAAAGGGAAGAGCATTTAGCAAACTCAAAGGTCTTACATCATCTACTAAGTGTCCTTCCCCAACAAGAAGTTACAAGGATTGGAAACTACTCAAGCGCCAAGGAATTATGGGAAAAGTTAGTAGAATTTTATGAAGGGACATCAGAAGCAAAATTAGCAAGGAGGGACCTTCTCCAAACTCAACTCAACAATATTAAACTCAAAAAAGGATAAAAGATATCAATACCTCGTGCTAGAATTAAAGAAATTTTAAATGGACTAACAGATATAGGTGAGAAACTTTCCAACCGAGATATTATGATGAAAGCCATCAATGCTTTTCTAAGAACCACAACTTGGAGCTCAAGTATAGATTCATTCTATATTTCAAAAGATCTAGAGAAATCTTCTCTAGATGAATTCTTCTCAACAATGGAGCTCCATGAAACTAGAGTTGAAGGGTTGGATGGAGAAGCACATAGATCAAGTGGAGTAGCCCTTGTAGCAAACAAGGGAAAGGGTAAGAAAAAGAAGTTTTTATCCCTACCATCATCCAACTTTGAAGAATTAAGTGCCTCAATGGATAACGATCAAGAGGCGTATATGGTAAGAAAAATAAAAAGAGCATTTAAACATTTTTAACTTACAAATCTTATGCTAGGAGAAATTCAAGGGGCAAAAGTAGGACAAGGAGGATCATTTGTTATAATTACTAAGAAGAATGACATATGAGGGATACATGTCCTCTCCTAAAGAAGAAAGAAGAAAATAAGAAGGAAGAGAAGAAGAAGACAAAAGAAAATGGGAAGAAGTTCAAAAATCTTAAGGCGACATGGGATGATCCATCATCATCGGAGAAAGAAGAACACCATGTTTCCCATTTTGCTCTAATGGGAATTGATGGCATAGCCTCCACTTCATCCGAAAGAGAAGAGGAAAGGAGCTCAAGTGAAGAAGAAGGGAGCTCAAGTGAAGGGGGAGGTCAAACTTTGGATTCGGACTTCTCGGTAAGTGAGGTATAAAATCTATCCACTCAAACTTTAGTTAAAATTATTTTAAGTACAAATAAAGATTTGTTTAAGGCTAAAAAGGAAAATAAATCTTTGAAATATGATATTAGTAAGCTTGAAGAGAGATTAGAATGCATGACTCTCAAGGATAATAATTTGCATGTCTCTTCTTTTAGCTTAAATGTTTTATGTTTAGAAGAAGAAAATAGAGAATTAAGGGAAAATGTAGCATACCTTAGTAAAGCCCTTGGAAAATTCACAATTGGCTCCAATACCTTAAGTGTGATCATTGGGAGCCAAAGGGCAAGTTTCAACAAAAAGGGATTAGGATATAATGAACCCAAAAATGAAAAAGCTTATCATTGTTTACTTGCAATGGGGTAATCAAAAATAAAAACCATAGATATGAAATGGATCCCTAAGGAGTACTTGGTTAACCCAATTAGGAAGAACTTCTATTGGGTACCAAAGACAATTCTCAAGGGTTAGAGGATTTTTGGATTAATCAACCATTGAAGTCATATTTATTTATTTATTTTTGAAAAATGGTCGACTTAAGACCTTAAGGGGAAACACTTAGCCTTGATAGAAATTTATGATAAGAAGGGCTAAGTTGAGATTACCTTCATTTTATCTTACAATAACTTTCATTATATCTTTAAACATAAATGTGAGATGATAGGATGATACTCATTAATTATGCTTATAGTATATTGTTGAATCATAAAATGTATCAAAATAGTAATCATAGACCAACTATGGGGAAAGTAAATATTTAATTAATAGACATCATCCATAGATCATAGTAGATATTTTAAATGCTTTGAAAATAATTTTATGCTTGATTTATAATGGTATAGTTATTTTGAAACATATGAATGCAAAACTAGGTTTCAAATTGATACACAATTGAATGTTTTCAAGGTTTTTAAGTTTTTGTCAAAACTTTAAAAATATTTTGAATTTTCATGAAAATATATTTTTTTCTTGTTAGAGGGCATTAAAATAAATATGTTTTTAAAATTTCATGATTTTTTAAATTTTATGGATTTTTCTATGCATTTCTGAAGTTGGTTTCAAGAGCTGAAAATCTGGCTGAAAATGTGTTAGTCGGCTGGTGGCTGAATTGATAGCATTCTGACTTTGGTCCATAAATCTAATTTTGGGTATTTTAAAGTCAAAGTTGATACCACATTGTACTTGGTAGATAAGTGCAATCTTTTTACTGGTGTCAAAGGGGGAGAAATATTAAATTTAAGTTAGAAACTTATTTCTCCATATTATATTTGTGCAAAACTTGAAAAATTAAGTAATAGAGCATATGTTAAGGGGGAGCTTGATTTTATCCTTCATATTTTACATTATGCTTATAATTTTCAAGTTGCTATTCATGCCTAACTTAAATGTATTGCCACACACATCAAAACTATGATCGTATCCAATCAAATCTAGGTTGATGACACCCACACTTACCTTGTACATTCTTGGGTGCCCCTCACATGTCCGAGCATCTGGATGCCTGCCCGGGCACCCTAACTCACTTTTTTTAGTCGAGGTGCTCGGGGCGCCCGAGTGGGCATCCGAGCGCTCGAACATATAAGGGATGCCCACGAGTATGCAAAGTAAGGGTATGCCCACGGGTATATATATATATATTAAAGATTATTAACAACAACAACACCCTAGCTATATCCGATTAGGTGAGGTCGGCTATATAGATCCTTTTACACCATTAAGCTCTCTATCTTCTATTATATTTTCATCTATACTTAAATAAATTTTATTTTATTTTATTGTTGCTAACCAATTTTTTTTTATCTTCCTCTTCCTCATTTGATATGAGTGTTTGTCATAGTTTCATATAGTCTAACTGGAGCATTTATTAGTCATCTAAGTACATGCCCATACCATCTTAAACATGTCTCTCAAAGTTTTTTCTCAATAGATGCTACTCTAATTTCCTCTCTAATGCTCTCATTTCTTATTTTGTCTATTCTCGTATGTTTATACATCCATCTTAACATCCCCATCTCTGCAACTCTCATCTTTTGCTCATGTGCTCGAGTAATAACCCAACATTTAGTTTCATATAATATAACAGGTCTAACTGTGATTTTGTAGAATTTTACTTTAAGTTTTAGAGTTATTTTACGGTCACATAAAATACTCAATGCTCTCCTTTATTTCAATTATCCTGCTTGTATTATATGTAAGACATCACTCTCAATTCCTCCATCATTTTATAAAAATGATCATAAATATCTGAAGCTCTCGGTTCTGGATAACTCGTCATCTTCTATCTTAATAATTGTCTCATTATGTCTAATCTTGTCAAACTTAAATTCTATATATTATATATTTATTCTACTAAGTCTAAAACCTTTCCCTTCTAGTGTTTTCTACTAAAATTCTAGTTTAGCATTTACTTCTTTATGTATTTCATCTACCAAAATAATATCATCTGTAAATAACATGTACCACGGGACTGTGTCTTGAATGTGTACAGTGAGTTTGTCCATAATTAGTATAAAAAGATAAGGACTTAGAGCTAATCCTTGATGTTGTTAGGACACTACAGAGCTAGAGGGGTGTGAATAACTCTCGCACTTCACTTTGATGATGATTTGCAATGGAATATACTCGAAGCAATGCTAACACCTTGATTTACTTAGTATCCACCTCAAGTAAGGTGAGTAATCCAAGGATCCGACCTTCTCTCACATATCCATTATGAAAGAGCTTCTTCTCGAAAATAATTCGGAAGTAGAGAATCCTCATACAAGCTCACACACAACAATACAAGAAGAAGAACAAGAAGAAGCTAATACAAAATGAAATCTTATAAGATTTACAACAAATGAAACCCTAGCTTTTTTTTTTTTTGCTTGTAAACACCTCTTGATGAACTTGGAAGTGAAGCAACTCTTCACTCTAAGCCTCCAAGAATTGGTGGGAAGTCACAAGAACCTTGATGAAACAGTGCACGCGTCAACCCTTTTCTAGGGTTCTTCGGGCACCTTAATCAATTAAGTCACTCCTTAATCGATTTCTACGTCAGCAACCTGCATAATGGCTACTTTTCTGAAGATTAATCGACTACCTCAATCGATTAAGCATTCCTAATCGATTAGGAAGCTTTCTATTCGTGCGAGAATTAGCGTAAGTGATTAATCTTCCCTGCTTAATCGCTTACCGTAGCTACTGTTTATCACAGAATCAACTTTAATCGATTAGCCTAATCGATTAAGGCTTGTTGAATAGATCACCCTAATTGATTCGACTTCATTCTATTTCTTGCGACAATGAGCTTAAGCGATTAGGGTAATTGCTTAAGGTATAGTAATTGATTACCAAACTCCAACTTCCAAACCTAAGTCTAGGGCTCCTTTATTGAACATCTGATTAAATATGACCTATTTGGACTCTTCTTTGCCTAACATCAGGTCAACCTTAACTTGCTGAGACTTTTTCACCAAGTGTCCGGTCAATCCTTTAAACCACTTCTTAACTTTTCTCCTGGTGCCAAGTGTTCGATCAATCTTTTGACCTACTTAGACTTTTCTCCTCATGCTAAGTGTTCGGTCAATCATTTGACCCACTTGGACTTTTCAATCACTAGATATCTAATCAACCATTGACCAATATGGGCTTTTCTCCTCGTGCCAAGTGTTTGATCAGTCTTGACCCACTTGGACTTTCAAATGTTTAGCTTCACTCATCGGGACTTCCATCTGCCTAGCTTCATCCATTAAGGCTTTTAACCTGGCATCACTCACTAGGACTTTTATCTGCCTAGCTTCACTCAATAGGGCTTTTTACCTGGCTTCACTCACCAGAATTTTCCAACTGCCTAGCTTCACTCACTAAATTTTTTCACCTGACTTTACTCACCAAGACTTTCACATCAAGTATCCGGTCAACATCAACCCACTTGGATTTTCTTCTTCTACCAACCTTTTCATTGGTCTTGCCCTTGCCTAACCTCTAGTTAGGACTTCCTAGTCAAGTGTTTGGTCAACCTTGACCTACTTAATTCTTCTTCACATCAAACTGGTTAAACCTTGACCAGAGAATAATTACACCAACAATCTTCCAAACGGACAATTGCACCTACAATCTCCATATATTGTCAAACATAAAAACTTAAACATCAAGACTCAAGTTTGAGTCAACTTAAGTTTAGTCAAACTAGTGAACCTTGACCTAGAGAAATTGCACAAACAGATGTAACCCTATCTTTATTAAAAATACTTCAGTTACTTCATTTGAAGTTTGTACTCTAGTCATTATATCCTCATACATATCCTTAATTAGTTCCTTATATGTTACACTAACACTTCTCTTTTCTAGAATTTTCATATAATTTCTCTTGAGATAAATACCATGTGTAGATTTTATTTTTGCTCCAGATATTTTTCAATTAATTGTCTAAGAAGATATATAACTTCTATTGTTGACTTTCTAGACATAAATCCAAATTGATTTTCAGTCACCGTGATCTTCTTAATCTATTTTCTATTACTTTTTCCAAAATATCATAGTATGACTCATTAGTTTAATACTTCTATAGTTTGTACAATTTTGTATATCTCCCTTATTCTTATATAAAAGAACTAGAGTATTTATCCTATATTGATTAGACTTTTTTTATTTTTAATATCACATTAACTACTTTTGTAAGTCTTTTAATACTTTATTTTTCTAGGCACTTCCATATCTCTATCAGAATATCATCTAGTCTAACAGCTTTTCCTTTGTGAATCCCATTTAAAACTTATTCTACTTTTAAAGTTTAAATTCTATGATAAAAATTTAAATTTTTATGCTTATTTGGCCTATTTGAATTACTTAAGTTAAATTGGTCATCTAAACCTTCATTAAAAAATTGATGAAAATACATCTTCTGCCACTCTTTTATTTCTCCATCGTTTACTAGTATTCTATTATATTCATCTTTAATACATTTTATTTGGATAAGATCTCTTATCTTTCTTTCTATCACTTTAGTTATTTTATAAATATCTCTTTCCCCTTATTCTGTATCTAATTTTTAATATAATTATTTAAAAATTTAATTCTTTACTTCATTCACTATTTCTTTCTTGGATATTATATATATATATATATAATTACTTATAAATTATTCATGTTCCTTTATATCTTGCTATTGATTTTAAGTTTTCCTTAATAGTAAAGACCATTAATAATTATAAAAAATTAATTAAAAAATATAATTTATATGGCAGATATGTATCACGTTAAAACCTAATAATGTTAATATTAAATAAAATATTATCAGTATAAAAAATATAGATAATTTAGATTTTAATATAAGATTTTTTCCAAACGCTACTTGACGATGGAATAAAAGTTGTAAAAAGAATAAGATGAATATAATTTTAAAGGACAAAGTAAATTTTGATACGAAAGAACTGACATATAACGTCCGCTTTAATGCCTTTATACCCTTTATGTATATAGGTCATCTAAATAAGTTTATATTTTTTTAATTTATAATTTTCCAAATTTAAATATTTTTTTTTAAAATTAAATATAAATAATAATCTTGATCAGTAGTATATCTTGAAATCTTAATTGAGAATAAATCTGAGAATACTAAAACTTTTTTTTTTTATTTGGCGAGTCATGATCACCTTTGAATGTAAAATTAAAGGTCAACTATGCCATGGTGGAGATGGAATTGTGCTAAAAGTAAAGGACATTTTAGTCATTTAATAAATTGTCTGCTCTGGTTGACCCGCTGTTGATCGACGGCGCCGTCCTCCTGCGCCGCCTATATAATCCTCCTCCCTTTCGCTGTCTCTCCAAATGTCGGCGCCACAAAGGGCATGAGTCTGCCGTGGCAATGGTGCTTGTCTCAGGGTGTCATCGCGGCCTGCGTTGCGATAGCATTGAAGCTACTCGACGCCTTGTGGTGGAGGCCCAGACGGGTGGAGCGGCACTTTGCCCAGCAGGGCGTACGCGGCCCCCCTTACTGCTTCTTCATTGGCTGCGTCAGAGAGATGACTGCCCTCATGCCGGACTCCTCCTCCAAACCCACCATGCCGCTCGATAACCACAACATCCTCCCCAGAGTCCTCCCCTTCTACCACCACTGGAAGAACATCTACGGTACTCTGCTGTCTATTCCTCTTCTTCTCGGCGTCCTCCCCTTTTCTCTTACAGCTTTTGGTGTCTCTGTTTCAGGCTCCCCCTTCCTGCTGTGGTTTGGGGCGACGCCGCGGCTGGCCGTCTCCGACCCGGAGCTCATCCGGGAGATCCTCCTAGCACGGTCCGATGTCTTCGAGCGCTACGCACCACACCCGGTGGCCCGGCAGCTGGAGGGAGACGGGTTGGTGAATCTCCGGGACAAGAAGTGGGCGCACCACCGCAAGGTCCTCACCCCGACCTTCCACATGGGCAACCTCAAAGTAGGCCCTGTTTCACTTCCTCCTCTGTTGGCATTTCCAGCGCCGTCATTTTTCCTTTTAGTTAATTCGGGAATTGGTTGGGCTCCCTCCTCCTCCAGCTTCTGATGCCCTTCATCGGCAAGAGCGTGCTCGGGATGGTAGAGGGGATTCCGAGCTCCGGCGAGGAAGTGGAAATCAACGTCTCCGAGTGGTTCCAGACTGTGGCAGAGGAGGTCGTCACCCAAACCACATTCGGGAGAAGCTACGACGAGGGAAAGGTTGTGTTCCAGCTGCAGAGTAGACAGATGACGTTCGCGGCCGAAGCTTTTCGCAACGTCTTCATTCCTGGCTTCCGGTATCGTGCCGCTGTCTGACTTACTGGAGCTATCGTACTCGAACTCTGTTCCAATAATTTAATTCTATTAAAATGGTCAAAATCAGATTTTTGCCCACGAAAACGAATACAAATTCATGGAAACTGGAGAAGGAAATCGGGAGACGCTTAGTCGAGTTGATCGGCCGGCGGAGGGAGCGGCCAGAGGAAGAGAAAGGATCGACCAAGTCCCATGGCAATGCGAAGGATCTGCTTGGTCAAATGATAGATGCAGGCGAACCGAAACAGAGAAGTACTGCGTCGTCGTCGATGACCGTTGGCGACATTGTGGAAGAGTGCAAGACGTTCTTCTTCGCCGGGAAGCAGACCACCTCCAATTTGTTGACCTGGATGACGGTGCTTCTGGCAATGCACCAAGAGTGGCAGGAGCGCGCCCGGGAGGAGGTCCTCCGGGTCTGCGGCGGCCGCGACGTGCCTTCCTGGGAGCACCTCCCCAAGTTGAAGACGTTGGGAATGATAATCCACGAGACGCTACGGCTGTACCCGCCGGTGGTGGCGACGATCCGGGAGGCTAAGAGGGACGTGGTGCTGGGCGGATACTGGATCCCATCGGGGACCGAGATACTGATTCCCATCATGGGCCTGCACCACGACGCCGAGCTGTGGGGGCCCAACGTGGCGGCGTTCTCCCCCGAGCGGTTCGCAGACGGCGCAGCGTGCGCCGCCCGGCACCCGACCGCGTTCCTCCCCTTCGGCCTCGGCCCCCGCATGTGCATCGGCCAGAACTTGGCCATCCTCGAGGCCAAGCTCACCATGACCGTCCTCCTCCAGCGCTTTGCCTTCCGCCTCTCGCCCTCCTACGTCCACGCCCCCACCGTCCTCATGCTCCTCTACCCCCAGTACGGCGCCCCGGTCATCTTCCGCCCTCTCACCTCCTGACAGAAGCAACTGCAAATATCAAAATATCTTGTCCATTTTTCAACATTCTCATCAAATCCTTGCATTCAAATTAATTAAATCCGTATCAGATTTTTGCATCGATCTGAATTCTAGCAAATCCAACTGGATCGAAGAAAGCATGCACGTAGAGTACTGTTGGTTGTTGCTGGCTGGCCTGGGCATTTCTTACGGTGAAACGGCGAATAAGGTAGGTTCCGGAAGTTTGGGTCGAAGTCAAAAAAGGTTAATTGATACGGTGGTTAATGTCAGAGAGGGATCAACAATCGAGGATAATCATGCTACCTGAATTCCTCCTATGAATTTGGGACAAGGTCGGCCAGTTGACTCTGAGCAGACGAATATTTTATTCGATCAGATGCCTCGCCCGATCAAATCCTGAGTTGAGGGTCAACAATTGGAGGTAATCATACTATCCGAGTTCCTTCCGTGAATACGGGACAAGATTGGCCGGCTAACTCTAGCGGGAGAATATTTTATCCAATTGGACGGATCGCAGGGTGGAAATTTCCATCCTACAGGCGCAGAGGTGACCTGCATAATTCATGAAACACTGATATGTGTTAGATTGATCGGTCATATTTTAGAAATATATTAATATCTGTGCAGAGAGAAAATAATACTATGTAAAGGATCTCTATTTACATACGCTGGTCAGCTTTGCTATTAGAATTTACTGTTCATCGTCACTATTCTTCACTCTTTTCTTCAATTCTTTGTCTAACTTGAGTTTTGGAATGCTTGCACTGAGAATCCCTCTTTGGTCTAGTCATTAATGTTTTCTTCCTCCTTTATTATTCTTTGACATGCAAGCTCGCATGAGGTGCCAATTTCCTCTTGTTCGGAGTCTTCCCATGGTTAACTTCGAAGCTACCTAATCAACACGCCAACTTCTCCTATTTCAGACAGCATCATATGGTAATTAAAAGTTAAGGTTGAGCCACGAAAAGAACTTTCTGAGGTGCGTTTGGTGTTTTATTTGATGACGAAGACAGACAAAGACGAAGGCGAAGAGGAAGACACTGCATGTGGGTTTGCGCACTCTCCTTCATGCCATGCCATGGCATGCCACGCCATGGAGCAGCGAGAACAGAGAGACAAGTGAAGGTGAGCAGCTCAGAGAGAATTAAGTTTAGCAATCAATCCCTTGGTCCCCCATCGGAGCATATGAAACTGGAAGAGGATTCGATGCTAATATTCAATCCCTTGGTAAAACTCTTTAGTTGAGCAAAAACTATTTTTTTTTTTTATAATTGTTAGAAGCCAATATTCATATATATTTTAGTTGATTGATAAAAGTTCTAGTCACCTTAATTATCTTAGGTTAAACTATCAAAAATATTAGATTAACCTAACTTACATTTTATAAATTAGGGAAGTTCATAATGTTATTTTTGATTGGCTAAACACAATACTTTTGTTACCTAGATGTTTGATATTAGTACTAAGCTATATAAAACCTTTATGTCACCGTAGATTAAGAATAAAGTTGATCTCTTGTTGATGCAATTGTTCTCCAAGTAGTGCAGTGCAACCTTAGATTTTAATAAAACATGCAAGTTAGGCATTGTCCTATGACTAAATGTGTGTTTAAGGACTTACAGGAGCACACATAGAATTTAGAGAGCTTGGGCTTGGTGTAACTAATGTGACATCCCTAAAGTGATTGGAAGGTTGGAAGAGATTAGAGAAGGAGAAGGATGGTATAAGATGTTAATGACCTGCTTGAGGCTTTTCCTCAAAATTCCACCTATAATATGGTTTAATTTGGATCATGACTCTAATATCATTTATTAGAATAAAAAAATCATATATCTTCATAATGATATGATATTGTCCATTTTGAATCTAAACACTCATGACTTTATTTTTAAATTTTACTCAAAAAATTTCATACCAATAAAGATGTTTTCCATCTTATAAACATATGATCTTTTTTATATATTTTTAATGTGAGACTTTAATTATATTTGTAATATATTTGAAGGACCGTAGGATGAGGAGCACTATTGTCATGTTAGTGCACCTTTGGAACATTGATCTAGTGTAGCTAAGTTGGTAGTTTGGTGGCTTGAGGTTAGTTGAGATTAGAAAAGGTTACATGAAGCAAACCAATTGTGACAAAAGGTGATCGCTCACCCCCAGCGCTTCCGCTAACTCATCCCTAGGCCAACATAGAGGAGGTAAATTATGAGGGCTACTAGCTCGGACAATGACTAGTGCATAAAGGAGGGCAGGAACCTAGCTACTAGCCAAGATTTGACCTCCAGATCTCATTGTGGCAACACCCCATGTACTAGCCACTAGTCCATTCCGAAGGGATTACATGAAGCAAACCAAGCAACCATAGTAGGAAGAGCATTGAGGTCAACAATCGAGGGAAGCAGGCTTTTAGGGCAAAGAGGTAAAGAATAAAATAGAGAGGACATTCAAATGACATGGGGCCTAAAGGAAGAGGACAATTATAAGGGAAGACAAGATGTATGGTAAAACTTAGGTGAGCTAAGTCTTGAATAATCTATATTTATAAGGATGGGGGTAAAACTTAACAGATGTGAACTCAATCTTCAAACGTCATTGACACGATGTATAAAGGAGGGGCCCAATAAGGTCAGGCGGTAAATAGTCAAGGGGACGTGACAGTCAAAAGTCAAGAGAACATGACAGTCAACAGTCAAGGGAAGGTGAGAGTCGGACTGCCTCACGTCATCAGCTGTATAATTCCTGGTCGGTCACAGGCAGAGCAGGTCCCCAAATCTGAGATGTAAGACTCAACTTGGATTAGTTACTAACCTGCCCCTGACAGATTAGGTTTCGCCACCTCGGGCTTTATAGAGGGTCTTGTTGCTTTTGTTAAGACAGCTCCCGACCGGCTCTTCAACGGTCATATCGTGAAGGAGTCCCTCACTATAGCTTATCCCCTTCATCAAGGCTTAATCTTGGTGGTGCCTCTAAGCAGTCATCCCGAGCTATCTGTAGCGGAATCTAAGCGGGAAGGAAAGCGCTAAGCGATAACAATGTCAGGGAATTGTAACCTCTTGTCAGAAAATAACTACCATACGCTAGGGAATATTGTATGCTATTACTTGTGAATGAAACATTCTTTCCACCAATAGGAGGACACCGTGCATCCTCTCTCACTTGACGGGCCCTTACACCTGACATTCTCTAGCAACATGCAGGATTTGGAGGTATGCAGTGTCATATAAAAAGGGAGGTCCTCTTCATTAGCCAGGTACGCACACATAGGCACTCGTCTTCAACAATTAAGCAAGCTGATTGTTGTTCAGCTGGGAACAGCAAGACACTGGACATGAGAAACCACAAATCTGAGAAGGATAAGGCTAATCTTGAGAAGTTGTGATTTAGAAGTGTAACAAAAATAAAGTGAAAAGGCTGAAGAAGAACAAATAAGGGAACCTGAAATTAATCAGATTGAAGTAAGCAGAATCCAGCAGAGTATCAATGATGTATCAACTAAGCATTGCTTATTATAAATTCAGTGAGGAATCAATTGAAGATTCAGTAGTTCTATAAACAAATGTGAAAAATGCGTTTTTCATTTATGGAAATGCTAGAGGAACGAGAATTAAAGACAGATGAAGTAGAGATCAGCAGCAACAATGAATGCATGAATTGCAGAAATTGAAGAATTGAAGAATCTGGAACTGAGAGTTGATTTACATAATCAAAAATGAATTGGAAGTCAATGGATAAGCTAATTAGGATTAGTGAGCTAATGAATTGAAGAGAATCAAGCTCAAGATTGTGGAACAGTTATGACAAAAGTCAATTAGCAAAATACAAGTTTCAAAAGTAAGATACTAAAATCTACTGGGAACTGAAATTATAGATTCTGAAATGAGGTATTTAGAGCTGAAGAGAAGAAGAGAAGAATGGCCGGAATCCAATCATGTAGCATACTTTTGTACCCATATCTTCCATAGTGAAAGAGCTAATTCCTTCTTATTCTTTCTTTCTTCTAACTTTGATCCGAATCATATTTTA
>JBBMJZ010413115.1:22145615-22162055 GCA_037833815.1 Zingiber zerumbet | reverse complement strand
GGTACCTGATAGTTGAGAATGACTAGAAGAAATATCTTTCCATACTTTTTTTTACTAACCTTTAACATGTCATATAGTTTTTAAACATCAGGTGTTGATATTTCATCTATATTCAAATAATCAAGCGCATTCATTGCGTCGTAAATCATTAATTGCATTGCATTATCATTAGATGATAATTCCTCTCGAGCAATAGGGTCAGATGACGACATAACAGAAAGTTCAATTGGCTCAAACAAATAAGGCTATTCATGATAGTACCAATTGTAATAATTTGAAACAAAATCATTTTTATCTAGATGTAATTTCATGGTATCTTCATTGCGGAAAGTTATATTTCTACATCATGTAATGATTACATGGATAATGTAACTTGTCGTCATTCATACAATTTTGATGACGCTTAGCAAAGTTCACAAACTTTTCAATTACATCAAAATATTTTTCAGTGATAAATCCATTTTCTAATTTATTATACATTCAAGCTTTATTCATATACATTATAATCTAATAAGAAATAAATTTATAATATTATTAAATGTGTAAAATTAAGCATGCATATAATTTAAACTTAATCTTAAGTAAATTATTAGAACCTAATACTATCAATAACACTTAAACTTAAACTTAAACTAAACATTAAATTTGAACCTCAAAAAAAACTTTATAGCACTGAAAAAGAAGATATCAAATGGACTAGAGATAAGAGCTCAGAAATAGTGTTGCTTCCACTGCTAAAAGAGGAAAGAACTCAGAAAATTTAGCATGCCTGAAGATAACAAAAAACAACTAAAAATTAGCTAAAATCAGTCACATTGCATAATGCCTTAAATACAATAAAAGATTTTAATATTTTTCAATGATTCCTTCCTTATTATGCAGCTTGGATTAAGTAATTATGTGCCTTAGTAGAGTATATAATTGCCCTAATTCCAAGTTGAATTTGTTCTTGATCAAGGCAATTTTCAAAGATGCATGAACAACAATGTGAGTCAGACATTTAGTTTGTTATATATCCTCCGCAAGGATGACTAATTCATCCTTATATCATTCCTAGAACTCCATGATTCAAGAGTACTTGTACTACCATTAAAAAAAAGTCATAAGCATTTTCACTATAAAACACTTTGACATTCATAGTGATCTTTTTTATACAGAAACTGTTAGGACACTTTGGGAGCAAAAAACGGGTGATTACTTCCGATCACTTTATCGATGATAATTTATAGTGGAAACTTGAAGTAATGTTAATACTCTTGATTTTACTTGATATTCATTTCCTTGAAATGACTAATCTAAGGGTTCACTCTCTTCACTCATAGATGCACTATGAAAACCTCCTTCTAGGAGGCAAAGAAGTCTTGTACAATCTCAACACGAGAAATATAACAAGAAATACAACAAGGATACAACAAGAATAAGGAAAGTAAATACAACAATGAAAAACCTTACTCTTGATCTCTTGTTACTCTGGACTCTCTCTTGATGCTTGGAAAATTCAACAATACTTCTCTTCCAAAAGCTCAAGAACTGACAAACAAGGGCAAAGAAGAACAAGTTATTTGAATCTTCACGAAATCCTTTATATCACATTGATTTAAGGCTCATAATCGATTGGTCTTACCCTAATAGATTGCTAGATTAGATAAAATTCAACTGTCCAAACCATACAACGACTCTTTTATGT
The DNA here is from genome assembly GCA_037833815.1 of Zingiber zerumbet. Lineage (NCBI taxonomy): Eukaryota > Viridiplantae > Streptophyta > Magnoliopsida > Zingiberales > Zingiberaceae > Zingiber > Zingiber zerumbet. Next base: position 22,160,368 of record JBBMJZ010413115.1, on the reverse strand, counting down.
TTCTCCCAATTGATTGCTTTAATCAATTGACTTGGGTTGAATCGATTGGACAATCGATTCCCCAACTCTCTATATTTTCATGAACTAGACCTTAATTGATTGCCCTAATCGATTAGGTATGCCAAAATCTATTGCTCCAATCGATTCCACCGCTTAGTGACAAACTTCTACCCAATTGATTGGCAATGATTGAATTGATTGGGCCAATCGATTCAACCTTTGTTTTCGCAAATTTACTTCACGAAGCTCCCAATCGATTGAACTTTCATTCCAATCGATCAACACTACCTAATTGATTCAACCAATCGATCAGAGATGTCAGAATTAATTGTCCAATCGATTCCGGTACCTGATGTGCTCTTGCGAATTAAGTCCTAATCGATTGTCTAATCGATTAGCTTAGGGTTTCACTCGATTATCCCAATCGATTGCCCAACCCTAACTTCCTTAATCTAAGTCTAAGATTTTCTTGCCCAACATTCGATCAACCATGACTTGTTGAGACTTCAACAAGTGTCTGGTCAACCTTTGACCCATTTGGATTTTACATCTCGTACCAATTCCCAGTTGGACTTTTGATCACCAAGTATGGTTCTCCTTGACCTACTTAGATTTTCTTCTTGCCCAACCTCAATTAGGAATTTCCATTGCTAACGTACTATTCTCTTTAACCCACTTGGACTTTTCCTTTGTCTAACCATAGTTAGGACTTGTCTTTTGTCAAGATGCGGTCCTCCTTGACCTAATTAGACTTTTATTTGCCTAACCATAGTTAGGACTTCCCTTTACTAACGTATAGTCCTCCTTGACCTACTTAACTTCTCTCTCCCATATTGTCAAGTATCTGGTCAATTTTGACATGCTTGACCTCTTCTTCACATATTGTCTAAATATAAAAACTCAAGTTCGAATCTACTCGAATTTAGTCAAACTGATCAACTTTGACTGATCGAGGATGATTACACTAATAACCTTCTAATATAAATTATTCTATGATCCTGTCCAGAATATGAGTCAGACGGGCCGCGGGGTGAGGTGAATGGAATGTTGACCGAGCCGCGATGTCCCAAAAAGGGGGGTATGTTGAGATGACTTCTATGTTGACCAAATCGTCAGAAGTCCTCTGGTCAACGCTACCTGCAGCCAGCGACTGGTCCCCCCGGTCCCTGGTACCCCGAGGCTCGAGGCGAATCCAACGAATATATAAATAACAAACTAATAGTAGAATAATGAAATAAATGAAAAGTGAGTACGGTAATATAGCTTGGCCCAGGGGGGCGCCCTCGGATGGGACACTGCTCGAGTTGTTGTGGCCCGGAAGAGTAGATGACTCCGAGCAAGATGAAGAGCTGAATCTGACGATTTGGAGGCGATTGCGACCTGGATCCGAAAGACGACGTACAAATCGGGACCTAATAGCAACACGTAGATCCGAATATGACATCGGTGCACAGGTTGAGATAGACTATCGGTACGCAGACCGAGAGATAATAACGGCACGCAGGCCGGGTAGTAATAACGACACGCGGGTCGGGAGGTACTAGCGGCACGCAGGCCCGGAGGTACTAGCGATACGTAGGCCGGGAGGTACTAGCCGCACGCATGCCTGGATAACAACAGGAGCGAAATACGGTCAAATCAGTAACAACAATAATAGTGGTCGGCTCAATCATAGGGGACTAGCCGAATCAAGGTTGCGTTTGGCCACCGACAACCGAGGGAGCGCGAGGTAGCACGGAGGCGGTGCTTGGGCTATCAGCATGCGGAGGGAGGCTATGCGGTCGGCCGACGGCCGCCACTAGCTGCCGCTAGGGCTAGCTAGGGGTGGCAGGAGCCTCTCCAAACGCCGAGGAGGAATGGAGCGTCGGAGGGTTGCCGACATGAGGAGCAAGCACGTGTGTTGCCGGCGAGAGGGGAGGCAGCGAAGCGGCTCCAGCGTCCTTCCCTTTGTGGATGGCGGCGGAAGAAAAACCGCGCAAAAGCCCTGGCGCCAGAGACCCAACCGCAGAAGGAAGGAGGGCCGGCGAGAGACGAAGAAGAAGCTTTTTTCCCTGTTTGCATCGGAGGCGGGGGTAGCGTGAGGTTGTGGTGCCGCTCGATGGCGTCCGCGTCGAAAAGGCCGGAGGAGTCTGCCCGTGAGAGGAGGGAGAGGCGGCGATGGCGTGCTGAGCAGCGAGCGTGAAGAGACGATGGAGAGGGAGAGAAAGAGAGAGCTGCCGGCGTCGGATGTGATCGGCGCCGGAGATGGAGGAAGTGGCTCCTTCCTCCTTGGTAACGGCGGCGGTCTCTCAACCCGAACCAGCCCCCCTCAACAGTGCTCCCACTTCCTCCCTAAAACCCTATATAATGAAAAGACTACCTTGCCCCTCCTCTTTCCTTTAATTTCTCCAATACCCCTCAAATTATATCCGTATCATTCTAAAATAATGATAATGAAGCACGAGATGTTCCACAATTCACACGGATAGTTAAAGGTAAAGTCTAAATCAAGATATGAAGCAATAATTTACATGAAAAAAACATACCACATTCGGATATTCAACTACAATTCCAATAAGCAACTAGAAGCACATAATGACAAGGTATGGTACTGTAATATAAGGTCAGGAAGGATCAACACAGCTTGAGGCTGCCCTAGCGAGTATAGTGCGAGGCCACTGAGGCTGCACGGCTAGGGAAGAGGATTACTCGTGCGTTGGAGAGAAGTTCAGATGCCGGAGAGGAGATCGATCATGACCGGTGAGAGAGGAGAGAGCAAGATGTGATTGATTGGAGAGGAAAAAAATTAATTGGGAAATACTAGCTAATATGATTTTAAAGTAACGATGAAAATTTAATTTCGATGGTAATTTAATTTCGGCACTAATTAGTGATATTAATTAAATATTCATAACTAAATCGGTGACAGAATTAATTTCCACCACTACACCAACAGAATTAAATTTTTATCACTAAATCAGTAAAACTTAAATATTAGCTGTTGATTGATGAATATTTAATTCCATCACTGATTTATCAATATTTTTTTCCGTCGTCGATTTAATGATGAAAATTATTTATCCATTGCTAATTAATTATATTAAATATGATTTGTAATTAATAGTGATGAAATTAACAACGGAAATATAATTCCCTGGTTCATGATAGAAAATTAGGTCAGTTTTCTAGTGGCGAGAGCAAGTCAAATTAAAACACCAACTCTGTAAATAACATAGCTCCCACCTACAAGTCAAGTGATCAAATGTACATTTACTTATGGAGTCATTAAAAGCTAAGCATATGAATCAAATACACATTTAAATGAAATGTGAAGCACACTCCAATCATTCGAGGCTTGATGTGCCATTTGCTAATTGTCCCACAAAGCTTCATGAACATGTATGGCGCATGCATAACGCATTTAATTAGGTTAGGTTTTGTACACAGTTGAAAAAAATCAAAGCAAATTTTTTTTATTAAAAAAAACGTTAAAAAAAGATGCTCCTGTATCATGTGATAAATGCTTGTAAAACAACTACCGCATCCTCATTTGTCAAACAATACAATTTTATTTTTTTTAAAAAAAATTAAATATAAAAAATTATATATTTTAAAAATAATAATAAAGAATAAAGTGCTAATGCTGCTATAAACTTTTGAAAATTTCTACATGAAAAATAAATTTCAATATTTAAAAAACATATTTTTTAGATAAAAATGAAAATAACTCCCCTTTGAATTATTATTAAGAGGATGTCTATATCCCACTTTTATATATTTTATTTTTTAAAACTATATTTATTTTTGTACTATTATAGCAACTATAAGATTTAGACATTTCATTTCTGATAATACAAAAATTTAGATTGTAGCAATTGGAGTTCATAGCTCTAGTAACATTGGTCAATATTATTTAACCAACAATATTATATTGTAGCAGATATGAGATTATGGTTGATATAATTTTGTAGCAAGTATAAGATTATAGTTGTTACATTTGTGTAGCAATTATGGTCATATAAGAATATCAAAAAAACAAACAAACAAAAAAACAAAGGACAATTTGTACAAGTAAAGGGTACAAAACGGATGGATGTCATTTTGATAATAAATTTAAAAAGGGGCATTATGATTTTAATGAAAAGAGCATCCTTTTAGTTTGCATATATATATTTTGAGTATCCAGTTATCTATGTAATTTTAAAGATTATTAATTTAGCCCTATAAAAATTTTTATCGGTCACTAAGATAAATCAAGAGTCATAGATGAATCATGACAAACGATTAAATATCATAAATTTTTTAAACTCCCCAAATATAATATGAAATGAGTGAGATTTGAAACTTATTATTAAGGAATCCGTTCACCATCACACAAATCTCAGGCACATTTTGACATTTCTGACAAAAAAAAAAAAAAACAAAAAAGAAACCTCTTTTAATATTTTTATTAAATAAAATACTCTTTTAATTTACACCCAAAACTTGCTACATTTATCATGACAATTGTCACATTCGAAAGCGCCCCATAAAAAGAATTGCATGGACCATCATGCATTTGTCTCTTTTGCCGTCAGCGCCACAAACTTCTGGGTAGTTGATCGATATGCATCACCAACTCATAATTAACCTTATTAAAAAAAACAGTAACAAAAGTCAGAGTAATCCAGTCATATTATTGTTATTATTTGATAATTTATATGTTCGAGCTCTGAGTCAACTAATTCCGCAAGTGAATATCTCCTTCGGTTCACCCATCCAATAAATATAGAGTACAAGTGAATTTACACCCAACAATCAAGTTTCTAAACTTTTTTATTCCACGTGAGAAAATATTATGCAATGTGTTATAATTGAGATTCGATATGTGAGTGATTGAGAGTCTATCGAATGCTTTTGTCCAGTCGTATAGATGCTATAATACTTCCAAATAAATCAAACGTTTATAAATAAATTTAATATTCGATTTGCTTTTAACTAAAACTCAAGCCAAAGAATTATTTTAATGATTTCTACATCGTTTGACTTAGTTATCTTATCGAACTTGGAGTTTGAATTTCAATGCTTTGTTCAGATCCTCTTTTACTGTTTTTTTTCTTCCGGGTATGCTATCAGTTTCTATTTATAGATCAGTTTGTTTCTGAGAGATTGTTCCATCGAATCCACTGGGTGGTTTATTGATCGATAATGGGATTAAGCGTTAAACCCTAATTTTTTTTCTAAGAAAGGAAAGTCAAAAACGACTCGTAATTACACCAGAGGCCTGATCGCGATCGATCATGGCGCAGCGGTAGGTGACTGGGCGGTCCTTTGGGAGTTCCGATTCACGTCGTTAGTGACGCCAAGGCTTCCTCGAAAGGCAAACCAGTGAGGAAACCGCCGTGAGCGGCCGGGGAGAGCTGGGCGAGCAGGAGGATTAAGCGGCGGAGCTCGGAGAGCCTGCGGTTGAGGGCGGCGTACTCGGCCCGGAGCCGGAGGTTCTCGCTGCGGAAGAGCTGGCACCGGTGGGACGCCACGACGACCCGGCGCGTGAGGTCTTGGTTCAGGGAGCTGAGCCGCGCGGACTCAGAGCGGAGCTCCTCGAGGCGGCGCTGCTTGCGCATGCGGCAGCGGCGGGCCGACTCGCGGTTGGAGATCTTGCGGCGGAGCCGCCTGTGCTCGTCGGCCGACAGAGGTTCGACCGGGTCGGGCCGGGATTCGAGTTTCGGGTCGGGCGAACCGAACCCATATTGGTCGAGCGACTCGAAGGCAGCGTCGGGGTGCGGCTGTAGCAGCATGACGAGCGCCAAAAAAAGAAGACGAAGAGGGCGAGAAGTTGGAGAAAAGGGAAGTAAGGAGGAGCCGAGGGGATGCATTTAAGGACGCGGGCAGGGACACGCGGCGATAAATCATTGGCGTTCTAAAAGCTCGCGCGGCGGTCGAGCATTTGGACGCCAGGAGTCTGCGCAGCCATAAAAGAAACGGAGGGGTAGCCACCTAGTGATTCTCAGTGCGAGAGAGAATCAGACCCGTCGATTTGGAAATTGGACCGTGGATCTTATGCTTCCATAGGGGATGGCGATGTGCGGTCCCACTGGTGTGGGAGCTGGCTTAATAGCGAAGGAAAGTGGGACTGCTGCGTGGGATCTGCTTAGTGAATCGGGTGCCATTTTGTGGCACGTGCGCCGCCCGGGCAAAGTGTGGAAAAAGGGGTTGACAATTACGGCTAGATTTGACTGTCACTGAGATAATGATCGGGCATGGAGCTTGTTTGGTAAGATACCATAGTTTAGCAATTATGGTATACTGTCATTTAGGTTACGTCTTCGGATAGAATTGAGTTGGCTAATACGAAATAGAATTACATTCGTTAATATGTGATAAAATTATTATCATAGGGTAACTATTTAAATGTTAATAAAGTTAAGGAAAAAAAAGTCCTCTCTCGTAGTGACTAACTATAGCTTAATTTACCTCCTCATATATAGTCATAAGTGCCACATGAGACTAACCGTGATTTACCTCCTCCGTATTGACTCTGGGAGCATATTCACCTTTTTACCACCATGAGACTAACTGTGTGAAGCTGACCATGCGATTAATTTGACCTTTTGCTACCATAGTATAACAATTATGACCTCAAGAATTCACTCAGTTGGTAAGTATATGAGATAATGAATGTAATAATTTGAGGGTCAAAATTTGACAGAGGATTTCATCATCTTTGTAGGCACCCATCTATTCCTATTGAAATCTCTCTCAATAGTATGGGGCAATCGTAAGAGGGCTGCTAATATAGCGGTACCACATTCATAGTCTAGCAATTATGCTCCTACTCTGCAGTGTAGTAGAAGGGTATTAAGTTATCACCATATCTATGATTTAATCCCCAACTATGTTACATTTGAAAGAATTTTTCCTCTAAATGGAACGCGCAACTATGGAATACTGAGCTTCTACATCGTCCACCGTAAATACTTTTCGATTTACCTTAACAACTGATAGAAAATTTTTATTAGACTTAACTGATCATCTTAGATTGAGTGTTATCTGATTCCATATTTTCTTACAGTGGAGCAATTATGATTCATAGTGGAGATCTTATTCAACTCAAGTCAACACTAAAAACATATTATAACAGCAATTAACTGTAATTACTAGGGAATCAATCTCTATAATTAATACGGTGAAACTAACTCCTCCAACGTATGCATAGATGAGATCCTATTCAACTCAAGGCAACACGAGTCAATAACATATAATACAAGTTATGAATCTTATAGCTGTTATGGGTATGTATCAACTATAATTAATAGATGCTACAATATATGAATAAGTGATCAATAATTAAGGGACATAGTCGGAAATTTTATATTTAGAAGTTCACCTCTCACCCACCTTTTATTTTTACTCCTGCATCTCTATACTGTCAATAATATATTATAAAAAAATATATAACTGCCACATAAGTTGCTCCTAGGCTATCCACTATCATTGGAAGGGAGATAAAATTGGTAAACCTAGGTGGTAAGTGTCTGGGCGGGGTATATAAAGACGGCAAAATCTGTTGAGTCTTAACCCCCTCTTAATCACTATAGCTTTATCTTAAGTACTTACCATTGAAGCATGCCCCCAACGGCATCTGTCAACAGTAGATTATAGTAACTATGAATGATAGTTTCCATAAAATTATAGTAGCTATAATTTATGATAGCTACCAACACACTAGTCAGGGCATGCTCAATTTAGACCGATAAACTTAAGGTAGTGTTTGATTTGTGTGATAAAATTATTAATGGATTATAAATTTTGATGATAATAATATTTTAGATGAGGATATTTAGTAAAGTACAACAAAATTATTTTTGTTTGGTATGATTTTTATGGCAATGATAAAAGTATGAGTTATTAATTATATGACTAAAATACCCTTAGTCTTTTGAAATAATTTTAAAATGTAAAAAAAAAAAAAATCAAACCGAATGAAATTACTATATTTCTTTGATCCTGATTAAATAAATAAAGTGGAAATAAAAAATCTATCACATAAAAAGAACGAGCGAAATGATAAAAAGAGATGCAAATAAAAGCCCTAGTTTCTTCCAACAACTCTTTGATCACTGCGGTGACTCCCGACCACATTGGGTCAATCAAAGAGGTGCGACTTAATATCCTCATTTGTAGATAGTGTATAATCTTTACACGCATCCTTTATAGCTTGCAAGTTTCATTGTAGAAGTCATCTGCAACGTAATGGTGAGAATGTTTTATCCGAAGATTTTCATTGTTATTGTTCAATGTATTCATGTTGACTGAAAAAGCTTGAAATAATTATAGGATCAACTTTTTTGGCTAGTTATTCACACAAGAATACCTGCATTTTATTCACACAATCCATCTATAGATAGGAATGAACTTTCTCACATTATGTTTGATTTCTCAAGTTTTAACTTGAATTTGTTTCATAGGTATTAATAGCATATATCTGATTAATAAACATGTTTTTACACCATTGTTTTGTGCAAATAATGTCTGTTTTAACTTTCTCGCATTATGTTTCATAGGTATTTATGATATCTTTAATTTTTTACACCATTATTTTGTGGAAATGATATCTGATCCTATCCGAAATCCAGACGAAGCTCAACGGAGATGGTGCTGGTGTTGACGGAGATGTGACTTTTACACACTTAGTGTATGTGCACTAAAAAAATAGACCCCCACATGGAACTCAGGGATAGTGGTGAAGAAACTAGCGGTACTTAGGCTCTGCGCACACTCAGACAATGGCACGGAGCCTTAGAGACTAGGGAAAAAGTTCCTGGCGCAAGCCCTCCGATGCTCAAGTCGGGTATTATTTTTCTAGAACAGTGTACTAAAGAAAAAAAAAACTGTAGAAGACAAGTGCGAATGTGCGGATGTACCTAGCTAAGGGAGAGGACCTCCCTTTTATATGACGTTGCGTACCTTCAGAGCCTACATGTTGTCAGAGAATGTCGGGTGTCAGGTCTGTCGGATGAGAGAGGATGTACGGTGGACTCATATTGGTGGAAGAAATGTTCCATTCGCAGGTAATAGCAGACCACTAGATTATTTCCTGACGTATGGTAATTATTCCCTGACAGGAGGTTAGATTCCCTGACATTGTTGTCGCTTAGTGCTTTCCGCCCTGCCCGGGTGTAGCTACAGACGGCTCGGGCTGACCATTCAAATGTACCACCTGACTTGAGTCCAGATGAGGAGGATGAGCTATGGTGAGGAACTCATCTTTCACGCCTTGATCACTAAAGGGCCGACCTGGAGTTATCTTAGTGAAAGTATCAAGCCTGGTTACACGGTCTGAGATGAGGAAGTCCAATAAGTCAGGAATAAGTCAAGAAGAGTACAAGCTCCATCTCATGTCTCAGATCTGGAGGACCTGCCCAGCCTGTGCTCGACCAGGAATTATACGAATAATAATGTGAGGTGGTCTAACTCCCTCTTTCTCTTGACTGTTGACTGCGACGTCCCCTTGGCTGCCACATCCCCTTGACTTTTGACTACCTGATCTTATCAGACCCCACCTTTATGCACCGTATCAATATCTGATTAATATTTTTTTAGCTTTTACTGACAAGATAAATGGTCAGTCTGTACTTATTTGTGCAAATGATCTTTTACAAGAGAATAATGTTAATTATGGTACAACAATTTGTAACTAATTGTCAATGGTTCTATGTAGGTATTATGAAGTTAAAGATACCACCTATGTATGAGTGTGGGAATTGAATCATGATCTTACGTGAAGCTGGTAATTTCTCAACCCATCCTGGGAAGTATTACTATCTATGCCCAACAGGACTTAAACATTGAAAGCATTTCTTTTGGTATTATGAATACAATGCAAATAATATACATGATAATGTGCATCAGTCAGCTAAAATTGGTAGCAACTTAACTAACTCCCAAACTCAGGCATTCTACAGTCACAATAGAATGTGTCATTACACACACACATCACAAGCAACCTGTAGCTCACAAGCTTGTCCTCTAAATAACCACATACATGCATCAAAATAATTCATAGCAACATATCGAGTAATGGAATCTAACACAGGTGAGTTACGGAGCAAAACCATCAAGCGCACACCATTGATCAGGGATCAATTAGTTTATTGTTGTTTTGGTTTTATATGTGCATTACTTTTTTATTTCAATTTTCCTTTTGATTCTTCTTCTTGTGTCAATGTAATATATTGTATGTGATGTGTGTAATATAATGGTTAGTATGTAATATGATAATTAAGTTGTTATTTTGAGATTTATGGTGTATTCAAATTGAAATACTTGTTATGTGTACTCTTCTGTTGTACTTATTTTGCTACTAAGTGTTTGAGAGTTTGGTGATTATGTGTTTAAGTTAAAATGTTAGTAATAATGAAGTGGACATTTTTGCATATCATTAGCCATATTTTGTTTTTGGGAATGAAGTTGATAAAGGTTGCTTCACTGCACATCTATACGTTATGTGATGAAACCATAAGAAAGTTCATAATGGAAGTAGTTGTGCTTATTAAATGCAAGCACAACTCTCTCTTTAAATAGGTCATATGTGTACAAGTTATTATAAGTCATACAAAAAAAGCTACTTCAACTCTTATCTTAAAAATGTCTATAAGTTTCAAACTGGGTTCGAAAGAAACAGTACCAGTAGATACATAAGGCCAGACTAGTAACTTATGTGTGCTTAGTTGTGTGTATTTTTTATCGATGATGGATGCTATAAAGAATTTGATATTAGTGCAATGTTGTCATTCTTTGCTCATTTCAAAGGTTTATGCCATGAACTTACGTTGTGTATTACTTAACATAAACAACATCCATTATAATTCTTACATTACCATTCAACAATTACAAAGTTCCAGCAAGTATACCATAGGGAGCATTCAAAAAGTCACAAGTTTGAAATATGTCTAGCTAAGGCATCCAAAAAGATACAAAAGTTCATAATATTAGCAAAATTAGTACCTATGCGCACATCCAACCTATTAACCTCCATGCAACAACCTCTTGGCTAAGCCTAGCTTTCGCTTCCCATTGAGGTGCAAGAGTAGCGATAACTTGTTATGGTTGTCCGCCAACAACTCAGCAACAAGCACTTTCTCCTCCTCTGTTAGCTCTACTATCATCATCAAGGCATCCAATATCTTCTTTTGTGCATTTGATATCTTCTCCTCCGTTGCTAGCTCTTTAATCAAATCCTTTATTGTGTCCTTGGTTATGGCAGCAAGGTTGTTGATGGCTTCAACTATAGCATCATCACCTTCTTTCACGTGCTTTGGTTTCTTACTATTGGAGGTTGCACCCACACTAGGTTTAGAAGACGGGGTGGGCATTACAGACATTGACTTGTCAACCCTTTCAATAACATGAGATGTATAATTACAACCATCTACTGTGTCATATGCTACTTCATAATTCATGTTAAGAACATCCTGGAGGGCTGATATAAAGGTCTCGGTATGTTCACTTGTTGCCTAGTCATTTTCAAAAATTTCACACCAATCTTAATAATAAGGCCACTATTTGTGCCTTATTGATCATTGTGGTCTGACTACAAGAATTAGGCAACTAATTAACTACACAACATTTTTGAAATCAATGAAGCATGCTTACATAAAATACCTGAATGATTGTTTCCCATGCTTTGTCAGTAGCCTCAATGGTTGTGTTAGTATCATTCTCCCTACTCCACTTTTGCTTAATATCGTGACCAAAGTACCATGTGTTTTCTTCGACACATGTACTTTTGAGTTTATATGTAGATTTCCACGTATGTTTAGCCCTAGGATTGTTGTCCGCATTGAATTCTCCAATAAAGTCAAGTACCTAGCTCTAAATCCGTTCTCATTTTTCCATCCCATGGTGATAACATCTTTTAGGGCTTGAATTACAACTTCTTCTTCATGTGCACTCCAACTATGTCATGTTTTTTCTTCTTTCTTGTCTTTCCCAACTAGACTCCTAGATGTTGCTCCACTATCCATAGCTACCCAACATATTATCTCTTATTCCCGTGAAAAAGATATGAAATGTGTGATATGCTGACAAATATGCAGCACGTGTAATACGCAAAGAAAGGAAATATAACATCACAACTATCATGTAATTCATATATTATTAGATAATGTCATAAAATAATAAGCATACCTCAAAGCTCATAAACATATATAGAACTCACAAAGGGCAGTAGTACATATCTAGCAAAATATAGTGACTAAAGTTTGAAATACATCAATCAGTTCATTATTATTAGTTGTTCCACAAAAACATTGCAAAGTTTCTCTCCAAGTATTCTAGCCCTCTGAGGAGTCAACATTGTTTATGTAATTATCTTCTGTGTCATGACCTGGGCTACCAACATCCTCATTGACTTCTTCTATAGGATCATCTAGCATCTATGATCTGATGAAATTGTGTAATAGAATACAAGCCATTATGATTTTGTTTTGTTCTTTTAGCAGTAGAAGGATGGACTTCGAAGGATAGCCCATCTCTTTTTCAGCAAACCAAATGCTCTTTTAATAACATTGCCAGCTTGAGAGTGTCTCCAATTAAATAACTCCTTGTAATTTTCTGGTCTAACTGCGTGGTTGCACCAAGCATCTCTATGATATCTTACTCGCCTGTATGGAGTCAAGAATCCCTCAATATTTGCATATCCATTATCACATAGAAAATAATACCCTGCATTAATAGTTAAATATTATGTTTGTACTATTTATGAAATCTTTTTGTATATATTTTTTTGCTAATTCAACCAAAAAGGATATACAAATGGTTACATCACCACTTGAAACTTTTAATGCAGCATCACGAGTCAATACATCTCTCAAAACTCTATCATCTACTGCGGATTCCTCCCACCCATTAAGCATATAAATAAACTTCATATCATGGTCGTAAACCCTAAAACATTAATCGCAATAGTACCTTTTCTTGTTCTATATTTCACCTGTCTCAGATTGGAACATGTACGGGGATATATGTTCCATCCAAAGCACCAAAACATCTCTGAAATAAATCATAATGCAAATAGTAATGTTATGTTACTATCGATATATTAATGATTCATTCAACAATAAAAACTCATAAATTAAAAAAAAAGATTCAATCTATTACCTTGAATCATTTCCAACTTTCATTAATGCAACTATCATCCACAAGCCCAGGCTTCACTAGTAGTATTGGAGTAATTTCAGAATTGATCGCATAACTTCATGGAAATGTGTGCTAATTATCTGTCCACTACATATATAATCATGATCAATAACTCAATTTTTCTTATAATCACCAATATAGATAGAAACATGACTACCTTCTCGTGAATTTGTACATATCTAGAATCTACCAGCCCTTCAACAGTTGTTTGCAAGCAACACAACCATACAAATGCATTCTGATTCATTCTCAAGTTTACCACATATTGAGCATCTCCTACTTTAACAATCCTATGCAAATGACTCAATTGTGTAGGACCGTTGTGGCCAGCTAGAAGGGGAATTGGATAGCCTGCAAAAATAAAAGCAAACAACCCTTCTCGAACTCTTAAACTAACACTTGTAAAATAATATAAGTAGAAAGTAAATCGTAAAAACGATGCACCAGATTTAACTTGGCTACAACGGGGGAGGTTGTTAATCTAAGGAAGATGATTGCACTAAGAACTTCTTTAGGCGGAGAAGCCTCTTACAACGGTGAAGCGTAGAAAACAGAAACTTAACTACAAGAAAGCGTACAAGTGTAGAAAGAATGAATTGCTTGAGTTGTTTAAAAGCTTCTGGACCAAGACTATATTTATAGCCTTAGTCGGGGCGCCTGGAAGGGTTTCGGGCGCCCTAGGGGGATAAAATTTTATCCCAACGTTCATATCATGATAACCTGCGATCCGGTCAAAAATGAACCTTCGGGCGCCCGGAGTAGATTCGGGCACCTAGACCTTAAAGTCAACACCGGTTGACTTTTTGGTCCGGGCTTTCTGCTCCGGTTCAGCTCGCCTTTGGTTCGGGTCTTCTGCTCCGGAACCATCCTCTTGGGTGATCTCGGCCATCCAGAATATAGCTCACCCGAACCTAAGTTCCAGTCTTCTCGAGTGGGCTTCCGCTCCTGCTTTTTGTCCCTCAGAATCGCTGCGTGCTTCCTTCTCATCCGCCAGTGAACTAGTGAACTCATCCGCAGTTTTCGTCCCTCGGTCGTACCCCATGCCGATCTTCTCGCTAGTTGCGTCTCTTGCTCCCCGAGCAATCTTCCGCTCCGGCTTCTCGTCCCTCAAAACCACTGCACGCTTCCTTCTAGTCTGTCAATGTACTCTTCCGCAGCGCCTCATCCCTCAGACGCACCGCGTGCCGTCCTTTTCGCTAGTTGCGTCTTTCGCTCGACTACATGTGCTCCTAAGCTCCTGCATACTTAGACACAAGGTTAGAAACACACAAGACCTAACTTAACTTGTTGATCACACTAAAACAACCTTGGGGTTCCAACAATTTCCCCCTTTTTGATGTGAGCAACCCAAGTTAAGCTAGAGTAACATAGACATGAAAATAAACTAACTTATATTACAATTAAATGCAAAAAGATAGAAAAATTTATCTACCTCCCCCTAGACTTATACTGTTCTTCTCCTCCTTTGATCACATAAAAAAATTTGGGGTTGCAAAAAAAAAATCTAAGGGTTTAAAAACCTAGAAAACTTTGAAAAAATTTCTAAGTTTTGTATCAACAGTTTTATAAGTTTTGTAAAAATTATTTTTGAGAAT
>JBBMJZ010413115.1:22116247-22137747 GCA_037833815.1 Zingiber zerumbet | reverse complement strand
TGAACGAACATAAACAAGCTCTTACCAAGCCGAACACCAAGCTTGTTCACGAACGCTTGGTTCATTTACAGCCCTAACGCCAAACCGTGGAGTAGCAATCGAAAATTCTAAACCACATAAAAAACAATTTGTTATGCTTATATGTTCTGTTGTATTTTAACTCTTTATAAACTAGCACAATCAACGGCAAACACGATCAAAGTGAAGCACCAATTATCCCCTCTAATGATGTCACTAATCCCAAAAGAAATAACCATACAAACGAAAGAACTTCTTTTTTTAGTATCATTAAAAAATTTATTTCATGATGAAATACCTAAAAGGAATAAAAAAAAGATGGTAAAGAAGGTTAAAATAGCTAGCAAAAGTCATTCAAATTCATATTTTATATATTGGAGGAATACCATATATAAAAGGGTAAAAGGATGGCTGAAAGAATAGAAAACTATGTCCATGCACATAAACATCCCGACACAAAAGAATGGTTGCTACTAGAACACTTGATCATTTGGCACATGACACACGTAAAGTTACTTGCTTATCTTCCTAAAGAGCTATGAGTGGCCTGAGCAAACTACTAAAAGACTCCGAGAGACCAAGAACATAAGAATTTGCATCCTACATGACACATGTATATAAAGGTCCTTATCTTCCCAAAGAGCTAGGGTGGCCCGAGCAAACCACGAAAGGACTACTCCGAGAGACCAAGAACATATGAATTTGCATTCTTCTTTTTTTTTTTTCTTCTTTTTCTCACTTTGTTCCTCTCCTTTGTGATAACTTGGACAAAGAGTTATAATGCATTAGGAAAAGGCCTAGGTTTGCTTTCTGCCCAAAGTAGATGCTGCCATCTCTTTCCTAAACCAATATTAATGATGTTGGCCAACCATGTACGTTACTTTATTATAAGCCAATGTCAGGTGTTAACTAGAATTAGCTGGAAGAAGAGCAAAACAGTATTTAATTGGCATTATAAGAAAGGAGGAAGAAGGCAAAAGTATATATAATTAAGCATTAATCTTCTTAATGACTGCTTAGGAACTAAGCTTGTCAAATAATGTCCATATTGCATGTCCCATGGTTTGTTGCATATTGCAGACGTTTCAGCTTTGCAGATATATACTTTTAGAATGAAGGGAAACATGTGGCGAGGGTTGGAATCCCTGAGGATAAAAGGAAGCAGACATGTGGATTGTTGAATGCAATGGGGCTATAAAAGTTGGATGTGGGGTTTGGTTTTGTCACTTCCCATATTGATTTAGTTTATTTAGGGTTTAGGAATGGAAACGGCAGATGGTCAGCTATGTTAATTTTGTCAAAAGGTAAACAAAGCTTTATTTTATGGAGTTAATCCTTTGTGTAAAATGATAAGCTCTCTGTAGTTTTTATTTGTCACATTAATTTGTGGTTTTGAAAGAGGTCCTTTCCCTTTTGATAAGTATATAAATTATAATATTATAGATATGTACTATAAAATTTATTAATCATACATTTAGTATGATAGATTATAGGGCGCACTTAGGTTTTCGAATGGACCAAAAGTCACATTATTTTAGTATTTATCAAAGGACTTATTTAATTATGTGCTCTTTCGATTTTACCTCTCCTGACAAATCTAATTTTTCTCTTTTTCTTTTGTCTGTCATTTTTTTCTCTCTTCTCATTTCTCTCTCCTATGTATGTAACATCTTTTCTCTTTCCTCCTGTTTTACCCCTTCTGACACACTATTACAATACTCTTAAGGTTTAGTTAATTTTTTGATAATATTTTAATACCTTCTGAGAAGCCAAATAATCAATGGAGGGCATCGTTGGATTCCATGCAGCCTTAGAAAACCACGAAACCTGAAATGGTTGTAATCTGATGTCTCTAGATCGATTAGTGAATTTTAATTGAAATTCATTGATAGATCTAGACAAATCCAATTAGACTTATTTCAGATCCTGTAGATTTTTGAGATTGCAAAGAACCCAATGGTACACTCCATTGCTTATTTTAGCTTTTCCATTAGTGTTAATATATTATCAAAAAAATCAGCCTAATGTGAACATGATATGAACCATGAGCCTGATATAGAACCATATCATGACCCTATTAGGTAAAAGAAGCAGGTCTGGGTCCTTCAATCCATAAATACGTTCATTCCATCTCCAACTGAAACCAACCAACCACTTGATTGATCTCATTAATCCCCGTTAGAAAGCCATTAGAGTACATTTAAGATAAATTGGTTTTGAACTTGGCCCCCGCATCTTCCCTTTCCTTTATTTGTTTTGAATTTTGTGTAAAAGCAAACTATCAAAATTTATACCAACATTTTCTTAAGTGATCTTACAATGAACAAGAGTTTTTCCATTGTAAATGAGTACTGAGCAATCAACGAATTCTGTTACGCCTGATATGGTGGTTATATATCAAGCCCATATTGGGCTGTTTCTTTTGATAATATTTTAACACCACTGAAAAAGATGAAATAAGCAATGGAGGGCACTATTGTACTCCTTACGACCTCAAAAATTCATAGGATCTAAAATGGGTCAAATCAGGCCTGTCTAGGTCTGTAAGTGGATTTTGACTAAAATCCACTTATAGACCTAGATAGGTATGATTTGACTCATTTTATATTCTATAGATTTCTGAGGTCGCAAATAGTCCAACGGTGCTCTCCATTACTTATTTTGACTTCTCTAGAGGTGTTAAAATATAATAAAAAAAAAATCCCAATATGGACCTGATATGAACTGTGGACCTGATATGATTCATATCAGGCCCATGTTGGGCCTAATATGGTTCATATGAGACCCACATTGGGACTAATATGGTTCATATCAGGCCCAACGTGGGCCCGATATGGAACCATATCATGCCCTATTAGGTAAAAGAAGCAGGTTAGGTCTGGGGTCCTTTAATCTATAAACACATTCATTCTATCCCCAACTGAAACCAACCAACTACTCGAACGATCTCTCATCTATCCCCATTAGAAAGTCGTTAGAGTTCAATTAAGAGAAATTGGTTTTATTATTTTTTTTTTGCATATTAGCTTACACTTGACCCCCACATCTTTCCTTTCCTTTATTCATTTTTAAATTTTGTTTAGAAGCAAACTCTTCAAATTTTTACCAACATTTCCTTAAGTGATCTTACAATGAACAAGAGTTTTTCCATTGTAAATGAGCACAGGGCTATCATCGAATTTCATTGGGCATGATATGGTTGTTGAGGTTACAAGGTTGCAAACATAGTCCCACAATAAAAATATGTGGGAAAGATCATGGGTTTATAAGAGAAATATATCTCATTGGTATGAGACATTTTGGGTAGAGCTCAAAAATAAAACTATGAGAGCTTAGGTCCAAAGTTAATAATATCATAGCATTGTGGAGGCATCTAAATTATTTTGATCCTAATAATTGGTATTAGAGCACAGACTGTTAAAAGGTCTAACCACCAACTGTGCACAAGAACTATGGTCTAATCGAGCCATGTGAGTAGAATATTGACCTCAAACAAAGGAAATAGGAGCTCCCATGTCCAAATCAAGAGGACTAGACACTAAGCAGAAAGTCCTAGTTGTGGCTAGACAAGAAAGTCCTAGTAGGTTGGTTGGACCGAGGGGCAGGAAGTCTTGGTTGCAACTAAGTAAGGAAGTCCTAGTAGGTCAATTGGACCGAGAGGCAGGAAGACCAGGCGGATCAAGAATTTGACATCAAACGGATAGGCTTTTCACTTGAGGGGAGATCCTGTGGTCCTTTGTTTGAGGGGGATGTTATTGGGGTTACAAATATAATCCCATATTAAAAATACATGGGAAAGATCATGAGTTTATAAAAGAAAGATATCTTCATTGGTATGAGGTCATTTGAGTAGAGACCAAAAATAAAACTATGAGGGCTTAGACCCAAAGTAGACAATATCATATCATTGTAAAAACATCTAAATTATTTTGGTCCTAACTTGATATGGTTCCATATCAGGCCCACTTTGGGATAATTCTTTTGATAATATTTTAACACCATAGTGGGTCAATACCCCACTATGGCGACCTCCATTGCTTATTTTGACTTTTCTAGTGGTGTTAAAATATTATCAGAAGAATCAACCCAATGTGGGCATGATATGAAACCATATCATGCCCAACGGAATTCATTGATTGCTTTATATTCATTTACAATGGAAAAACTCCTATTCGTTGTAAGATCACTTAAGGAAATGTTGGTATAAATTTAGAGAGTTTGATTCTACAAGAAATTCGAAAACGAATAAAGGAAAGGGAAGATGCGAGAGTCAAATGTAATCTAATATGACACAAAAAGTAAAACCAATTTCTCTTAAATGAACTCCAACAACTTTCTAACAGGGATAGATGAGATCGTTCGAGTGGTTGGTTGGTTTCAGTTGGAGATAGAATGAATGTGTTTATGGATTGAAGGACTCCAGACCTAACTCACTTCCTTTACCTAATAGGGCATGATAGAGTTCCATATCAGGCCCAATAACATGATCCTAATATAGTTCATATCAGGCCCACGTTTGGCTAATTGTTTTGATAATATTTTAACATCTCTAGAGAAGCTGAAATAAGCAATGGCGGCACAATTGACCTTCTCGCGACCTCAGAAATCTGCAAGACCTAAAATGAATCCAATCATACTTGTTTAGCTCTATTAATGGATTTTGACCAAAATCCACTAATGGACAAAGACAGGTCTGATTGGACTTATTTCAATTGTAAACTAATATTGCGCAAAAAGCAAAACCAATTTATCTTAAATGAACTCCAACAACTTCCTAATGGGGATAGATGAGATCGGTCGAGTGGTTGGTTGGTTTCAATTGGATATGGAATGAACATGTTTATAGATTGAAAGACCCTAGATCTAACCCGCTTCTTTTACCTAATAGGGCCTGATATGGTTCCATATCAGGCTCATTGTTCATATCAAGCCCATGTTGGCCTAATTTTTTTGATAATATTTTAACATCTTTGGACAAGCTGAAATAGGTAATGGAGGACACCGTTGGACTCCTTACAACCTCAGAAATCTATAGAATCTGAAATGAATATAATCAGACCTATTTAGGTCCATCAGTGGGTTTCAATCAAAACCACTGATCAATTTAAAGATACCAGATTGCTACCATTTATGTTTCGTAGATTTCTGAGGTTGCAAGGAGTCCAACGGTGTCCTCCATTGATTATTTTGACTTTTCTTAAATAGTTAAAATGTTATTAAAAAAATCAACTAAATCTAAACGTTGTTGGTTGATATGATTTGTATATTAGGCTCACATTATGCATGCATGCATACATGCAAAAAAAGAAAGGAAAGTGAAGAGAGGTTACATGGGAGAGAGGAAAGAGAAGATAGAAAAAATGGCAGAGAAAAGGGAAAGAAAAAAAAATTAAATTTGTTAGAAGAGGTAAAACGGAAAGAGCACATAATAGTCTTCATTTTTTGGTTAATTTAAAAAATCTATATATGTCTTTTGGTAAATTATCGATAGATTATTATTCTATATTGTTGTGTATTTATATACTATAGTTTTGAATTAAAAAGTCATATATAAAACCATAGTATTTTATGAGTTTTTTTTTCCCTAAAGAGACTAAATTAAGTCAGAGTGCTCGAGAGGTGGAACCGTTGAACTAAGTCAGGGTGTTCGCTAGGACGAGTTGAAGTACTTAGCGGGCCAGATGACAAATGACTTGGAGGCCAAGTGGAGGTAGTCCGGTGGTCGAGCTACTGGATGCCTCATGAAGCCTAGCCAAGGTTGTCGGGACGTCAAACTACAAGACAACTCAAAGGCTGAGTTGAAGCTTTCTTGAGCAGGTATGTGATAAATAAAGGTTTCTTAAAAAACACTTCATCTCCTCTTCGACGGTGCTTAGACATTCAAATGGGGCGTTTATTATTATTTTTTAGGTTACTAATTCTACCCGAAGGTTATCACAGAAGAACAGAGGTAGAAAGAATACAGGGTCATGCTAGCAACCAAGTATTATTTTTGATTTTTTATGAATGTTATCATCAGAGAATAAAGAACAGAGGTGGAACTGCAGGAATGAAACAAAAAGGAGGAACTTGTTTACTTATGGATAATCCTATCAGAACCTCTCATCTAATTATATCTATATATAAACCAATCTTGTTGCCATGAAATTCCAAATGTGAGACTATTCCTCATTCATATTCGAGTCAACTTCACTCTTTTTAATTCCAACAATATTTTATAATTTAGTATAAGTTTAATTCAATTAAAACTTTAAAATTTATGTTAAAAATATTTGGGATTAATTTTGATAGGATTCAATCTGAGGAAAGGAATTCATAGGATTGTGTCTATTCCTATATATGGATTAGGAACTAAATTAATTGGCAAGATAATGATGATGGGCTATGTCTTTTATTAATTGAGGATTGACTTTACTTATGATGCAAGGAATTTGATTGAAATACAAAAATAGATCCTTGAAGAAGCTACAAGGGATCTAGTCTTGAGTAGCCTTTTGTTCCTAAGCATAAGGGTTCTAAAATATTCAATGATTTGATTAGTTTTTAGTACAATTATGTGTAGCTTTCTCTACCTACTATAAAAGAAAGCTATTACTTTCAGGACTTGATGTGATGGTAAGTAGATATACGAGTTTTCTAAATAATGAGGGTTCAATTTCAACGCGGCGCAAATAAACTCCTGCATCGCTCAAATCACTCATGGTGGTGGGTAAAAAATTTCTAAGGGATTAAATCAGCCATCTCCAAATGAATGAAAGATAGAAATACTTGACATCTAAACATCTAGACTTTCTTCTTGAAAACTCTTCCACTTCTTTAAAGATTTTTTTGATAAGACGTAGTCATTTAAGAAAAAATTATGGTTAAAACTTTAAAAAAGTAAAATTAATTTTGAAAGAGTTTCAAAATATGTAGAAGGATGAAGAATAAAAAGAGCATTAGGGATTTTCATACAACTTATATGAATTTAAAGAGATAAAGGCACATATATATGTTGCAACCTAGACTTGAAAGATTCACATGTAATGCAATGTGATATTTTGTTGAAGCACTTTGCATGTACATATTATCATGGATTTCTTGATTTATTACCACACAAACATTCACTAGATCTCGGGTACATGCTATCATGCTAACTCATGGACAGCCAAACTTATCAATGATCATAGGCTTAAATCTATTGTACAAAAATATGGCTTTTCGAAAATTAAGGGAATGGTAGACCTTATCCAATTAGATAGATTTGATAGTTCTAACTTCAAAAGATGGTAGACAAAGATGCACCTTTTTATTGCAATATTGGAGATGGTATATATCATCAACAAACCCATATCCAACAAGGAAGTAATGTTAGGGTTGGTCGAAGTTTGAAGCAAATGGGAGAACAACTTAATGTGTTGAGATGATGTCCTAAACTTGACATTGAATGATATGCTCAACTCCTTCCAATTAACACCATAAGACAAAGAAGTAACTTTGTGGTGTGTAGAAAAAAAATGTTCATATCCAAGGAAAAAGCAGGCCAAAAGTTTTTCACGGATAATTTTATTAATGTTTGTATCGTTAATAATAATAACATTATGGAAGAATATATATGAAATGCAAAACACTTCTAAATGAATTTGAACAAATACTCCATGATAGCATCGATTATCGATAAACACCTACCACCTATGGAACAACAAAGACTTCTTCAAGGAGCTAAAGTTTGATAGAGATGGTGAAACAGTCGACATTGGAAATTTAGCTATCATTTTGATTCAAGGAAATAATACAATGGAACTTGAGTTTAAATTTAGATAGACTGTTAACTCTTAATTAATGGTTATATATTCCAAGTGTTAAGAAGATGTTAGTGTCTAATATCTTATTTAATAAGCATTACTTTGAACTTGTATTTGAATGAGACAAATTTGTACTTTCTAATAAAAAACTTTTCTAGGAAAAGATGATATGTTTGTTGGATGGTTTGAATTTAATATCAATAAAATTAATTTGTCGAATTATTTGATTGAGAGTTTTATCTGTGGGTAGAATATGACATGTTATTTCTAAATAAATTCATGATAAAGCATGGATTACTTCAGTCTTGATAATTCACATCACATAAATGAAAATAAAAAAAAAACATCACTGGAATTATACCTCCTTAAGCCTAAGTGTGTAAAACTCTAGGATGGAGCTTAACTGTAGACTATTTGGTTCGTGCGTTTTCTTTTTTTTATTTTCTAGAAAATATGCGTTTTTTAAAAAATAATGTTTAGTTTGTATTTTCATATATATTTTTTAGAAAAAAATTATTATTTTTTAAAAAAGTAGAGAATATCTTAAAGTCATTTTCTAAAAAAAAGAGAGAGAGAGAAAATGTACGTTTTTCAGAAAATGAATGAAAAATGCGTAAATCAAATGCTCTCTTATTTTTTCTTAGTCAAACACTCTACAAGCCCACTAGGTACCCCTATCTAGTTTTATCCCCATCATGTTGGTGCGAATGTGCCCTAAGTGGTTAAGTTCGATAGCGAGTTTTGATGTGTCGGACAAAGTGTTTAATTTGTGTTTATTTATATATTTGATATGTATGTTAAGTTGTGCAGGACACACATGAAGTTGGCATGCTCAATAGCTTGGAGATCCAACGGAATTCAAAGAAGGATGTATAAGACATTTACAGTACCATGAGGCGAAAAATATTGTGACACTGAAGAACCTTGTGGAGCTTGACTTTACATGGTTAAGTTGGTTGTCTTGATGATTCAAGATCCTCTAGAGATTGGAAAAAAGATGAAATGAGACATTCTAGGGACCATTAGCGAGGAACAACGTCGACAAGAGCTGAAAGGAGGCAAACTATAGGAAATTAACAAGTGATGAAACGAACTGAAAATTTGGTGCATGCGAGGGACTTAAAACCTAATGAGAGATAACCTTGTGGGTGAAGTCAAGATACTTAAGATAAACTCTTAAGTGAGTTGTGAGAATCGATGGTACCTTCTTTGGGATCAGAGTAGCTTTTGACTTAGAAAAAAACTTAATATTAGATTGATCATAATTGAGATTCTAGTCATTTAAAAGTATTTCCAGTTGACTAGTGAGATGGGTTGATTAAGGAGTCGACTCAGACTTGAGGGCTCATAGATAAAATATTTCTATTTAAAATTCAATGGATTGAGACTTGAACATTATGAGTAAACTAAAATGGCAAGTAATCTATTAATCCTATGACAATCATTAAGAAGATTGTTGGCTGGAAGGGAAGTAAATTATGGAGAACTTTGTTGATAATAAAAGTACATGTAAGGAGTTGAGGTAATAATGGGGTATTTCACATCCACTGGGAATCAACCTAAGATATATTGACAATAATATCTTTACATGAATCAACTGTACTAGCCCGTGGGGGCCTAAAAAGATTGTTGATTGGACAGAAAAATGATGTGTAAAAGTTAAGTAGTCAATTGAAGTTGGCATCACCTGACTCAAGTAGTCGTTCTCAAGTAGAATAGTTGGTCTAGATGGTAGCAAAAGGTGAAAACTGTCACTCTAGCGGCCCCTGATCCCACGACTATGTATGAGGAGATAAATCAAAAAATTATAGTTGGTAAGTACAGGGAAGACTTTTTTTCTCAACTTTACTAAGATTCGAATGTTTATCCTATGATAACAACTCTGCCCTGCAAGAATCAACTCAAACCTATCCTAGGGACAAAAAAAAAAAAAAGTAAACATACTAGTTAGCTCAAAGATTTGTCACTTGGAGGATGAGGTAATCATATCAGAATCAATCAATTGAAATATACATTAGTCGATTGGTTAGGAAAAATGATTAATCAGATCTGTCGAATCTGAAGAGATCAACCCGACCCCATAAATATTTTCCACCGGCTATCAAGATAAATCAGGAAATACTCGCGGCGAGCGGTGCAGAAATCCAACATCCCTTGATTGCAAGTCTCATTTAGAGAAAAAATCCTTATACATGCGCTATAGTTGAGAATTAAACCGTGGATACATTGTGACAAAAGGCGATTCGCTCGCCCCCAGCGACTCCGCCAACCCGTCACTAAGCTAACACGGAGGAGATAAATTACGGGGACTACTAACCCAGATAATAACTAGTATAGGGAAACATGTCTTCTGAAAATAGGCTAAATAATAACTGAACATTCTTTTACTGTATCATAATCCTAGGGGTAATCTATTGGTTAGTAGTAGCATAGAGAAGTGACGATTGAAGACAGTTGGAAGAGTTATAAAGGGGAGCCAATGAGAGCCCGTGAAGGTTGACAAATTTGAGCAAACATTTTAATATTCCATTGAACTTCCTGGTTCTTATAGTCGATTTTATTGTTTTTTTTTTTCACTTATTGTTCCTATCTTCTTGTAAAATATTTCTCTACCCTACAGAAGACAAGACATCGGAAATAGCAAAAAAAAAAAAAAAGAAAGAATTTAAGAGTGATTAACTGAAATTCATAGATCGTAAATGTGAGTTTCAAACCACATTATATCATCCAAGCATTATTCACCTGTGTAGCCATCCGATCATCATATCTTTACAATCCTAACACGTTATCCGGTAATGATCTTGGCTGAAAGAGGAAATCCATATTATGCTCAAAGAATCACATAAAAAATTTAACATGGACTCCTTAGACATATTGAGATCATATTCAATAATTAATTAGAATTTATGAAATAACATTTTACCAATAACACATCAATATATATTCCAAGTCATTTTTTTTATCTTCTTCGTAAGCCCAACAAATGAGGGGACACAAGATAGGAGTCAAAGCCACACTCTTATGGAAATGGGATGCAAAATGGCCACCAAGGGAAACCCATCAGCTCAAAATATGCATCAACATATGCAAACAAGATCCGACTCAACCGTAGAGTCTCCTTCAACCTAACCTGCTCAATCTCACTTCCCGCTGAACCATCCAAAAGCGGTTCATCAACATTGTTTGCAACAACCACACCAAATCCTTGGGCAATTTAAAGAAACCAGATCTCTTGGTCCATAAAAAGATATATCAGCTGGATCATAATTACAATCCAACTATAATTGGTTATAACCCCTTCATAGGTTCATCATACCCACCAGATTATAGTTTGGATCGCAGCGAGCAGCCGTGGTTATAACCCCTTCATGGGTTCATCATACCCACCAGATTATAGTTTGGATCGCAGCGAGCAGCCGGAGGCTGCCCCCTGCTCAGCGCCTGACAACCTGAACACTTGCCAACTTCCGGCAGCCTTCGGCAGTCCGTTCTGACCTAAACTATAACTTGATGGAGAAGGTGAACCCATGAAGGGATCGCAACCAATTACGGCCGGATCGCAATTACGATCTAGCCACAATTAGAAGTGAATCATCCTTTGGCCCACTTTTTTGTGGACTAGGAGATCTTCTCTCCAATTTAAATATCATAATTAAAAGTTGATTGTCATTGCTGACCAAGATGATTCATCAAACTAATTAATTAACAGCCCATTGTAATAGGATTTGCCATATAATGTTCAGTATAACTAAACAAACCTAGAACACAATCTATGAATATAACGAGAGCCACGCAATTCTCTCCCTCTATTCATCATGCAGCAACATCAACTGCACTTTGTATCTCAAACAATCCCTGCCACCGTTCTACATTCCCACACAGAAATATCTTTTTGAACATTTAACATATCTGCATTCAAATTATCACATTCACAAAACCATCTATTCAAGTTCATAACATATAAGAAAGTGAGCCACTCGAGCACACTAATCACAATATATCGACAATGAAAATATGCCAATGTGATAGTCAAAACAATTGCATCTTGCATAAACATTCTCCCACCTTCAATTTTTTCATTTCATTTTTGGGCAACAAAATAACACAGAATCCTGCAGACCTTCTAGTCATTGTGAATGACCAGTTTAACTCTGCCAGATTTTTCAATAAAGGGCTGTCTTAATGTGGATTTCGGAATTGAATCCGCCTAATCCTATGGCTGAATAGGTGGCCTCCATGCGGATTCCGCATGGCCAAACAGAGCAGAATGAACTTGGCATTACATGACAAATAAAAACCCACCGTCTTGTTGATGGGCTGAAAGCTTCACCTGGTTTCCTCACATCGTAAGCACTAAAGTCGGAAATATACAGTCCCTGGTCTTAGGTTGATGGATTAAATGTCAGGAAACTATTGTCCCCAGACCTGCAAAGCAAAAGGTTCAATATTATGGAATGCCTGAACAATGTGCCAAAAAAGTTGTGGATGATTAAAATGCCTCCTACATATTGAGAAGGCATAACACAATTCAACAGGTGGATTAAATATTGACCCATTGACAGCATTGCCCGAGAATGGGCATAAAGCAAAAAAGATAAAAGAAAATGAAGGGCGAGAACTCTTGCAAAATCTACCTCTTCAGTCTTTGTGGTTCTTGAAGAAGAGAAGTATCAAGAAATTTCCATCACATTTGGCATCACACTTGGTTCGTAGATTGTGTCAGAGATTCTTGATGGAGGCCAATAGCGGAGAACTGACCTTCCAAGAATGTTCTTTACTGGAAGAGACCCCCTGAAACACCAAAACGGTGATCATAAGTCTTCCATCTTTGAAACTTTCCAAACATGTCTTTAACTTAGAAAAGAAGTATTCACCAATTATGTGAGTCAAAGCTGTGGTTACGATTATCCCCCAGCACAAAGACACAACCTTCAGGAACAAACTGCAGAAGAGAATCCAGAAGTCAGTAAATATGTCAAATATAACCTTTTTTAGCAGCTAACTAATAAAACAAAATTGTGATTCATTATAAAAAAAAAAATGAAGATTTCCCAGAACATTAGCAGCTTGTGTAGATGTATAAAATCTAGATTTTTTTTCTTTTGAAAACCAATAATTTTTTAGGTTTTAACTATCCATAAAACTATCAGCTCAAAAATTAGTTTGTGTTTGCAAGTACAAGAGAATTGTTGCATTCTCTTGCTTACAAAGCATCATAAACCAAACTAAAAAGTAATATTACTTGAGTATTGTAAGCATGGCTAAAACACACTTATGTTCTATGAGTTAATAAGAAAAAGCAACATAGCAAATTTCATCAAATATCAGCAGGCAGCAGCCCAAGAAAATGAAAATCATTTTAAGGTAAAATATGTGAAGAAAAAAAAAGTCAGAGCACATGCCATACCACTGATTTCATTTCATAGTCAGGTGGCTCAAGAATAAATTCCTCATCCTGGATCACACCATTCACCAACAATTTGCCACTATGAACCTGATAAACAAAAGAAAGTTAAGTAATTTGATAACTACCTGTAGCATGGTAAGAGCATGAATAAGTAGAAAACAGCCTTACTTCAACAACATCCCCAGCTACAGCCACAACTCTTTTGATAAAGACATCAGCTGATGTAAATCCATATTCCTGCACCAAAGGATTTTTTTTCTGAATCAATGATCATCTCAAAACCATAATTTTGGTTCTCAAGAGTTCGGATCTTTCAACGAATGTTTAGTCTGAAATAGAAAAACCAAAAATACCTGTAGGATTGAAGGAGCTCTGAAGATAACAATATCTGTGACTTCAGGTTCTCCGAACAGATAAGAGACCTGTAATTTTAACATGCACAATGAATGTTAGCAAAAATGAAATTGATAACCAATCAGTATACTGCAGTGAATATTAAATACCAACTAGCAGCATGTAAAATTTGAAAGATCACTTATTTAAGATTTGGTTTGTTCGTTTCTTTTTGACATTATTATGTTATAAATCAGAAATTACTATGTGCTAGCATTTAAAAAGTTAGACAATGTACAGGTTAGATCAGCCATAGCAAACAATATTACTAAATCTAAAATACGTAATGCAAAACAGTTTGTTGTAACAGATTTTAGAATGTCATAACTAGGCAAAAAAGTTAAGAGTAACTA
The DNA here is from genome assembly GCA_037833815.1 of Zingiber zerumbet. Classification (NCBI taxonomy): domain Eukaryota; kingdom Viridiplantae; phylum Streptophyta; class Magnoliopsida; order Zingiberales; family Zingiberaceae; genus Zingiber; species Zingiber zerumbet. Next base: position 22,123,792 of record JBBMJZ010413115.1, on the reverse strand, counting down.
TAATCCACTTGGGGAAGAAACAATTAAGTGATACCTTCTCAGCCAAAATTCGATCGCCGACTTCAAATGTTGGAAGCATTGACTTGGAAGGGATCAATTTTGTCTCTGCCAAGAATGATCCATACAGAAGCGGAACAGTCACTGCTGCAAATAATGTCTTGGCATCATCTGAACAAGAGCTCAGGAACCGCGAGATCCAGCTCCTCTTATCGCGGGAGTTCATAATATCGTATGTTTCTTTCAACTCTCTCATCAAATTTACCCTGGCACCGGAGCTACAACACTCCTTAGACTCTCCATTCGGTTTGCCAGAAGAAATCATTGCCGTTTCTTCCAAAGGAGGATCGGAAGAACGAGTTCCTCCCTTATCCACTGAGTCGACTCTTGCCGACCCGGTAAGGAACTCATTGCACGGGAACCACCTGGACGTCTGGAACAGAGGGATCAAAGACGACGGCTTGAAGCCCATCGTCGACATCGAAGAGGCACTCATTAAGCAACCTTCCGTTGATCTGGAGCCGGAAGACATCACAGAGAACCGGCCCGCAGCAAGAGAAGGTCCCAACTCCTTAGCCTGCACGGCTTCGGAGAAGAAAACCTGGGCCGAGTCCTGGTGAGAGACGGATCGGCATTCGAGGATCGGCGGGGGACTGTGTTCGGAAGCATTCCTTGCGAATAGGGGAATGGGACGCCCAGCATCGTGGAAAAGACGAACGTTTCCGCCGCAGCGGACCCCAACGGCGGCGGCGGTAAGGTTTTGGGCGAGGTAGCCGGAGAAGGATACGGTGAGTCGGATAGCCATAGTCACAACGTAGGAGATGTGTCGGAGGATGGGATACACTGGGTCGGAGAAAAAACGCGAGGAGGAGGGGAGACGGCGGATCAGAAGGCGTAACCCATTCCGACGACGGAGGAAGCCAAACCGGACAGGGGCAGGGGGAATCGGGATAACTCGGTCAGCACCGGAGGGATCGGAAAGCTAGAGAGTCGGCCGGAGTAGAAGGGCAGCCGGCAGCGGAAAACAAGTGTGAAAGGATAAGCCAGTGTGGCTCGTATAAAGAATAAAGGATTGTAATAAGGCCTCGAGTTGTTCATAATTACATCATTGCCAATGTTTTCCCCTATCGATTTGGGGGAATGGTGGTTCTTCACTCGATCACGGATGGCATTTATGTAATATAGTTGAATTGAGAGGGCTTCTGTATTCTCTTACATTGACCTTGAGACATGGGTGGTTGCGGGGAAAATACCGGATGGAAGGCTCCCCGACGTTTCCTTTTATTTATTTATTCAAAATTTAAAAATAATCACTATATTATGCAATATTATATGGATGTGCTGTCGGACTGGGCAAAACCAAATGATTCAAAAAAGGTGTATCCATTAAAAAAATATACTAATATTATTATATTAAAATATTTTTCATCAACTTATTTAAAATTATTATTATTAATTATAATTATAATAATAATAAAGACATTTTTTGAAAAATATATAATAAAAATAAAGTTTAAAAAAAAATAAATTAAAAATTATTTTTTATAGAAAATATAAATATTATTTATTAAAATAAAATATACGAACATGAATAACATCCCAATAATAACTTTTTTTTTAATCTATTCTCACGGTAACACCTCTTCACTTCAATCCTATCCTAAAACTTTAAAATATCCATTTATAAAAATAAAACAAGAGGTTGTTGTTATATATTGCATTACTCATCCTCTAAAAGTTTTTTTAAAGCCCAAAGTATTCATGACACCATTAGGAAAATTTCAACTGATTGTATCATGTCTTTCTTAAATCTACTATATCAAGTAAAAATTCTATGTAAGGAATATTATAGTATGAAATAGGTATATAATCCTTAATGTCCGGTGAGGCGACTTCTTAATTAAAAAAATTATAATATGTTTTAAGGAAGACAAGTTACTTTTGCTCCCCTATATATTTGTTATAAATTTATTATTGTAAAATAATAGTGTAATTGATCCCATCCAATCCATAATATCTTTTTAATAAAATATTTTATATTAGAAACGCTTGGACGCGGAAGCAACTCCGTGAGGTAAGCCCATGCGTCAGATCACATTTAATAAAGTGGTCAACATGGAATAACGATAATTACTAGATATTCAAAAAAAATCTGTTTTTGAAATTTGAAGTTTGACTGGTATAATATTGCACGTGACGGATACTAATGAAAGCAATTTTTGACTGGCGGGCTCTGTTTCTCGATGACTCCTATAACCCTAATTGGTATTTTAAAAATAAATTTAACTTAGATTTTATTGTGTTATTTATGCGTAGAAATTAAGAGAATATATAGGTATCGATGGCTTAGGAACATCATATGATTAATCCTATTTGAAATATGTAAGATGGAATACTGACTCTAATAAATAATGCGCCTTAATGAAGATGATCTTATGAGGATCTGATGGTCTTATGAGGATTTAAGAGAAGTCCTCCGTGATCCTAACGTATAGTGAGATAAATTAATAAAGTATTAGTGATCTAAAACGGGGATGGAGATCCTTGGCTAGGTGCTCCTACACTCAAGTCAGTTTCTCTCTCAAAGGTGGAAGGAGAAGAAGAACAGTAAACTGAAGCACTTTAAAAACAGAGTTTAAATACTAGAACTTGCGTACCTTGCAAACGGATAGGATCCCCCTTTTTATACTACCTCATATGACCTCCTTAGTCGTGAGGTGGTCCCCGGTTTGTTAAAGTTTGTTAGGAAATGAAGTCATCTCCTAGGCTTCGTGCAATAATCTGTTTAAGGAATCATTTTTGTACCCCAGATGTACCTCTTTTGTCGTTTGTGACTTATGGGGGCACGTCATTATAACTGAAGAAGCTTCTACAAGATATTTGCCGCCAAATTTACTAGGTTATCATATCTTGGTCGGTCACTCAAGCCTACCGCATATATGATAAGAATACTTTCTGCTGAACATGTCTCGGCCGGTCGTTCAAGCTGACCGTATATAATAAGAATACATTCTGTTAAGCTTATCTTGGTCGGTCGTTCAAGCTGATCGCAGATATGAGAATATAATATGTTAAGTATGTCTCGGTCGATCACTTATTTCAGCCGTATATATGATATTATTATCTGTTAAGTGTGTCTTGGTCGGTCGTTCAGGCTGGCCGTATATATAACAGAAATGCTTCGGTCGGTTGTTTAAGCTGACCATATATATAATAAGAACACCTTATGCTAAGTACCTTTACGCTTAATCAGGCTTTGCCCGGCTAAGTGTATACAAGTACATGGGTGCTCGCTCGGCCTTTGATCAGTCGCTAACGTGCTAGGGATCATATATAAGGCTAAATGCTTTTACGCTCGGGCGAGCTTTGCCTGGTCGAGCGTATATGAGCGCATGGGCCCTCACTCGGCTTTTGGTTGGCCGGTAACGTACTAAAAACCATATACAAGGCTAAATGTTTTTACGCTCAGGCGGGTTTTGCCCGACCAAGTGTATACGAGCGCATGGACGCTCGCTCGGCCTTCGGTCGACCAGTAACATGCTAAAATCCATATTCAAGACTAAATGTCTTTATGCTCGGGCGGACTTTGCCCGGCCGAGCGTATACGAGTGCATGGACACTTGCTCGGCTTTCGGTCGGTCGGTAACATGCTAAAAGCCATATTCAAGGCTAAATGTCTTTACGCTCGGGGCGGGCTTTGCCTGGTCGAGCGTATATGAGCGCATGAGCGCTCACTCGGCCTTCGGTCGGTCGGTATCATGCTGAAAATCATATACAAGGCTAAATGCCTTTACGCTCGGACGGGCTTTACCCAGCCGAGTGTATACGAGCGCATGGGCACTCGCTTGACCTTCGGTCGGCCAGTAACATGCTAAAGACCATATATAAGGCTAAATACCTTTACACTCGAGCGGGCTTTGCTCGGCCGAGCGTATACGAGTGCATGAGTGCTCGCTCAGCCTTCGGTCGACCGGTATCATACTGAAAACCATATACAAGGCTAAAGCCCGACTGAGCGTATACGAGCACATGGGTGCTCACTCGGCCTTTGACTGGCCAGTATTGTACTGAGGATCATATATAAGGCTAAGTGCATTTACGCTCGGTCGAGCTTTGCCCAGTCGAGCGTATATGAACACCTTGGCATTCGCTTGGTCTTTACTTGACCGACTACATATCTTTCCTATCTTTCTCAACCTTAACCCCTCCTTTACTAACTAGACCAAACTATCATAACCTATATCACTATCCTCCCCTTCAAGTCTAGTCGAAGGAGGTATAGCTGACTGACTAGACCTAAGTCTACTTCTGCCCTTTTAATAAATATTAATTTTTTTGAACATTTCTTATCTACAACAGTGATCCTGTGACACCCCTCAGTGTATATCTAGTGACCAAATTAAATAGAGGTGTGATCCTAATTTCTGCAACACCAACCTTTACTCTTTCTTGCTTCACTTTCTTCCAGGGATATTATTGAGAATTATGACTTTAAATCTTACTCCTTGGGATCAACTTTTGTCCGAGAAAGAGAAGTCTTTGGTAGAGGCTATACAAGCCCTAGATTTCCATCGCTCGCACTAAAGAGAGCTGGAGGTATGTCTACTAACAGCTCAGTCTCAAGTTCGGTCTGAAGTGGTTTTGAGGAGCAAAGCTTATTTGGATTTAAAGCAGAAGACCGAAGAATTAGATGATCTGAGAGCTTGACATGCTTCAGAAATAACTGTGTTGACTAGGAAAGTTCATGTAGACGGTTTACTGATATTGCGGCAACAACAAGACTTGAATCAGTAAAAAGCTAAGGTAATTTTTTTACAAGATGAATTAGATCGGGTTAGATCAGAGCTATCTTCTTTGCCACCAACCAAAGAGGGTGAATCACACAAACACAAGAGGACAGGACAAACATCTCCTCTTTATCCAGGCTGTCATTCCCCCACACACCCATACTTGGGATGGGTTGAACAATCTGGTAGCTCCAGGAAGCAGGACAAGTAGAAAATTATTTATCTGCTATATCTGTTTATGGAAGATTCACAGGAGTTCAAGAGTTATGATTGTATAATTACTTATGACAATATAAAGTTCTATGTTTATATCCAGTTATGCTATTTACCTCGCTAAGTATTTCTTGGTTCGTCCAGGTTTAATTTAGCTAATCATACATTATATATATATATATATATATATATATATTCTGAGATTCGTGCAATTTTTTAAAATTATTTCATTGGTAATTGGCCCTTCAATAGAAAGAAAGTGTTAGAGACGCTCAAAGATATAGCAGCTTAGTATATGATTTGATCTGTTCTATCTATCATAAATGCCTCTTCCTGGGCGGATGCCATATAACATGTTTTCCCATTTTTCAAAGCAACCCTTGGTATACTTTTTGTTCGTGTCTTCTCACACATTATTCTTAGCAGATCAACGACTCTTTTTTATTGAACTGTTTCAATTTAACGGTGATCCTCATATTGCCCTAAAATCATAAGTCTTTTTTAACTCTTTACTCTTCGTCTTCCTCCGGTCACTCTTTGGCGATTTTCTTTTTTGACCCCCTTCAACAACTTACACTTCTTCGTCTTCCCTGGTCTTTTTCTTTCCTTAAGGACTCAGTAAGTCGCTTGATCCTTGAGTGTTTCTGTTTTTCACTATGGCTGAAGAGTCCTTAATCCCTTGGTATGCCCAAATTTATTCCTCCTTTACTATTACTGATCGAACTTCCAGTCGTTCTCTATATAAAATACCCAAAGAATATCATATTAAGGTCCCGCAACTTGACGCTCATTCGTATCTTCCTCCTGATGACTGGATTACCTTTTTCAAAGATCAATTAGTTGCGGGTTTACACTTTCCCATTCCTCCATTCTTGATAGATATAAGTCAATATTTTGGTATTCCTTTACAACAGTTTGCCCCAAATGCTTTTCGATATTTTTATGTGCTATATATGGTATTTCGCCTCTTCAATATTCCTCCTACTCCTTAAATTTTTTTTATGTTTTCTTATCCTAAAAAATCGGAGCCAGGAGTATTTCTCTTTCAATCACGCCCGAAGATGTTCTTTAAAGAAATGCCCCCATCCATAAAGGGTTGGGAATCACATTTTTTTTTTATCAAATTTACTAGGCCTGTCACGTGGTCTATTAAGTGGCAATCTTCCTTTCCCTCTCTTCCTGACATAAAAGAGCTTCATCAACAACCAGTTTTATCTGAATATTCCAACAAATTACTGGATTATCGCTTTTACATTTACCAATGGATATGTAGTGATCTTTTATATCTTTTTAGCCTAAGCCCTATTCAAAAAAAAAACCTATAATGTTCTTTCAGTAAATTTTGACATTTTAACTATTACTCTTTTACTAACTAAAATACTCTTTTATTTGTTGTAGTGGATGTTGTATTTAGAGATGTTGTTGAAAGGCACTTCACCTAGAAGAGGAGGAAGTATTAGCTAAGGAACATGAGCTCAAGGCAGAGCTTAACATCGCATCAGCTCAAGCATCTGATGCTCTTTTACCTGAGCCTCTACGCAGCCAACGCTCGCTTCTAGTTCTCATATCACTTCTGGGGGAACATCCACAAGTTTACCTCTGGAGGATGCCCTTTTAGAGCTACAAGAACATGCACCAGAAACTAGTCCCACCAGAAAACGCCTTGGGTGGAGGTTAACATTAGCGTCCTTCCCCAAGAAACGAGCTATATCTGCTTTTGAGGATACATCCACAAGAGATATTCATCCCTCTTCCCCAGAATCTACCCTTTCTTCCTTATATCCTATGCTTGCTTCTCCATCCATTCAAACACCAGAAGATCCTTCTCTTTCAAGTGCCAGTTTGGATCCTGAGTTCATGATAACTTTCCCAGAACCAATTCCTTTGCCTAACCCAGGAACTCAGAGTCCTATTCTTCTTTTTTCTCCTCCTTCACTTCATAGCTCATTATCGTCTTCCTCTACATCTGCTTCCACCCTTCCCATATTATTGGAGGGCTCTTTGACTACAGTTTGGGTAGAGGTCTATAATGTTGGTCTCTTGGTAGGCGGCAAGAGGGGAGAGGTGAATTGCCCTGCAAAGATAAACTCAACCCTTTCTCGACTTTATAGCTTAGTTATGAACATTTGTAAATAAAAACTAAGAGACTAATTACAGAGACAGAAATACAAGGAGACTTGATTTACAATCAGAAGATTGTTAATCCAATGAAAATAAAGCGCACTTTTATGACGATCTCCTTCGGGCGGAGTAGCCTCTTACAACGTTAACAGCTCACAAATAAAAATAGAACAGAAAGAATGAAATTACAAGTTGTTATTTGAACTACTGAAACTAGAGTTATTTTTATAGCACTGTTCCGAGCGCCTGAAAGGATTTCGGACGTTTGGAGTAGGATAGAATTCTATCCCCGACACGTCAGTCAACACCCACGTCACTCTAGATAAACTTCGGGTTTCGAGTGCCCAGACCACCAAGTCAACAATGTTGACTTTTTTGGTCCGGACCGTCTGCTCTGGTTCTGCTCGCCTCGGTCTAGGTCTTCTGC
>JBBMJZ010413115.1:22085350-22098007 GCA_037833815.1 Zingiber zerumbet | reverse complement strand
TTGATCATATTATCATGCATCAAGTGAAGTAATCAGCATAAACAAACATATGAATGAATATATCATTAACATGCTGCCTATTGTTAACATATAACAAACTGACATGAATTAAATAAACTAATATTATTCATACATAATGATAATTACAATAAAAGAACTCTAATAGATTAGATAGGCTGACACCACTCCCAGTAGGACAAATACTAGTGCAGTGATCAAAATAATTTCTTTCAACCTGGACTCATTTAGGAAAATCTTAGGTAGGACAACATAATTCTCCATCGGATCCACAATCGGATCCTCTTCTGGATCTTTATAAACTCTTCAAAATCCTCTTCAAACTTTTCAGGATTCTCTTCATTCATATGGTAAAGCAGTTCTTCACATAACTCTGAATATGTGACGTGTCCTTCATGGCGCCCCCCATACATAGTTCACTACCACCTTGGGATACACCGACAATGAACGCATCAAAGCCCAGATCCTGTAATTGTCTAAGACTAGAAACTCTACCCGCTTGAGTTTCCAAAATAATCTATCGAGCTGTCTAATGTGTTCGTTGATTCTATAAACAGAGTTATACTCTATTTCCTGAATTTGCTCCCATAGCTCATTTGTGTCATCTATAAATTGAAATTAAATAAGGCAATACCCGATCAACTAATTAGTACAAAACTGACTTAATTCAATTTATACAAGCATAGAACCAACATTATTAATCAAGAAAAATAAATCTTCTCAATTTTTAGGAGTCTAAGTCGACTGACCCATTGGACAGGCCAATTGGGAAATTGAACCATGAGCTTGGTCCTTTGTCTTTATTAGAACTAATATAATTGGACAGGGATTTTCTGTACCTATATTTTGTTATTTTTTAATCTAAGCCTATTTAAGATAAACTCAGACTTATTGATCAAACTCAAGTCCGTTCGATCAAACCAATTCTCATTGGTTTAATTCAGGCCACTAGAATAAATTTAATTTATTTGATACAATAGAATAAATCTGATCATTTAATCATATCTGAAAAATCCAGTTATTCAAATCAATCTAAATTGATTCTGGTTTGGATCAAAACTGATTCATTTAAACCAACTAATAGTTTGAATATGACTAGGGTCTAATTGAATGATTAAATCAATCCATGATTTAAATTATATTTAAGTCAGATTAGAGTAATATAATCTAATTAAATTAACTAATAATTTGAACCTAGATTAATTTAAATCGAACCGGTTCAAAATAATTTAGTTTGATATCAAACCGGTACTAGAGAAGATTTTTTTTTTACTTACTGTTTCATTTTTTTTTCAGGATCACGGTTTTTTTTAGTTTGGATTTTCTTAAATCAAACCACTTATCCAAAAAAAACAAGAACGTTATTTGTTTTAATTATTTTTGTTTGATTTATAAAAAATAAACTTTTTCTCAAATCTTCGTCATATTAATGCAGCACGTGTTTTGTTTTCTTTGCCACTTTCTTCACAACACACCACCCACGCCACCTCAACCACACAACCACGACAGACACGATCACCAGCCGCACTAGCTTATTGCCAGCCTATTAGGATAGTCGCTAGTCCTTTCAAGCACCATACTCCGATCACCCTTGGCCCGATGAAGTGGGCGGCGCTTGCTCACACAAATTACAAGAGGATGCCAAAGACATGTTGCCGGCCACAGGAGTGTTGCCAACCACCCGGGAAGACTTTGCCATGTCCGGAATGCCATCGCCGGCATACCCCTACGACAAAAGCCTAACTCTTGTGTAAATTGTGACACTGTCGTGATTCTATAGACCAATGCAGCACGCTGCTCTCCAGCATCGCTAATCTGCGACCTTGTCACCAGTATTTCTATGATCCTACTATGGCATCCTTCTGTTGTGATGTGATTGCCGATGCTTGTTTGCTGCGATACGTCAGTCGTGCACAAGGTGATGAGAAATAGCAACTCGGTATAACTACTAACGCTCTGATACCATTATAGGAATTATATTGGAATTATACAAAATAATTAAATTATATCTCGTTGTGGCGGAATTTGGAGAGGAGAGAATATTAGGTAGAGAAAGTCATCCCTTGTTGTCATAAGAGCAATCACAGATATAAAATTGGAAAGCCCTTGTAAGTTCATAAACCAAATCCTACTATTTTAGATGTTTTTCTTCCTCGGTGAAAAACAAATCTCACATTCTTAACCCTTCGAACTACCATTGGACGCTCTCTCTATAATTAGAATTGTCCCAAGGATAAAAAGACATTTTGTGTTAAAGAAAGTGGGCAACGTGAGCTCCCATTTCCTTCATTTATAACATGTTAAGTATTATTATTGTTGGTGTTTGTCATGTAAATATACAATCTATTTATTTATATTCCTGCGTTATATATTTATTCATGGGCAAGAAAAAATAGTTTCTTTCTTTCTTCGTTTTTTACATAAATTTGCTACATTGATCAATGTGAATGTCATTGTGATGACTTTTAATGAAATAACAAAACATAACACTAGAATTTTAAATTTACTACGGTACTTTTTTTATAATAAAAATTTATTGAACAACCTCCTGGATTCATCCACCCGTAACTTTCAATACATGTGTGTCAACTTCAGAAGTCTATATATGGTATTCGATAAGGACTTTATACATGGTTTCATCGTCTATCTACCTGACTTCATACTCAGGGAATTTCTGGCTCAAAAATAGACTCTTTCCTATTCTACAAATGTAATAAGGAATTTTTAATATTTTTTTATGATTTATATGGATAATATATTAATAACTGGTAGTGATCAAAACGACATTACTACTTATACTATATTTTCTTCATCAAAAGTTTTCTATTCGTGATCTTGGCAATGCTCGTTTTTTCCTTAGCATAGAGTTTCTCTCACATTCTGAAGGTTATCTTCTCTCTCGGATCAAATAACTCCTACAACGAACTAAAATGGATGGTGCACGTCTTATCTCCACACCAATCATCGAGGGTGGTTTCACTGCACCTTCATCCCCCGCTTTAATGCCAAACCCCCCAGATCTACCGTGGCATTGTTGGTGCCCTACAATATATCACAATTACAAGACCCGATTTTACTTTCGCTGTGAATCATGCCTGTCAATTTATGGATGCTCCTACTGAACATCATTGGAAAGGTGTTAAGAGAATTCTTCGATATCTCAAAGGTACTATTCTACATGGTCTTCTTTTATATCGTCAGTTCTCATGAGAATTGATTACCTACAGTGATGCATATTGGGTTGGATCTCCTGAAGATAGACGTTCTACTAGTAGATATGCTATATATCTTAGGCAAAATCTTATTTCCTTGCTTTCAAATAAGCAACCTATAATCTCTTGCTCAAGTACTAAAGCTAAATATAAAGTTATAGCTAACGTGACGTCAGAAATTATTTGGCTACAATCTCTTCTTTCTGAATTATACTTTTCCTCAACTACTATGCCTAAAATCTGGTATGATAATATTAGAGCAACTTATCTTGCGGTAAATCTTATTTTTCATGCTCGTACCAATCATATAGAGATTCATTTTTATTTTGTTCGTGAGCGTGTAGCAACTCGACAACTTTCAGTTTCTTACATCTTTACTGAAGATCAAATTGCTGATATGTTTACGAAGTCATTATCCAGATAATATTTCACTAAGTGAGTACTCAAACTCAACATTCAGACACTCCCGTTGAGTTTGTCGGGGGTAATGACGATAATGAAAAATAATCTCAAATTGATTTCAATTAATTAAAATTTATTATATTTGGTATCACAATCAAGATTGACATCACAATCAAAATCGATATGAATCAAATAACAAAAATAATACTTCCAAATCTATTATATTTATTGTTATACTTATAAATTGAATGTCATATTTAATTTTTCCATTATTGTTTAGACAACTTGTATAAATAAACCTAATTATTCTCTATTCTATTTCTTTTCTTCATCTATTAGTTTCAACAATCTCTCATCAAGTGTAAATTTCTCAGATGCATCTATCCCTCAGCTAAGTTAATAACAAACCTTGGTATGCCTAATCTTTGTGTATATTCAATCAAGTCCCTGCAAAGTATCATACACACATTACACATTAGATATAAAAGTAATCCTAACTTAAATATTTTATCCAAATATCAAAATTTACTAGCAAGCTTGATCAATAAGAATATGAGATTCATTGAGCTGAATACTTAGATTATATATAAAAAAAATATATGAGCATGAGACTTTATCTAGATGAAACCACACCCTCACGATAGACTTTCTCAAGTTGAGCAACCGAGTATCTTTGCACAACTTATTGTGACCCAGCTCAATTTATTGGCAAGCACTAGGTATTGTAGAGCTTTTACTCTTTTAGCGAATGATACAAGATAATTAAATTACTTTTAGATGTTTTAAAAAAAAAAATCATCCTCTCGAGCTAATATAAAATGAATATATAATTAAGACAAAATAAACTTTTACCTCACCTTATAAATATAACTGATCCTAAGATGAGAATATAATAAGTTACTAAGTTACCATGCAAGATCCCTAATGATCTAGTTGTTGCATTTCATCACATGTGGATCAAGAGTAGAGATTTTTTTTTTACCCCAGGCTATAGTATAACAGCAGGATGTTCATGTAGTTTCTTAAATATTTATGATTTAATTTCTAGTTACGGTACAATGTAGTATATTTTTCTCTAGTGGAATGATAAATTTAAGATATTGAATTATTGAGTCGTCCATTGTGAGTACTTTTGGATTTATTTTGAAGGTCAAAACTTTTATAGTAGGAATAGTGAATTAATCAGTTCAACTAGATATTTGATGTTAGTTTTTTTAAAAAAAAACAAAGAGCAGAGATGTTTTTCATGCAAGTCTCACTAAACCATTAAAAAAGTTCATATCAAAGTTCGAACGATCGCTTTTATTAAACCTAGGCAGGGCCAATCAAAATGTGTAAGTTGGCCCTAACTCAAGGAATTCGATCACGACAAATATTTTAAGTTGATACAACAAAACCTTTAAGTTATCTCAATCAATATAGGTTGACCTACTAAAGCTTACAAGTCGACCTAACTAAGATTTTATAAGTTTGCCTACTCTTCAATTGACTATGTTGGTGATAATTTTCTAAACACAAACATATAAGCAAAAATTCTCAATAAAATTATTTTTTATTTATAATTTTGTTAAATTTAAGCAACTAGTATATTGTATTAAAAGGTCCTAATAGCGTCCCTTCAGGATGATCTAGTGGTTAGTGTATGAGGTGTTGCCACCATGAGGTATGAGGTTCAAATCTCGTAAAGCCGAGATAAAATGTCTCACTTATGTGCTAGTCACTATTCCAAAGGCTAGTAGACGCTTGTGATTTACCTCCTCTGTGTTGACCTTGGGACGGATTAACGGGGGTGCTGGGGTCGAACGTATTCACCTTTTACCACCATAAGAGATCCTAATAGCATTGTTGCTTTTGTGATAAATAGAGGAATATGTGGGATAATTCTAAATTATATAGCAATGCTATAAAATGTCTCTAGCTAGTCATAGTGATCTTGTAAACATATAGATATCTAGATAATAAGTATATCTGTGCACTTGTTGAGAATATAGCTCATGTGGTATATCGATTTTTATTTATAGGATCTTTTCCGGATGGTACGGTGGTTAAAATATAGGGTGTTATCATATTAGGTCATGAGATAGAAATTCAGAACGTTCGAGTATGTCTTCTCCTATATTTTGGCTGCTGCACTAATGACTAGTAGTGATCTGTAATTTACCTCTTCTATGTTAGTTTAAAGACTGATTGATAAAGATATTAGAATGAGCGAATCATCTTTTTATCATATTACAAGAGTGTAATTAATTTTTAGACTTAAAGTTACTAATCTTCCAGCAAGAGGATCAACAATTTTAGGCAAGCTAGCTATAGGATGGAAAACATTAATTCATCTACTCAACTTTGGCATGGACACTAACACTACAATAACCTCTGTCAACTCTTTATTTATTTATTTTCAGCTCTTGATTAATTGTATGGTCTAGTTGCATCTGATGTGTCCATGCAATGCTATAGTTTGGGTGGGCAGGGCATGCCGATTGCCAATTGCCAACATAGTTTATTTTATTTTCAGAGGAAAAATAAAAATATTCCAACGTAAAAATTCATATTGAGGAGATGTTAGATATGAGGTGCCAAGTGACCCGATCAGGCTAGCTTTCCTCGTCATCCAGCCCTCTGTGCCTATTCAGAATCATGCCAGTATTCCACTCTGACAACAATCTTCCTCCACCACCACCACCACCCTGCAACTCCCTCCACGCTGCAGGGCCTAGAAACAAGCCGTTTCCAGCGACGACGAGAGTACCACCACCGTCATCCGCCGCCTGGCGCTCACCGTGATTCTTCTATAAATATATGTAAATTTCATAAGCATTTAGCGAATGTATCTCGATGGTAAATTTTGATCTTAATTATTTTGTTCTTCGTTGGGCCTCAAGTAGGCTTTAAGCCCACGAGACTTCTCTGTCTGCAGTGCTGTAGCCCAACAGAAGAGTGAGAAATGAGGATGAACGACCGCGTGTCGAACTCGTCTCACTTGGGACGTCAGAACTCGCACCAAATTTACACTGCAGCTGGCCTGGTAATTATTATCGTGACCGGTTTTTTTGGAGCAGTTGGTCAACTAAATCTGAGGCTCTTGTCGATAGAAGAGAATGAATTCAGTAAAAGTAGCGATGGACATGGAAAGCGAAATGATGAGCGTGGGTCCTGAGTCTGATGCTGGCCTTTGATTAACTGCCGCTGCCATGCCTGCATGCCTGTCGCCGATTGGACGGGGGCTGACAACTCGGGGCTCCAGCGCCAAGACGCGCTGCCGGACGCTGAAGCAAAGCAGCAGCAGCGGCAGCGGCACACGGCACTGTCACATCGGCCATCAGGCATTGGCAGCGGGCGAGAGGAGAGAGAAAGAGAAGAGGACAGCCCGCGCGCGAATCGCGCGGTGCGACAAAAACGTTGGCACCTGGGAGTTCACTCAGCTCTTTGCCTTTACCCTTACCCTTCTGCGTGTCCCCGATAGGCCTTTTCATTCTGAGTGACTGCAAATTTACAAAACACACCCAGACGATGTGAAAATGGGCTCGCATGTAAGAGCGTCGATAACGCTCATTATTCCACCGGTTAATAACATCGAATAATGTTAATCAGCATTATGGAGGAGTATTATTATAACATCCCTCCGTTTAAACACATTTAAACATTTTCAAGCAACGTGCCCCGCGTGTTTTTTTTTTAAATTTTATTTATTAAAAAATTTAAAAATTTAAAAATAATAATGGAAATTTTTATTTTATTTAATAAATATATTTTTAAAATATTTTTTTTGAAAAATAGTAAAATTATTTTTTAAAAGTAAGATTATTATTAAAAAATAATAATATTTTAAATATTTTAAAATATATTTAAAATATATTTATTTAATATGGTATAATTTTAAAATAATTGAATCGACGGTGGGATCTATGAATAATGATTATTAACGTTAAAAGTAATGTGGGTGAAAAAGATATGTTGTAATAATATTGATGCATTATGAATGCTCTAATATTGAAATTGAAAATAATAGTAGACAAAAATTAAAAATGAGTTTTCTTTTTTAAAAAAAAACTATTATATGAACTTCCTTATTTTTTATTATTTATTTACCAAACAAATGTCTTAGTTGTCGCCTGGTAAAATAATATAGCTGAAAAATCGATATTATTATCTCTTACTATTAAATCCTAAATATATCTACCATCTATGGTCCTAGTTATCATCATACTTATAACCGTTATAATTTTTTATCTACTATAATGGGAATATTATTGAAGAACAAATTTATATTATAATAGTTGTAAACCATAATTACTATAATATAAATGTTATTGAATAATATAAATATGAGTAGTAGTAATTATGGTTTCGTAGCTATTACAACATAGATGTTAGAAAAATATATTAAATCTAAGTTTTACCGGCTACTAAACTGTAGCATACTTAAATAAATATTGTAATAGATATGAAATCATAACTATTATAACGTAAATATTATCAAACAGATCAATTATGTCTGAACCGTCCGTAATAACTTGAAATTGATTGATAAAAATTTAAAATTGATGGGTCAAAAAGATAAAATTGTGTACTTAAAGGTCATTGTGCAATTTTAGCGGTGGGATATCCTTGTTAGAAAAATATAAAAAAGAAGTGCATATAAAGAAATGTCCTTTTTATCATTGTCCAATATTATTAGAAGTCATAGTAATTATTTGGGATATAAATATCATTGTTTTTTTTTTGATAAAAAAAATAAATATATATTATAAAAATTGTATACAAGAACCAACGATACTGCTAGCCCATACTTGTCATGTCTTGACATCTGCTAGATCATAGGGATACTCATAACATTATCTATGGGTTGTTGTATACACATGGCTACCAACCTACATCACTGTCAAGAAGACACAAACTCAATACAATCACAACCGTATATCCCTCATCACCAATGCACACTATCATCATTCATGTGATTCTATTAGTCACAACTTCTCATCTTTGACCATTTGCAACATCCCGGAAGCCTACCAAGAAACCGTCCGTACCCTAATCCTCCACCAACGACTTCCACATGTAGGCTGAACTTAAAGTGAGGTATTCTTCGCCACCCATGCTTCTTCCTCTCTGTTGCTCAATGATACCAGTGGAGACTCCAATGGGCCGATGATGGTGATGATCAAACCTCAACATAACTGCCTCATGATCTAAAATCCAATACACGCTTGCTCTCTAGGACCACTCCCCTCACAGCCTCCCTCTCCACCATGCTACCATGGCATCCCAGCTTCCCTTCACCACCAGCAGAGCCTCTTGAGAGGGTGTGACTACTCCCACTCCATCTTGTTAGAACCAAAAGAATTCACATATCTCCACAATAATATGATATTATCTACTTTAAGCCTAAGCCCTTATGGATTTATTTTTGGGCTTTACCCATAAGATCTTAAACCAATGGTGATATTTTGTTGGTGCAATCGACCTTCAGGATTTTGATGTTTGTTTAACAATATATTTAATGGAGTCTGGTCATGTCAAAGTTGGCCGGATGACTAATGAGGGTGAGAAATCTACTGAGTAACTAGTCCTAACTAGAGGTTATGTAAGGAAAAATCCTACCTAAGGTTGGACAAGTGAGAAGTTCTAACTAGATGTTAGGTAAAGGAAAACCTTAGGGTGAGATAACCCTAAGTAATAAGAAGTCTTAGAGGAATGTACTCTAAGTAAGGAAAAACCCTAGGGGAGGTAACCCTAGGTAATGAGAAGTTTTAGAGGAGTGAACTTTAAGTAAAGGAAACCCATAGGGAGAGATAACCCTAAATAATGAGAAGTCTTTGAGAAGTAAAATCCAAGCAAGTGTGACCGAAGTTGATCAGATCAACAAATCTTGAATGCAGCTAACACTACTTTACTTTACTATTTCATATCTACTAAACTAACTTAGTATTGCAGGAAAGTCTTAATTGATCAGGTTGATCAGATACTAAATTATAGGATCGATGAACATGTGAGAGGAGAGGGTAATCACATGTGTTTTTAAAAATAAAGTCTTTTAATGATTTAAAACAAAGTGCAGTAGAAAGAAAACAAAAACAAAAACACGCGAAGTAGAACACAAGATTTGATCAGTTACTTAATTCAAAGCTTCGGTGACTCCTACTCCAAGACTCATGATCCCTCGAACTATATCAATGGGAAATCCACTATAAGTCTCTTCCGAAACTGTTGGAAGAGAGAATCAAGTATAAGTACAAAAAATGGGAAAGTGTAATAATCTACACTTTCCTTTTGCAAGTATGAAAGATGTACAAAATATAAAATTGTTACCAACACTTAGAAGTATATAGTCTAAACGAGGTCATGTGTCGATGTTGATCTATCGGAAATGATCGGATGTCACGGAGTAGTAGTGCAGCAGTAGCACGGCATATTTGGAGCAACAGAAGAGTCGTAGTAGCTCGGGAAGAAGTTGTCACTTGAATTCTAGCCAAACAATGCTTTTAAGGAGCATTGAGAGCACCTCCAACTTCATCCGAGGCACCTCCATTTGTAAATCTGACCCCTTAAGCTTTGGTCGGGATAATTCACGTGGACTATGACTTCTATACACTCAAGGGCGCCTTTTAGGCGTTCCAAGGTGCCTCCACGCAACTCTGAGGCGCCTCCGTGCAGCTTTGAGGTGCCTCTATCTCACTCTAGGGCGCTTCTCCACTATGAGAACTTTATCCTCAAAGTTCATTCGCGCGATGGCACCTCCTCTGGATCCAGGGAGCCTCTGCGCAACTCCAAAGTGCCTCCTCAACCCTTCGAGGCGACTCAGATACTGTTCATCCGAGGCTTTACTTTATTTTTGCTCCTATAAAATCATATTAGTCTAACAGAAAGATATTTAACCTGCAAAATAGAGTTAGCACAATTTAATAAGATAATTAATTAGATCCTATCTTCCCAAAACCAAGATCTAGTCATGATCTTAATTTAGACTTTTAAAATGGATTTAATCTAGAACAGTGCTTAAAGTCCCTAACTGGGACTCGTCCTCACTGGATCACTCTCCTCCAGTGACTTACCTCACTTACTATTTATAATCACTAGACTTATCTTTTGACCCATCAGGTCTTCCCGCTAGTTGTTAGGTGTGCAGACCCAATTAGACTTCGGCCAGATATCAGGTCCCAGAGATCTAGCTAGACTTTCTGCTAGATATTAGGTCCTCCAGACCTATCTGGGCTTCCCACCAGCTATAAGGTCCAACAGACTTAGCTAGATTTTAGCCTGTTGTCAAGTTCTCTAGACCCATCAAGTCTTGCACACTTGGTAAGAGCATTAGATAACAAAACATCTAATTTTAATCCATTTATCATTCATCAAAATCTAAGTTTGATTATTGATGCTAATTACACCAACATAAACAGGACCAGAAGTGGTCCAGATAGATTTGGACGACTAGATATTTGGCAAGTAAGTTAAGGTAAGCTCATATAGTAAAGTGGTAAGATCATGTCCTAGTTGGGACAAACCTTATGTAGGATTGTAGAAAGCGCTAGAGGGGTGAATAGCGCACATCACTTTTTTACTTTTTTTTAAAGAAACTAGAGATTACACAGTGGAAAATAAAAGAGAACAAACACAAGATTAACACCTTTGTTTTTACCTGGTTTATAGCCCAACGACTGCTAGTCCAAGGCCCGCGACCGTTGATCTCTTTCATTAGGAAATCCACTAAAAGCATGAAGAGTACAAATATGGAATACAATTGAAGATAGCAATAAACTTATACCAACAATCAAATAATGTAGAATCTTGAGTGTTGGTCGTCGAAGTAGAGTTTCATTGTCGTAGAGTAGTTTTTAGAGCAGCACAGAAGTTGTAGAGTAATTAATGATTGAGGTTTTAGTTGAACCCTTCTTTTATAGGCCTTTCAAGGTGCATAGATCCCTTCCAAGCACCTCAATCAAGGCTGACGTGGTGTGACCTTAGCAAAATTCTATCTGTCAAAACTTATCCTAACTCTGGTGCATGGATCCCTTCTAGGTGTCAAGAAACTGACGTGCTCCAGTCAATCAAAAGCTACCATGGCATCCTACTGTTGAGCTGGGTTTAGGGTGCCTAGATTAGTTCCATGCATCTGAATGCCTTTCAGGCGCCTAAATCCACTGATTCCAGAATTTAACTCTTACATCACAGATTTAGCACATAATAATAATAATAATAATAATAATAATAATAATAATAATAATAATAATAATAATAATAATAATAATAATAAAGATCAAAGTAGGCAGTCCAATTTGGACTTTTGGTCTTGACTTTTAAGTTTCCAATGAAACCCTAGGTTAGACTAACGTCTACTGTTCCCTCTCGAGGAACACATTCTTGTTCACTCCTCTCAGGAGAGATTACTTCTAGCTAAATGTTCAATCCTCAACCCATCTAGACTTCTTTCTAGTGTCATCGACCCTTAGAGCTTCCCACCTAGTGTCCTCAGCCTCTAGGACTTTTGTTTGACATTCTTGATCTATCAAGTCATCTACCCAATCTACTCGACTAGGACTTTTTTGCCTAGTTCATTTGACCAAGACTTCTTTGTCTAGCCTCAACTAAGACTTTCCTGCACTCTTAGTCAAGCTTGTTGGATCACAAATTAACTTTGAACCTTTTGTTAATATGAAAACTAAGTTCGATTATCAGGTGCTTCCAGCACCAATAATCTTTCCCTTTTTATTTTATGACAACCTAGTTCAAAGTTAAGTAAAACATAAAGAACATAGCATATTAAAAGTATTTTTAAGTTCAAACATCAAGTTAAAGATTTAAAGACAAGTTCAATGCTCCCCCTTAGTTAAACACACAAGTTAAAGATTTTCACAAGTTTAAAGAGTAAGTTTAAGCTTTTCATAAGTTAAAAAAAAACACTCCCCTTTAGTTAAGGCTCTCCTCTTGAAATTGACATGCTCTTTGGAAAACTAAGGCTCTCTTGATAACATATTTTAAAATTTTCTTAATTTTTGAAAACATGATTAACTTTAACTTTTAACTTCAA
>JBBMJZ010413115.1:22057597-22082175 GCA_037833815.1 Zingiber zerumbet | reverse complement strand
AAAGAGAACTATATTTTTTTATATAAAACAACCAGAGAAAATTAATGATGAGAAAAATTCATAATAATACGCCGTAGCTGAGTCTCAAACTATAGATCATTGATTGTTTCGCTTGTGTAATTATTAATAAATTTTAGAATTATTTTTAGTGTGAATAGAAAAAATGATATTAACGTAAATTTATTTTAGGCTTTACTAAAATTAATTAATAAAGGAAAGAGATTTTTAATAAAATAGTAGGATATCTAATATGAATAAACAAAATGCTCCTTGATATTCTGCCAAAATAAATTAATATCCTTGCACAAGGGTTGACGTCTCCAAGAAGTTCTTTTTTCTCTTCCCCTCGCATGGTGCACATGTGCATGCTCCTTGATATTCTGCCAAAATAAATTAATATCCTTGCACAAGGGTTGACTTCTCCAAGTTCTTTTTTTCTCTTCCTCTTCACGTTTTTTCTTCCTTTTTATTCCCTTCCCCTCCTTTGTTAGGGTGTGTTTGCAGATTGTAGCTCAGTGGCTTTGGATTTTACTCTATCACACAGTACATTCCTATCCCAGGATTCTCCTCCAATGAGTCTTTTGCTGATCAATCATTCTCCTAAACGTAGTAAAGTTCTACGAAAAGCATAGGTTCTGTGGAAACTTTTGTGTGTGTGTGTGTGTGATTCTCTGATTTCATTGATCGAACTAACACTTTTATCCACCTTTTAGTGAGTGCTTTCAGGTTGTAACGCAGTGGCTGCGGGTTTTACTTCATTACGCAGTCAATTACTATCAACTTGAGGTGTGCGGATACAGATTCTCCAATGAGTTCGTTGCAGATCGTGCATTCTGTCATAGCTGTTGCTCCCAAATGCAGTAAGTTCTATATAGAAGGCTGTCAAATCATGAATTCAAAAATTGTACGAACTCACACACACATATATAATACTGAATTTATAGCGGAAAGTCAATTGCATAAATTAAGACGATGAACTTAAATGCAATGGAATTATCATCGTCCTTTGTCGTCCTCTAAATCCTGTGAAGAAATAGTGGATGCAGATCTTCAGTAGGGATTTAGGCGATGACACCATGCTCTTCTCACCAATTGATAGTAAGGAAACTTTGATTTTTTACCCAAAATCCTATGGGGACCACATTCCATTTATAATAAACCCAATTTCATTATCAGTCCATCAGTAGTAAAGAAACGTGTAAACAGATTTTATACGTGTAAACTTATATCCAATAGTTTATGTTTTTCCACGATATATCTCCTCTAATAAGTACGAAAATATAGCTCAAAGTTAGTCTTCTATATATTTAGACATACAACAAAGTTAAAGTTTGAATATTCAACCATCTCCAAGTACATGAGTATATATATTCCTTAGTTCTATGTAAATGTTGTATTGTTCTCTCCACTCTTTTTCAGTGGACAGGTCCTGAGTTATTTAAATATTTGCCTAACATTCTTGCTATGTATTCAGACAAATACACACCAATGTATACATGGGACTCTCCACAACTAACACATAAGACAATTGTTGCATCTTCTTTATTTCAAGTTCTAACCGTAGACGCTGCCGCAAACTGAATCTGTAATATCTAGACATAGGCGTGCCACTAGATACACAGTTTTACATGCCATATAAGTATATTTTTAATATAGCCCTTTTATGAAAGTTCAAGAATATCTTTAGAGCGATCATGACATATTTGTATGCCTAATATAAAGAATATTTTACTAAGATCTTTTATATATATATATATGGGATGTCATAAATTAACTTTTTAAATTTACATATTAGTTGTTTTGGGTCCTTAGATTCAAAGTTCTTTGGTTTGGTTGTACCATGTATATAGTCTCTTCAATACCACCATTAAGAAATTCAACCATTGAGGAATGTTGTCTTTAGGTTTATTTGATGTAGCTTCAACTTAAAATAAGTTACAATGTCATGATTACTCTAAGAGAATTTTTCATTGAAACAAGTGTGGAAGTCTTATTATAATCAATGTCCTATTTCTGAGTAAATCCCTTTGCAACAAGTGAGTCTTATACTTCTCAACGCTACCTTTTGAATCCTGCTTAATTTTAAATATCCCATTACAACCAATGCATTTCATACCTTCAAGTAATTCGATAAGTTTCCAAACACCAGTGTTTGTTATAAACTTCAACTTTTCTTTCATCGCTCCAATCCATCTCTTGGGATAAGAGTATTGTTTGATTTGTTAAAAATATATAGGATCACTTTCCAATTCTATGTCAAATGCATGTCCTTAAAGATAAACATAATCACAAAAATCATGAATTTCCTCTCCCTAGTAAATCATCTTAAAGACACTTGTGGTTGAGGCACTTACTCATCCATATGAGGCAATACCTCAATTTCAACGGAAGGTCCCTCCAATTATATTGAAAATGACATGAGAATAACTTGATTTATTAATTCTCCTTGATATGCAATATCCACAATGTAGAGTATAAGTATTATACCATTACTCATTACACTAGCAGTAACTATAAGAGTATCTCTAATGCTTTAATCCTCAAAAGATATGTCCCTAACCTTAATACTTCCATTGTTCTCAATAATTTGATTTTTTTTTGTATCAAAACAATATTTATTTGAGGGTTCATAAAATTTATAGCCCCTAGAATTTTCAATAACTTATAAAATTGAAGATGATAGTCCTTGAGTTTAATTTCCTTTCATTATAAATGTCTATTGCTAGACTTTTTACCAGTCCGCATCTTGTATGAGATTTTAGACACTGCCTTAATAGTCAATCGATTAAGTAGATACAATACAATCATGAGTGTCTTAGCCCATAAAGACTCTAGTGGAGAAAAAAAAAGTCATTATACTTCTTACCATATCTTTGAGGGTCTGGTTTGTCATTTAGATATACATTCTGATTGGGAGTGTCAGACATAGTATACTAAGGAACAATCTCATAATCAGCAAGATAATTTACAAAAGGTTCATGATGTTGTTCACCTAATCTGTCATATCAACTATAGTATTTACTACCATGATTGGATCTAACAACTTTAATTTTCTTATCTAGTTGATTTTCAACTTTAGCTTTGAAATTTTTAAACATGTCTAAATATTGCAACTTCATGAATAAAGTATACATAACCATATAATGAATAGTTATCTATGAAACTAATAAATATGTGTGTTCATTCTAAGATGCCTTAGGGAACGATCCACATATGTCTATATGTAGTTCTAAGATTTCACTACA
The DNA here is from genome assembly GCA_037833815.1 of Zingiber zerumbet. Lineage (NCBI taxonomy): Eukaryota > Viridiplantae > Streptophyta > Magnoliopsida > Zingiberales > Zingiberaceae > Zingiber > Zingiber zerumbet. The sequence continues at coordinate 22,078,930 of JBBMJZ010413115.1, read as the reverse complement.
TTGACCCACACCGTCATTTCTTTTGTTAGTCATTTTTCCATTGACACACTCTATGCAAACATCAAAATCTGACATATTAAGGGAATCAAGAATCAACTTATCTATGCGTTGTTTCTAAACACTTATGTCATAACAATTCTCATAAGTCAAATTGTGTTTTGCACCTATGTTAGTATAATTTCATTGTCAATAGGCGTTAAGGTGTTTAATCTGTATAGATTATCAATCAAATAACCATTGACAATTAATATTGAATTTAAGAAAATATTAAAAAATTGATGGAAAAATGAACAAAAATAACTGATTTATCCAAACAAGAAATGGAAATTAAGTTCCATCTAAAAGACGGTACAACAAAGTATTATCGAAATCCAAAAAGATGTCAGTTCCTAAATAAAATCTAAAAACACCTATTGATTCTACACCTTTTTGTCATTTTTAATATAGATGTATCTTTTATCATCAAGCGACAGTTGGCTCTTGAGATCATCTTGCATAGTGACAATTATGTGAGTACCAGTAGGCACAACAGTTAAGTTGACTTCCGAACTAATAAAGTTGGGAAGTTTACTTTCTTAGCCCGTTGGCGTATTTTGGACCGTCTTCCTTTATATAATCTTTCTTCTTGCCAAAAAATAAATGAATTTCTTATTTTATTTCTTTTGCTCCTTATGAACATAAACCATAGAATTTGCAATTTTCTTATTTGTATCCTTAATATTGGCCATTTTTCTTTTTTTACTTGAACCTTGTGAAGTGGATGCTAGGTGAGCACTCTCAAATATCTCACCCCTCGATCTCTCCTCCTTTTGCATACATTAAGTAATAAGCTTATTTATGCCCCCTATTCTATGTGAGTATTATACAAATCTTAAAAAGGTGAACTATGCATGTAGAAATATTAAGACAAAATGCACTAACATACTCTTAGACATTTCGAGTTTTAGTGCCTTTAGTCTTATGGTGAGATTGGACATCTCCTTGATGTACTTTCTAGTGCTCTCATTTCCATTATACCATATTGAGACAAGCTTTGATAATATTGTAGTTATCTTAACTTTTTTCATTTGAGGTGAAACAGTTTGATAGCTGCTTTAGGAAAGTCCGATCATCCTCTCTTTAGTTATTGAGCCCTTAATTAGTTCTATAATTAAAGGCTTCATGATGCTTAGACTCATGCGATTTGATCTCTCCCACTTTTCATGATGCTTAGACCTATGCTCACTAGTGCTAGTCAGGAGTATAGGATGATCGTGCCTCAATGCATAGTTTAAGTCTATACAACCCAAAACTATGATAATGTATTCCTTCCGCTAGGCAAAGTTTGATCAGGTAAGTGTAGGGATGTTGTTAATATTAGCTGATCCGGTGGTAAGGCGGGGCTCACCCCGCAGAGGGTCAATACCACTCTGGAGGTCGAAGTCAAGGCGGTCAACAATATCAGGTCATCATCCGATCGACCAACCCACTTGCCCGATCGGAATAAGGAATGTCTGATCTGATATTATCACAACTCTGCCACGCACCAAGCTTTCGACGCTCAGAAAACCAAAGTAGCAGACAAAGGGAGAATCTGTCGATATCCTTTTGGGAACTCGTGCCACCGATAGACGGCATGGTTGGTGGCATGATCAGGCAGAGGATCGTACGACGGAAGCTTCCACTATCTTGTCAAAGATATACTCGGGTCGTTAAGGTATGGTGTCAGGGACACTTTACTGACATGTCTTTTCAGGGTAAGCTTTGAGAAGTGTGCATGTCTCGAGAAGTGTACACACACGCTCCCGGAGCCCTATATAAAGGGCCTTAAGCTTTAACGGAGGTATGCATATTCTACTGTAGCTATTGTTACTCTGCTTCTTTCATTCCTCATCTTTGCTTCCCTTCTTCCATATCGCTAGTGACTGACTTGAGCGTCGAAGGGCCAACGCCGTGGAACCCCTCCATGGTTCGGCACTGATATTTTATGGTTACAGGTCCACATCATTCGGAGTCTACGCATAGTCAACGGTAGTGCCACGTCCCCAGCATTCACCGCCTCGACTCTCGGATAGGATCAAATTTATCGCCGTATGTGGGAACGCACATACATCTGAGCCGAGAGGATGGAAGAAGCTGGACGACTGCACACTGTGATGCTCACCCAAGAGGAGCTCGACATGCTCATACAAGCATGAGCGACAAAGATAGTCGAGCAGCAGCAGCAGAAAGCGCTAGCCAATTGACAGGCGCAACAAGCAACTTCGGCGCCAGGAGGCCGAGCTACTCACGAAGACCGACCGGAGCAGTATTCTATTTGGGGCAAAATCGATTGTCGACCGGCACACAAGGGGAGGCTCTGCCCTCGCCGATACCATTCCATTGGGCCCTGTTCCAGATACCCTTAGAGATAGCGTAGGCGAACCAAGAGCGGGGGTCCTCATCTGATGAAGCGCTCGTTCGGGATGCACGGAAAGGCAAAGCACCCCGAAGAAACTCATCGCTCAAACGGATCAACAGGCAATTCTCTGAAGAAATTCTGCAAGATCCCCTGCCAAGACACTACGCTCCATTGGCGATTGGAGAGTACAACGGGTCGACCGATTCGGACGACCACCTTGGTAAGTTAGACAACACTCCTACTCTTCATTAGTATACAGAAGAAGTGAAGTGCAAAGTCATCCTCACCACACTCTCCGGCATGACACAATGTTGGTTCCGAAGGTTGCTGGACGGATCCATCAGAAGCTTCAAAGACTTCCGAGCGGCCTTCTTGCACCATTTTGTGAGCAGCAGACGCTACCAAAAGACGAGTGTCAGTTTATTTTCTATAATGTAGGGGCCGAGAGAAGCCCTCCGAGCGTACATCCAGTGCTTCAACCAGGTAGTCATGGATATCCCTTTGGTCTCATCTGAGACCATGATGAATGCCTTCACCTAGGGGCTCCTGGAGGGAGACTTCTTTCGGTCACTCATCAGGAAGCTGACCCAGGATTACGTCCACATGCTCAGGAAGGCCAATGAGTACATCAATGTGGAAGAAGCCCAGGCAGCAATAAGGAAGTGTTGGATCGAAACCATGCTAGAGGGGAGGGGGTGAATAGCGCTTGTGACTTTCACTTATTCGAATTTGAAAACGTATTGATTAATAAACACAGCAGAATAAATAGAAACAAACACACACACAAAGATGCCAAGATTTACTTGGTTCGGAGCCTAGGGCGACTCCTACTACAAGGCTCACGCTCGTTGAGCGTTTACTTTGGGCAACAACTATAAGCGTGTAAGGTTTGTAGAGATGCAATACAAAAATAATAAGTAATCTTATACCGACAACAGAAAATAGTAATCTAAAGCTCCTGGTTGTCGGGACGTAGCTACAGCACTTCCGGGTCGTCTTCTGAGTAGCAAACAATAGAAATATAGCTTGAGAATTGATGGTCTGAGTTACTGGTCGAAGAAGCTTTAAATAGCCTATTGCGAGCGCCTCTAATTCCTCATGGAGGCGCCTCAAAGGCTAAGTTTTATCCCGCTTCCTGTGCTGCGATGAGTCTTCGCTGCCTGCTTCTTATCCGCCTGGAGGTGCCTCCATCAACACTCCAAGGCGCCTCCAAGCCAGCGTCCAGGGTGCCTCAGGTTCCCTTGAGGGTGCCTCTAAGCCTGCTGCGCAGCCAGCTCACCCCTTGCACCCGAGTTGCCTCCAAGCTCCATGGAGAGCGCCTTGGGTACTGTTTATCTGAGGCAAACTTTGTGTTTTAGTCTCTGCAAGATATGTTAGTCCCAAAATAACAATATACCCTGTAATACAAAGTTATCACAATATAAATACAATAAACGAAGTATTTGATAGTCTCCGGGCTGTCCAATTCTGACTTCGGATTTCCGACTGGAAACCCTAGGTTGAACCGACGCCTACTATTCCCTTTTCCGGGGAACGCGTCTTCACCTACTCCACTCAGGAGAAGTTACCTTTTGCTAGTTCAGTCCTCCAGAGCAACTGGACTTTTGCTCAGTGTCCGATGCTTCCGATCTTCATGCTATACGTCTGGTCCATGACCCGTCCAGACTTTCACATGGTTTGCAACACCAGAATTTCAACCTAGGGTTACCGCACTTAGGATTTTTGCTCGAAGCTTCGACCCGCCAAGACTTTCCGCATAGGGTTACCACCCCTAGGGTTTTCCACCTACCTAACCGCAGCTAGGACTTTGCCTAAGTTAACCTAGGACTTTTCTGCAAACTCATTCACACACATTAGAACACAAATAACCTTAACTTTGAATCGTTTGCCATTATCAAAACTTAGGTTCGATCGTCGGATGCTTCCTGCACCAACAATCTCCCCCTTTTTTATTATGGCAACAAGAAATTCAAAGTTAAGAAAAAAACATGAAGAGTAAAGAATATTTTAAGACTAAGTTAGCGTAAGCATAAGAAAGTAAATTTAAGTGCAAGCAAAACTTAGGCTTAAGCTCAAGTAAATCAGGTAAATAAATCTAAGTGTAAGAACAATTAAAACTTTAAGTACTGTGCTAAGCTCCCCCTTAATAACAGCTCTCTTTAAAATTTGAATTTTCTTATACTTAATTTGAATGTTCTTCTACTTAACTTGAATTTTTCTCCTACTCTTCCCCTTTGCCATATATCAAAAACCGTTTGGAGGGAAAGAGTAAGAAAATGTCTGTATTAACTTTACTAGAGAAAATTTATTTGAAAAACTTTAAGAAAATAAATTTGAAAAAGACTAAGTTTTTAAGAATGATAGAAGTATAGCTTGTAAAACTTAGCTTTTAAAAGCATCTAATATGCGTTAGTAAAAATTAACCTAAATTGAAAAGTACTAAGCTCAATTTTTTTTTAAAAAAAATATGAAGCTAAGTTGAAAAATAGTTTTCAAAAACTACTTAGCTAAACTTGAAAAAAATACTTAGCAAGGATTTAAACATTCTTTTGAAAAGTGCTTAAAAGAAATTGGAATTGCTATTGAAAGAATTTTGCTAGATTTGAAAAATACTTGTGAAGGAACTTTACTAATTTGAAAATGAGTTTGAAAAAATATCTTAGCAAAATTGAAAATTATTTTTGAAACATACTTAGAAAGGTTTGAAAATTCTTTTGAAAAGTAATTATTTTGAAAAATACTTAGCATAAAATAACTTAGAATTTCTTTAGCAAAGTGTTAGAACCCTAAAGTCCAAGCATGAGTTAAGTTAGTTATTTAAGTTCCACAACGAACTGTCTAACCTTTAGTTACTAGCTGTTTACCAAAAGACAGTAGCTTTCACTTGGTTAGTCAAGTTAAGTATAGAATTCCAGTTAGATTTAACTAAAACTGGATTACTTAACTTGATTGATGTTCAAAATGAATTTTTGCCCAGACTTACTACGATGCATAGAAATAAGCATTCTGAAGTCTAGGTTGTACCATATACATCTCACACCATTCTAAGTTTTTCAAATATAAATAAGTTAAGCCTAGTGTGCTTGTGACATGCTCTGGCTGAAATCTAGGGGAACATGATTTCTAGAGTTAGTGCCTAGGCTAAGTCTAAATTTTGAAAATCTAACAAAATTGGGATTTTGAAAACATTATTTTTCCTAGAATTTTGAAAACCAATTTGTAAATAGACTTATTTTGAAACATAAACATAATTTTTACAAAACAGAAAATAGAAATAGGGGAAAAAAACGTATTCTACCCAACACATCCCTATTTGTCTTAGTAGTGCACTGAACTCAAGTTCAGGTAAGGGTTTTGTAAGGATGTCAGCTAGGTTTAATTTGGACTCAACATAGTCCAATACAATTTCACCCTTAGCTACATGATCCCTTACAAAGTGGTGTTTTACTTCAATGTGCTTAGTTCTTGAGTGATGAATTAGATTTTTGGTTAAATTAATTGAGCTTATATTGTCAATTAAAGTTTTTGTATTTTTATATTCTAGTTGATAATCCTTTAGGGTATGCATCATCCACAAAAGTTGAGATGCACATTCTCCTAGGGCTATATATTCAGCTTAAGTGGTAGATAAGGCAACACAGTGTTGCTTTCTGCTTGACCAACTTACTAGGGACTGGCCTAGAAATTGACAACTACTACTTGTGCTCTTTCTATCTAGTTTGCACCCAGCATAGTCTGAATCAGAATAGCCAATTAAGTCAAAGGTGCAAGTCCTAGGATACTAGAGTCCTACGTTTAGTGTGCCCTTAATGTACCTAAGTATCCTTTTGACATGTGTTAGGTGTGACTCTTTTGCACAAGATTGATATCTTGCACACATACCTACTGCAAATAATATGTCGGGTCGACTTGTAGTTAAGTAAAGAAGGCTATCTATCGCACTTCGATAGTACTTTGGGTCTACTGGTTTTCCGTCTAAGCTTGAATCAATTTTGACATTAGTTGACATAGGAGTATTTATATTTTTTGAATTTTCCATACCCAACTTTTTAATTATTTCCTTAGCATATTAAGTATTTAATGTAGATTCCATCCTTGGTTTGTTTAATTTGTAAGCCTAAGAAAAAATTGAGTTCCCCTACTAGGCTCATTTTAAATTCGCTTTCCATTAATTTGACAAATTATTTTAAAAATTTAGAATTGGTTGAGCCAAAGATTATATCATCAACATAGATTTGGGCTACAAAAATATCTTTTTCTAGGGTTTTTATGAATAGGGTAGGATCTATTTGACCTTGATTAAAATCCTTAGATATTAGGTAATTTGATAAACGTTCATGACAGACCCTAGGTGCTTGTTTTAGTCCATATAAAATCTTCTTTAACATAAGGACATGGTTTGGGTAGGTTAAATCTTCAAACCCAGGGGGTTGACTTACATACACATCTTCCTTGATAAATCCATTTAGGAATGCATATTTCACATCCATTTAGTATAACCTGAACCCTTTATGTGCTGCATAGGCCAGCAACATCCTAATAGATTCAAGTCTGGCTACAGTTGCATAGGTTTTATCATAATCCAATCCTTCTACTTGGCTGAACCCTTTTGCCACTAGTCTAGCTTTGTTTTTGACTATATCACCTTGATCATTCAATTTATTCCTAAATACTCATTTGGTATCAATTATGGACTTATCTATGGGTTTAGGTACAAGTTCTCAGACTTGGTTTCTTTCAAATTGGGATAACTCCTCTTGTATAGCAATTATCCAGTCAGGGTTAGGTAGAGATTCTTCTATAGTCTTAGGTTCGATTTTAGAAATAAGGGCTATTTGACTTAGATTTCTATAAGAGGATCTTGTTCTTGCTCATAGGGTTGGGTCACCCAAGATTTGGTCAGTTGGGTGATTGGTGTTAACTCTAATGTTTCTAATTTCAGGGTTAGGAGTTGGCTCTTGTGATTCTTTAGGTTTAGGTTGAATATTTTCATCATCCTCTTTGTTTCTTGAGGTAATATTTTCTATAGTAACATTTTCATTTGGTAAATTAGTTTCTTCATCAAAAATTACATTTGTTGTTTCCTCAACTTTTAGAGTATTTTTGTTATAAACTCTGTGGGCCCTACTAATTGTGGAATACCCTAGGAAGATTCCTACAGTTGATTTTGTTGTGAATTTTGCTAAGTAGTCCTTAGTGTTTAGAATATAGACTTTACATCCAAATACTTTTAAATGTTTTTGGTTAGGAATTTTATTATAATATATTTCATAAGGTGTTTTGTTTTGAGTTTTGTTTATTAAAATTCTGTTTTGAATGTAGCAGGCTGTGTTAATTGCCTCAGTCCAAAATTGTGTATTTAGGTTGTATTCATTTAACATAGTTCTAGCGGCTTCTTGTAGGATTCGATTTTTCCTTTCTACTAAACCATTTTGTTGTGGGGTCCTTGGACATGAGAATTCATGTTTGTATCCATTAATTTCACATAGTTCAGTAAATTTGAGTTTTTGAATTCTCCTCCATAATCACTTCTAATTCTTTTAATTTTAGTATCTTTTTCATTTTCTATTAATTTACAAAACATTTTAAAAATTTCAAAAGTTTCATCTTTAGATTTTAGAAATTTTACCCAAGTAAACCTAGAATAATCATCAATTATTACTAAGCAATATTGGTTTTTGCTTAGTGACTTGGCTCCATGTGAGTTAAACAGGTCTAAGTGTAGGAGCTCAAGTATTGATTCAGTTCTATCTAGGTTAGTTGACTTGTGTGCTGATTTGCCTTGTTTACCTTGTTGGCATGGATGACAAATTTTGTTTTATGAATTTATTAATCTTGGTAAGCCTCTAACTAAGTCATTTTAACTCATTTTTGAAATGAGTCTTATATGAGTGTGACCCAGTCTTCTGTGCCACAAATTAGTTTCCTTTTGTTGTGTCAAGAGACACTTTATTGAGGATGTTGGAAGGTCAATTGTGTAGACATTATTTCTCCTAATGCCCTTAAGTATGATTTCAGGGTTATCAATATTTTTAACTATACACCCAGAATTGGTAAAGTTAACTAAGTAACCACTATCACATAATTGGCTTATGCTGAGTAAATTAAAGTTAAAATTTTCAACTAGTAATACTTTTCGAATAATAAAATCGGAACTGAGTTCGATGTTACCTTTTCTGATTATCTTAAGTTTACCGTCATTGCCGAATGTAACTGATCCTAAATTATTTAATTTGAGTTTTGTGAATTTCAATCTATCTCTAGTCATATGTCTGGAGCATCCACTATCCAACATCCATTGATCCAATTATTTATGTTCCTACACATAAAGTATTTGGATTTGAATCTATTTGATGGATTTAAAAGATAGTTTGATTGAAATTAACTCCCTAATTTTTCATCTCACCCATTCTAGGTTATCAAATAGTGATCCTTATAGGTTTTGTGAAATGGTTAAATTATCAAATTAATTAAGTTATTTAAGATTTTGATTAAATTGTTTAATCAATAAAAAGTTTTTTTAAGATTAAAATTTAATTTGATTAAGTTTTAAAAATTAATTTGAATAAATTAAGTTTAAAAATTACTTTGATAAGTTAAGTTTAAAAATTAATTTGATAAGTTAAGTTTAAAATTAGTTTGATAGGTTAAGTTTTAAAATTAATTTGACAAGTTAAGTTTAAAATTAATTTGATAAGTTAAGTTTAAAATTAATTTGATAATAATTAAGTTCAATTAAGTTTGATTTAGGTTAAGATTAGGTTGGTTAACGAGTTCAACTAATTTAAGTTTAAATCCATCTCACCCATTCTAGGTTATCAAACAGTGATTCTTATAGGTTTTGTGAGATGGTTAATTTTATCTTTAAGTTTTAAATTGTAATCTAAGGGTTGGTTTACAATTGGAGTTAGACTCAGGTTTTACCGAAGTTGATTAAATATTCATTTCAAAGATTGGCTCTCAGGCAGTGGCGAGACATTAGGTCTTCTTGGGTATGAGATCATCCACCACTTTATAGATAGAGTCGCTCAAAGAAATTAAACATTTAAACTTCTTACAGTAACTCCTAGGTTTAACTACAGTGTAAATCAAACCTATGTCCTTATCTAACCTAAATCTAAACAGGTATATAAAAAAAATAAAGGGAAAAACAATCATCAAGAAAGTTTATTTAACAATATAGATAGTTTTTCTATTGGCTCTCCCTGGATCATAGCCTCGATATGGTCTATCAAGGTAATGCACTTGATCCTTGGGGACCCAATATTGATCAGGCCCAACTTGATTGACCAAGTTGGACTTAGGTACCCATGCTTGGGCTACTTTTCTATTTGGTCTATTCACTAACAATAGATAGGATTGATATTTCTTTTTGGCTTTAATCCTAGTCCGGATCGATTGTATACGACTTTCTATTTTCCAAGAATCAAGTCAAGATTCTTAGAACTTAGTGTAAACCGTTCCAATGCAATCTTCAAATCCTTGACTTGACTTTTCAGACTGGAATTCTCTTCCTCAAGCTTTTAGACTTGAGTTGAGGTTCCAGTCTGAACAGGGTCAGCTAAGGATTCGGTATTAGTCACTTCTTTAAGGGATGTTACCTCCTTTAGAAGCGACTTGATCCGAACGTTGGATTTTGCTAACTTATGCATCAAATAGTTAATTAAATTATACAAACGATGCGTACTTACAGAGGGGTTTGGCCCTTTGGAAACGGATATGGATCTGTGGCTTCTCTCAGACTCAGCTTCTGATTCGTCCTCGCTTCCGAATTCGCTGATTTGATCCCGGGCCGTCATTGCGAGAAAACTCGTCTGCTCGAGTTCTTCGTCGTCGGACTCCTCTGAAGAAGACTCGTGCCAAGTCGCCTTTAGGGCCTTCTTCCTTCTTGGTTTCTTTGCATCTTTTTGGTGCGGGCAGTTGGCCTTGATGTGCCCCTTCTGGTTGCATCCGTAGCACGTCACCTCGAATTTTACCTTTGAGTTTGGTTGGGCCTCCTTGGACTGGATCATCTTTCTGGCATCCTTCTTGTTGAAGCCCTTCTTCTTTTTGTAGAGCTTCCTTACCAGGTTGACGAGTTTGGACGTGAGTTCATCGTCGTCGTCTAAATCCGGTTCTTCTTTTGACTCTGGTTCAGTTCTGCGATTTGTCTTAGCCTCCCGGGTTCTGCTTGTACCTGCAACCAAGGCTATACCCTTCTCGGCCAGACGTGAGTTAATCTGTTCATGTAATTCAAATTCTGCAAATAACTCATCTAACTTAATTGAAGAAAGATCCTTAGAAACCTTGTAGACATCTAACATGGATGCCCACAAGGTATTCCTCGGAAAGACGTTTAAGGCATACCTCAATATGTCGTGGTTCTCCATTTTCTGTCCGATCGCATGAAGCTCATTGAGTAGATCTTGTATCCGGGAGTGGAGATGGCTAGCCATCTCACCTTCCTACATTTTAATATTATATAATTTATTAAGTATTAAATCCCTCTTACTTTCCTTGGTGTCGGACGTCCCTTTGTGAAGCTTGATCAGCTTCTCCCAAAGTTCTTTGGGGCTCGAGAACGAGTCGACGTGGTTCAGCTCTTCCTTCGTCAGTCCGCATTAGAGGGTGCAGGTCGCCTTAGCATTGGCTTCTACCTTTTTGATAAGGGTCGCGTCCCAGTTCTCATACGGTAGAGACTTGCCGACGTCGTCAGTCGGTATTTCCAACCCAGTTTTGATGATCACCCAGACTTAAAGTGAGTATGGAGATATGCCTCCATCCGGCCCTTCCAGTAACCGAATTCATCTCCGGTGAAGAGTGGTGGGCGAGCAGTGCTAAAACCTTCTTGGAAAGTCATTTAAGATCTAGCAAGAAAAAATGAACAAAAAGTGTGTCCCAGGACTTGATCCTGGATTAGTAGTGCTGTTTAAAAATAACAATAAATTACGTTCTCGAGAGGTGTTGCACTGACTTCAAGAAAAGAATACGATTCTGAAAAACTAGATCGGAAGACGGCAAGAATACCAATTCTGATCAACTCCGAAAAACTTTAAAATACCACAAAAGAGTGTTTGATTGGTGGTTGCACCAGATCAAAGCTATCCCGCTCTGATACCAATTGTAGGATCGAAAAGAATTTAGATATCTCCACAATAGCATGATATTGTCTACTTTGAGTCTAATCCCTCATGATTTGCTCTTGGGCTCTACCCAAAATGTCTCATACCAATGGAGATATTTTTCTCTTATAAACTCATGATCTTTTCCATGTGTTTTCAATGTGGGACTATGTTTGTAACCTTGAAACACCAACAGGTTCTCCCCTATGGGGAGACCCTAGATCTTCCATCTTCGCCGATCCGTCCTCCTCCGAAGCAAGGGAGCACCTTCGAGGACGCCACACATCAAGGATAAGCTTTCTCTTCTCTATATCTTCATGTATTGAGTTGTAGATTGCTTTACTTATCGTCTTTGATTGTAATTCCCTTGTAATGGAGTAGCTCTCAATATCTAGGAGGTAGGAAGTAGTTGTGATGTGTTGTGATGTATAAACTATGTATTTGGACATTTTCCTATGCAATGAAGTGTTTATATCATCATCGATGTGTGTTGTGCTTTATATGTGTTTGATGAAATGTGTGTGAGGTCAATCCATGTAGATGTAGGGTTTAGATCACCATGTAGAGGAAGAGCCTTGGATTGTAAGACCATAGGAGCTTGTGACAGAAGGTATCCTTTACTTTCTACGGTATTTCCTTGAAACGGGGATCGATTCTTTATTAGGAAAATTAATTCGAGTTTAAAGGATTCTCCCAAATTAATGTTAGGAAGCGACTTGTGTAATCTAGGAACGTGGACCGAGGACCCTGGTGATAGAAGGATAACCCTATAATCGGACTACCTAAATTACCTATTCTACTTAATTGCATTAATCTACCGTTAGGAAGTGACTTGTATAATCTAGGAACGTGGACCAAGGGCCTTGGTGACAGAAGGATAGCTCTATAATCGGACTTCTTAAATTACCTCTTCTACTTAATTGCATTAATCTATCGTTAGGAAGTGATTTGTATAATCTAGGAACGTGGACCAAGGGCCCAGGTGATAGAAGGATAACCTTATAATTTGACTTCCTAAATTACCTCTTATACTTAATGACATTAGAACTTGGGTAAACTCTTCGGTGTGATTTTCGCGAGATTGTACTGGACTTTAGTTAGAACTCCTACATAAGTATAAACATGGAGTTAGATAAATGAATAATACATAGGGACATTAACTAGCATCGCAACGAAACCTAAATCCTAGTATTTATCATCCTTCATTCACTTACGCTCTTTACTCTCTCTCATTCCTCTTCTTTCTCTCTAGTGTTTGTGAACCATTTTAGATTGTCTAGATAATTTGTTATGTGAAGTTAACTAGTGTTTAATCAACAGTCTCTATGGGATCGATAATCTTTTGTATTACTGGCCATGTAACTGTGCACTTGCAGTGACGTAACAGCTTCTCGTCTCTCGGATTGTCATGAGTGTCATTCTCGCTCCACCAATGTACTCTTTAATAGTTTCTCATCCCTCCAATGCACCGAGCCTATCGACATACTTCCCTTATCATCCTTCTCGTCCACTACGTCTTCCACTCGACTTCTTATGTTTATAAGTTCCTGCACACTTAGATACATGACATCAAATACAATAATACCTAACTTAACTTGGTTGACTACATCAAAATCAACCCGGGGAACTTATAGCTGTCACCTCATCCTACCGCAAGCCGAGGTGATAAGGGTGTTTGGATCCCTTTTAGGCACTTGTATCAGCTTAGAGTGCCTGGATTCCTTCCAGGTACCTAGATCAACACCTCCAGGCACCTGGATCCTCACCTCCAGGCGCCTAGATTAACACTTTAAGGTGCTTGGATCAGCACTCCCAGGCTTTTTAACTTTTGCATCATAGAGTTAGCACAGAAAACATAATAATATGAAAATAGAATTATTTTGACAATCTTTGAATTGTTCAGTCCTAACTTTTGGATTTCTAGTGAAACTCTAGATCAGACCACACCTATTGTTCCCTAACAGGGAATGTGTCATCACCTACTCCTCACAGAAGAGTTTACTTATTGCCAAACATCTAGTCCTCTAGACGTATTTGGACTTTTGCTCAACATCCAATTTTGACCTTCAAAACTTCCTGCAAGACGTCCGATCTTCGACCCGCCTAGACTTTTACCTGGTGTTCTTGACCTCCAAGACTTCCTGCCTTGTATCCTCGACCCCTAGGACTTCTGCCTAACGTCCTCAATTTGACAAGACTTCTACCCAATCCACTCGACTAGGACTTCTTTGCCCAGTCCACTTGACTAGGACTTCTTTGTCTACCCTCAAATAGGACTTTCCTGCACATTTAGTCAACCTTGTTAGATCACAATAACCTTTAACTTTGAACATTTGCTAATATCAAAACATAGGTTTGATTAGCTAGTGCTTGTAGCACCAATAGATTCGTCTTATTTTCAGAAGAATTATTCTACTCCAGGAACCTACCTTAATTTACCATTAGTTAAAACTCCGGTCGTCTAGACCCATTTGAGCTTCGACTACTCAACATCTGATCACTTAATCCATCAGGATTTTCTTCTGACTTGATCTTCTGTTCTTACTAATCCATCAAGTCCATCTTACTAGATGTCTAATCCACTAATCTGTCTAGATTTAGCTGCGTGGTGCCCTTGATTTGTTAAGATTTTCTTATCTAGTATGATGTCCAATTGACCTATTAAGACTTTCACTTATCTAGTATCTAGTCAACTTGACATACTAAGGCTTTACTAGTTGAGTTACCTATAAATTTGATCAAACTATTATATCATAATAAGACTTAACTTTAAACATCTGCTAACATTCAAATCAGATTCAATTATCTGATAATCTATACACCAACCCACAACCCCACCATATCTCTATCTTAGCACCTAGCATATCAATAGATTCAAGCAACATCACTATGTTTGAGATAAAAGAATTGGTATTCTCGATGATCAAAATAGATTTATAAATTTTGATGATTTCAATCATCAAAGGAAAGGAGCATGGATAAGTCCCGATGGCCCTTATGACTTCTTTTTTGTTTGTTTTTGATTTTTTTTTTTTTTTTGGGCATCATCTCACATGAACCCTAAACTTAATAGCCCCACATGCCTCAATTGCCAAGTGCATGCATGAGCATAATTAAAATGACTGAACAGAGTCTTCAACTTGCAAATCATAGAAAAATAAACCCTCACGTTCCTTTCATTCCCCCCAAGCCACAAACCTACCTCTAAGTCATAAAGAAATCATATTAAACAAATAAATTAATTAATAAATAAAAATAGGATTCAGTGAAAGCACTTCATCAACTAGAGTGACACTAGTTTATATTATCTCCATGGCCAATGGTTTGTTATTTAAACTACTCAAGGACTCTTTAGAGGTTTACATATCTTGCTTAGTGTGCAAGTCCTAATGATTAGTGGTTAACAAAGGAAGATACAAATTTATAAACAATGCCCAAAAGCACATAATGACAGTGATTTGGCAAGAGGGATGAATTAAAAATATCATTACGGTTCTTTGATGCTGACATTACACTCTTTAGAAGATAGATCAAATCGCCCATCATAAGGTCTATGATACACTTTCTTCTTACCATGAGTAATCGACTTACTCAAAGCGATAAGTCCTTTGTTGGTTATGCACCCGCCTAGATAAAACTTGCAATATGTCTGATAACAAATGCATATACAATCATTTCAAAGGTCTAAGCCACATGTATCAAAGCATACCAATTCGTAAATGATATGATTGTGACAATCTCAAATTTAAAAACCATTTGCATCCACTTTGTGAGACATCTCTAGACACTATGGAAAAAAGATAAATGGGATTTGATTGTGGGTCATGTTCGACACCTATTTTCTAACTAACCTACTACCAATCTCGATGCCACTATGACTCGGTGCATATATCCTACTAATGCGGTTTTATCCTTGGAACTTCTAGTTACAAACTTTAAGTTGTTAAAAGAGTGTTTTTATTTAGACAATCGTGCAATTATAACAAATGTGATTGTCTTTGGTGCCATTTGCTAACAAGTTGGATTTCAAGATAACTTATAAAAATGTGATTTTCATTAAACAAATATGGGATTCGGTGAACCAAACAACTTTATGTGATGTTCGAAATGATAGCAACAATGCTTCTCCACTTCGAGAAATACATTATGACAAAGAAGGAACTAGGGAAGAAAGTGGAGAAATGCAAAGGAGGGAATCTATCCAAGATAGTGAATGAAGTGGATGTTATTGAAGTAAATGTTGATAGAGAAAGGAGACAATTGTTTAGTTGATAGAAGAAAGAAATCAAGGGAAAAGAAGCAAAAGCTTACTGATTAAGGAGTGGAGTGTAATTGACAGTCAAATATGTCCACTCCATTATTATGCATTGGTATTATTCATGAATCACATGACTTTGCATAGGACTTCTAACATGTAGAATTTTCACAATAACTTTTCTTGTGGTGGTTCACATGAAGGGTATGCTAGATTAACATAGGAGATGTTAGGTATTTTGATGAGCTCATTTACACTAGGGAAACTACCAAATGAGTTTTCATGTTGAGCTACAAGTTTAGACATCATTATGTTTGCATTCCATGAAATCATTTGTTGCTATCATATAACACATGCCTCAAATTGAGATTTTTCTTTGAAATAAACTATATGAATGAGTTTATATATTTTGAATTATAGATATCATTGAGAGGGAGAATGAGTAAGATATCGAAGAGTTTATTTTGTAAACAACTATCCTTTATGCTCATTTACAATTTAGATGCATCACTATAATTTGATATTGAATGTATATGAATTAATTGTCAACACATGGATGAAATGATCATATATTCATAGATGCATCCTACACAAATGATTAGATAATATATTAAAAACAATAAAGGAATAGTAACCTCCATAGGCATTAGGAAAATTACCACGTTTAAGTAAACTTTTTAATATTATGCATATTTAAATTCTTAATTATTCATACTTATTATCCTTTTTAATGTCTCTAACTTTTTTCTTCTACACATATTGACTATCCTTCCCTTAAATATTTTCTTAATTATATCTCAATTTAAATTTAAGTGATTACTCTTAACGAAGTAAAAGATGATTTCGCTCCTCCTGAACTTCCCTTATTGTGAGCCTATCACGAGATAAAAGGAGATAAATTATGTACCGAACGACCTCCTAAATTAAACTATTCCTATTAAGAACATAGAAGACATAGTGAACTTTGTTGGATATATATGATAGTTTTTTAATTCTGAATTGGAGTTTTGTATATTCTATTTATTTTTCCGTTCTTAATTTTGTTGATAGTCCAACTTTTTCGTTTTTTTATTTGAAATATAAATTTTTAACTGCTATTATTTATTTATTTATTATTATTATTATTATTATTATTATTATTACTATTATTATTATAGCCGCAATAATCATATACCTATTCTACAATGGTAAGAGTTAAGATTCTATAGCTACTATAATTGCATAATTATAGTAACTATGATTCAATAAATACTATAATATAATATTAATAAAAAAATAAACGGTTTATGTAATAGTAGTTATAATTCCTAGCTCCTATAATATGATGTTGACCGATATTAACTAATATTGATTAACATCGACTAAAGATGAAATGTTTAATTACAAGAGTTATGAATTATAGCTGTTATAATACAGTATTATTAATGTTGATCAAAATTAAAATGTTATAATATAATATTGATCGGTGTACTGATTAGAAATAAATGTGCATATTATAGTAGTTATAAATTATAACATAATTTATTAGTGTTGATCAAAGTTGAGGTGTCTATAAATATAATATAGTAACTATGAATTATAACAATTATACCACTATTTATTTGTGTTGATGTGTATTGAAATGTGCATATTACATCTATCAATTTATAGCTACTATAATAAGACCTAAAATATGAGTAATTTCAAAATTAAAAATGTACTATGGTGGAATATTCTTTTAATATAAAGAAATAACTAACCTCAATAATTTCAATAAAAGACATCTTTTTTATTTTTACTCAAATTTATGTCCTCCAAAATAAAATTAATATATATACAGTGAAATATCACAAACACGCCCATTTGTGAGTAATTCGTGAACACCTACTGTTATTTTTTATATTATTTTTTAGGGTTGAGGATTTAGAGTTTAAAATTTAGGCTAAAGAAAGTGAAAATTAAAAAAATACTAAAGGTGCATTTGTTTAAAGATTATTATTGATAACCTTAGTTATTCAAGGTTATCGATAAAATCTTTATTTAGTTTATGTAATGAGCTATTCCTATGTAATGATGTATGTCCAACATGTCAGCAAATGGGACATGCAACTCAGCATGCAATTCCCTCAGAAAGTGAGGTTTTCTTTGATTTCAGGGTTAACGTAAATTCAACAGAGGTCGTTCGTCGAGCGCGAGTAATGGTCGATCATTGAGCATGAGCAGTGATGATGTCGGTCGTCGAATGCGAACAATGAGGGCGACGCCGAACAACATTATATATTTTTTATTTTGTTAAATTAAGTCATACATTAAATTTTCAAAGATGGAATAAATCAATATTAGATTATATTTTATTTTCTATAATTTTGATTATGCAATTACTCTATAATCAAATAACTAAAATTATGTATCATAATTTAATGTAATAGATGTGCAAGATAATAAAATTTTATATATAATCATAACTATAAGGTAGCATTTGATTTGTGTGATAGGATTATTAATGGATTATAAATTTGAATGATAGTAATATTTTAGATGAGGAGATTTAGTAAATTATGATAAAATTATTTTTGTTTGGTATAATTTTTATTGTAGGGATAAAAGTATGGATTATTAATTATATCACTAAAATGCCCCAGTCTTTGGAAATAATTTTAAAATATAAAAAAATTAATTAAACCAAATGAAATTACTAGATTTTTCTGATTCTAATTAAATAAATAAAATGAAAATAAAAAAAAAATTAAATCAATAGCATAAAAAGCGGAGTGAAGTGGTAAAAAGAGATGCAAATAAGAACCTTATTTCTTCCCACAACTCTTTGATAGTCGGCAAAGAATTTTTAGGCTGTGACTCCTGACCATCTTTGGTCAATGAAGAAGTACAAAAGATCAAGCACACTGAAGATAAAATCATAGCATTTACATCCACTCCCTCATTTTTTTCTGATCACTTTTGCTATGGTGTCGCTATAGAAAATGAGAAGACGAGAAATAAGAATATGATATGAGTTTTTGTTACTAGGGCAAAGGCTAAAAGGGTTCTTTTAACAAGTTATCATGGTTACCGTACAAGTTGGGGTTAATAATACCCTGTCCGAAGCATGATAGCTTTTCCAGCACCTATAGTGTTATGCCTTGAGGGAGTCTTTGCTCGATAAACAAAAAGCATTTCCTCCCTTATGACAACATATGAAACCTAGATATACGGTCATAAGATAATACAAGATAACAACTACAGCTCACACGGCTAAAAACAAACACAATCACGTAAACTAATAAACTAGACTACGTACCGGTATGACTTACCTCAACAAATACATAACAGACAAAAGGACATCACAAGTCCAGAAATCCACATACAAGTTATGCAATACATGAACTAGTTTAAAAAGCCAAAATACGAGTAAGAGTAACAACAGAAACAAAAACTCTTGATGCGACATGGGACTAGTAGCCAGGACCTCTGAGTGGCACAACATGTCATCTACCTACTAACCTCGAATGTAGCTCACATTAAATTACTCCCAGGTTGAGACACTCATATCTAATCAGAATCCTGCAAATAAAATTTACAGTTTAGCTAAATCTCATCATGTACCAACTAGTTAAACTAAATCTCAAATTCAATTAGGAGATCTCTAATCGATATGATCATAAACCTTAATCATTGATCAACTTTAATTAATCTAATTCATTGTATCAACTACTAAACACAATAGATAGACAAATCGATTTTACCCAATCTGAATACACCACTATTGACTCACGATCGGAGAAGCTTGTTGTCGAAAATGATGGCCAAAATTAGGTGAAATTTAGGCTAAAGAAAGTAAAATTAAAAAAATATATAATAAAGGAGCATTTTGTTAAAGATTATTGTTGATAACCTTAGTTATTCAGGTTATCGACAAAAACTTTATTTGATTTATGTAATGAGCTATTCTTGTGTAATGGTGTATTCCCGGCATATCAACAAATGTGACATGCGACCCAGAATACGATTCCCTCATAAAAGTGAGGTTTTCTTTGATTTTAGGATTAATGTGAATTCAACCGCGATCGTTCGTCGAGCATGAGCAATGATAGTGTCGGTCGTCGAGCACGTGTGTATATATATATATATATATTATTTTGTTAAATTAAGTCATACATTAAATCTCTAAAGAGATATGTTTTTATTACATTATTTAAGATGTAATAAATCAATGTTAGATTATATTTTATTTCTCATAATTTTAATTATGTAATTATTTGATAATCAAATAACTAGAATTATGTATGATAATTTAAAGTAATAGATGTGCAAGATAATAAAATTCTATATATAATCATAACTATAAGGTAGTATTTGATTTGTATGGTAGGATTATTGATGGATTATAAATTTGAGTGATAGTAATATTTTAGATGAGGATATTTAGTAAAGTATGATAAAATTATTTTTGTTTAGTATCATTTTTATGGTATGGATAAAAGTATGAGTTATTGTTTATATGACTAAAATACCCCCGTCTTTAGAAATAATTTTAAAATGTAAAAAAAATAATCAAACCAAATGAAATTACTAGATTTTTCTGATTCTAATTAAATAAATAAAATGGAAATAAAAAAGAAATAGATTACATAAAAAGGGCGAGTGAAGTGATAAAACGAGATGCAAATAAAAACCTTAGTTTCTTCCGACAACTCTTTGATCATCGGCAAAGCAATTTTAGGCGGTAACTCCTGGCCACCTTGGGTTAATGAAGAGATATAAAAGATCAAGCACAATGAAGATACAATCGCAGCATTTAGATCCACCCCCTCATTTTTCCTGATCACTTTTGCTATGGTGTCGCTATAGAAAATGAGAAGACAAGAAATAAGAATACGATATGAGTTTTTGTTACTAGGGCAAAGGCTAAAAGGGTTCTTTTAACTAGTTATCATGGTTACTGTACAAGTTGAGATTAATAATACCTTGTCCGAAGTATGATAGCTTTTCCAGCACCTATAGTGTCATGCCCTGAGGGAGTCTTTGCCCGATAAATGGAAAGCATCTTCTCCCTTATAACAGCATATGAAACCTGTATATATGGCATTAAGATAATACAGGATAATATCTACAGTTCACACGGCTGAAAATAATCACAACCATATAAAATAATAAACTAGACTACGTACTAGTATCATTTACCCCAACAAATACATAATAGATAAAAGGACATCACAAGTCAAGAAATCCACACACAAGTTATATAACACACGAGTAAGAGTAACAGTAGAAACAAAAACTCTTAATGTTGTTGGTGTACTATTCCCTAGGTCAAGGTTGACTTGGTTGACTGAGCTTGAGTTGACTCAAGCTTGAGTCTTGATGTTTGGGTTGCGATATTTGACAATACATGTAGACAACACATGGAGATTGCAAGTGCAATTATTCATGTGGGAAGATTGTGAAGAAAAGTCAAGTCGGTCAAGGTTGACTGGATACTTGACTGAAAGTCCTGGTGAGTGAAGCCAGGTGAAAGACCTAGTGAGTGAAGCTAGGTAGAAGGAAAATCCTGGTGAGTGAAGCCAGGTGAAAGACCTAGTGAGTGAAGCTAGGCAGTTGGAAGTCCTGGTGAGTGAAGC
>JBBMJZ010413115.1:22045556-22057497 GCA_037833815.1 Zingiber zerumbet | reverse complement strand
AGCCGATCGATCCAAAGCCTCCCTAATCGATTTGGAGCAATCCAATCGATTGAGATCTGACCGTTGGCGCTGGATAAAGCTGTTGGCGTGTGTTCGTCTTCGGCAGAGCTCTCGGTTTTCTTCTCCAGCAACATTGCGATCCTCTCCAACTCTCTTTGCCAGATCTTGAAGATTCTTGGAGGTTAGTGCTGGTGCACGTCCAAGTCAAGAGGCAAGCTTCAACAAGAATAGGCAACTAGGGTTATAGTTTTCATTGCATATATTGTAAGATATTTCTTGTATTTGTCTTCCCTTGCTTTCTTCTTGTATTAAGAGCTTGTAGGGCTTCTCCGTCCTCGGTAGTTACCGTAAAGGAGTGTTTTCATAGTGGAGAGTGCTCATGTGTGTGGATCCTTGGATTAGTCACCTCTTGTGAGGTGGATACCAAGTAAATCCCTTGTGTTAGCATTGTATTTTGTTTCTTTGTATTTTCTACTGCACTTCATCACAAGAAACAAGCAGCGAAGAGCACGAAGATCGCGCCAAGCTATTCACCCCCCCTCTAACTACATATTTGGTCCCAACAGATGTGACGTGGGACTAGTAGTCAAGACCTCTGAGCGACACAACATGTCATCTACCTACTAACCTTGAATGTAGCTCATATTCAATAACTCCCAGGTCGAGACGCTCGTCTCTAATCAGAGTCCTGCAATAAGATGTACAGTTTAGCTAAATCTCATCATATACCAACTAGTTAAACTAAATCTCAAATTCAATTAGGAGACCTCTAATCGATATGATCATTAACCCTAATAATTGATTAATTCCAATTAATCTAATTCATTGTATCAACTACTAAACATGATAGATAAACAAGCCAATTTTACCCAATTTGAATGCACACTGTTGACTTATGGTCGGAGAAACTTCTTGTTGAAAATGATGGCCAAAATTAGGTGGAGTCGCTGACCTCCAAGCAAATATCCCAATTAAACCCTTAATATATAATCAAATTCCAACCAACATAATCACAATACAACCCAACGCAACATATCCATCAATAAACCTTGTTATCCATTTCAGACTTGAATTCAGTGACCTTACCCTTCCAAATCTCGGTCGGCAGGTTCCTTCTCTAGCAGAGATCAACTTTCGGTAGCCAGTCGACTATGAATCGACGACAGCAACTCTAATCCAACAGAGCAATAGTTGGAGGGGAGGCACTATGAGGCCTATGGCTCTCTTCTCGTGGTCGGAGAAAAGCATTTGAGATGAGAACGATGGTGATGGTGTGGAGGCAGCGGCGCTAGGGCACGACACAACAAGGAGGGCTTGCGAGCAGCCGGTGCATGGGATACTTCTGTTCGGGACCATTGTTTAGGGAGGAGAACCAATTAGGGAGATCGAAAGTGGTGACAGCAATGGAGATTGTCAGCATCTTCCTCACGGTGATCAGGAGCAAGGGAGAGAGCTCGACATCGATAAGAAGAGGCGAAGGTTAGGGTACAAAGCTCAGGTGCTTGGCTTCTAGCAAGTTCTAAGGGTATGTGGCTAGGAGGGGGAAAGATAATAGCTGGCTCGGAGCTCAGGTGGTCAGTGTTGGTGATCAGAAGGCGAGTCGGTGGCGATCATATGAGGAGGAAGAGAGTGAACGACGTGAGGTTAATTGAAATCAATAACTCCCAATTGATAAATATATCATACTGATTCCGTTTAAAGCACAATATTTTTTTAAAATTTTTAAAAAATTTAAAAAAATATTTTTTAAATAATATTTATTATTTAATTTAATAATTACTGTCCTATTTTTATATACAGTGTTGTAATCATAGCTGGACAGTTATTTAAAAATAAGTCAAATACTAAACAGGCCGTAAGTGTCACTATATACTGTTGAAATAAAAATTTATTATTCAAATCTTATTAAATACTCTTGGAACTTTTACATCTTTATCTAATTATTCAAAAGGATCAACGAACATCGGAAACGAGACCATCTTGTGAGTTCGAAACCCTTTACGAGTGCTTGTCGTCCTCATCTGCATCCATTATACTAAATTAAATATCAAACAGGGAATAATCAAAAGAATCAACAAATTAAAGGCAGCCCGAAACAAAAACAATCTCAATATGCACCGAAGAGAAGAGAAGAGAAGGACCAGTCCTCTCCGACGACAAATCACGGCGATGTCTCGCCGGCCTTCCGGCGACCTCTCTACGTTACGTCGCTCACAAACTTTCCTGATCATTTCCCTAGACATATAAATCAAACTTCACAATCGACGCAGCTCAATTCTCCCAGTGCAATGCACGTTCAATCGTCCCCTGACTGGATCGATCGGTCCATTGACTCAAGACCGGAGGCAGGCCAGCGGTGGTGGAAGCTAGCCACACATCACATCGCGCCTGTTTGATTGATTTGATTTGATTTGACAGGAAAAAAAGAAAGCAGCTCTAGCCATCTTAAATGGCTGGCTAGCTGTTCCTGTTCCTTCTCCGATCTTTCCTCCACCTCTTACGATCCTCTCTGCCTAATTAATTTTGCTACTATCAATTTTTTTTTTTGTTCTTCCCTTTTTACGATCATTATTCTTGATTATCTTTTCCATTTCTTTTTTCTTTTTTTTTTCTTTTTTGGTTGATTTCCTTCCTTCCTTCGTTGCTATAAGCCTACGAGGAAGGCAACGGCGGAGATGGAGGAATTGTACGGCGGCAGCAGCACAGGCAGCCGGAGGCCGTTCCTTTACCTTCCCTCGTTCCCTGCTCCGCCGCCTCAAAGCTACCACTACTACACCTGCACCTCCTCCTCCGCTTCCTCCTCCTCTCCTCAGTCCCACCTCCAAGCCCCGCCGCCGCCGCCGCCGCCGCCGCCGCATGGGCCGTCTCCAAGCTCCCACGGCGGCACGGAGGAGATCAAGGCGAGGATCATGTCGCACCCCAAGTACTCCGACCTCCTCGCAGCTTTCACGGACTGCCAAAAGGTGTTATATACACACTCAATTAATCGACTCCGGATCCATTATCCAAATCGCTGATCGTCCAGCTTCCGTCTTTCAAGGTCGGCGCGCCGCCGGAGGTGGTGGCGAGGCTGTCGGCCATGCTTCATCAGCTCGCTCCGGACCACCCCGCCGCCGGCCACAACCGCCACTCTTCCCCTGACCCGGAGCTCGACCAGTTCATGGTACCTCGGCAGCTGGATCACACAATTAAACACTCTCAAAGTACTCGAAACTGATCCAAATCTACAACAGGACTTGTACTGCCACGCGCTCACCCAATACCGGCAAGAGCTCACCAGGCCATTGCAGGAGGCCAAGGACTTCCTCCACGAGATCGAGTCCCAGTTCAACGATCTGCTCACCAATGCTTCCACCCGACTCCTCCTCTCCGGTACGCTCCCCCTCATCATGCATTTCCGCCATTAAAATCCTCCATGAGCTTCAACTTCAAGACCTACAGACAACTTTTTCTTGACTTAGGGTTCAACTACGGTACTCACTACCGCCAATTTACCTTTCTAGACGACCATGGAACTTATAAAGTTACATGAGAGCAGGGAGATCAATTAAATGAGCAGTAGAGCGTTTGTTTAATGAGTGGAAAAGAACACGTTGGCCCAGCTGCAATGAGCTTTTTAGGGTTCTTACTTAACGATCACTCCTACTACTCTCCTCTTCTGTGATCTACTAGCTCTTCTACATCCACGAGATAAAGATACTACATAGGATGCTATTCTTATCATTCCTTCTGTGGCAGAGAACAGTTGCAGCTGCCACATAAAATATGTAGTACAGGTCTGTCAGGAAGTAGGGTCATGGACAAGGAACTGTGTTGGAAATTTATTTCTAGTGCTTTCCCATAACATGATCACACACGTGTAAGAAGTATGTGGGAAATGGATGTTGTTTATATGGCCAAACGGGAATGGTTTGACCGCAGGACTGGTTTCTTTCAATGATTTTTGGGCCAAGATAATTTTCTTAATTAATTTACTGTCTGTCAGGACTGGATGATATTGAGTGAAAATAAACACCAGCAGTCCGTCATTGAAGTTTTATGTTAAAGAGACATTCTCTCTCTATATATCATCAAGTACTGACAGACGTTGAATTAAGAAAACTACAAAGAACCATAGCAAAAAAAAAATCTTAGTTAATGATGGACTGCTGATGTTTATTTTCACTTAATATCATCGAGTACCGACGGATATTGAATTAATTAAGAAAATTATTTGACCATATAAACAACATCCATTTCCTGGTATGCTTCTTACACGTGTGTGAGAAAGGAATGAAATGGTGCAATCAATTTGTTTAGGGTTTCAAATTGCTATTTGTTTGCAAACATATGGTTCTAAAATGTGTTTTTCTTTTGTAGAACATTTAAATAGTATTATATATTAAATGATTTAACCATTTATTGGGACTATGAGATATTTTTGCCATCTAATTTTGCTACAGATATAATTTATGTAGAAAAATATCATGCACAAGGATGAAAGGGATGGTAATAGGTGTTTGTGCCTTGTTCTGAGTTAATATATATGTGAATGAAATTAGCTTCATTCATGAAGTGAATGAACTTCTTGTGAATCTTTTGTGGCTTTATATATAATACAGTGAATAGTGGGTGGCCCCAAGGATAATGTGGGTTGAACGTGAGTAGCGGTCAAAAGTCAAGAGCAGATAACAGTCAAGGTTGAGGATTATATGTCCAAACTGATCATTTTCTTCGGGACTTGGATCCGCTCACTTCTCTTGGCCATGACTCCTAGTCTACTCCTAGTCGGTCCTAGTGTCGACTTGACCATAGGGTTTCACTCATCACTTGTCATGGGTACGACTCCCAATCTACTTCTGTTCGGCCCTAGCGTGACCTTAGGGCTTCGCTCATCACTTCTCCTAGGCACAACTCCTAGTCTATTCCCAGCCGGCCCCAGCATCGGTCAAACTCTAGGGTTCATCCTATCACTTCTCCTGGGCACGGAGTGTCGGTCAAACCCTAGGGTTCCTCCTATCACTTCTCCTGGGCATGACTCTTAGTCTACTCCAGGTCAGCTCCAACATTGGCCAGACCCTAGGGCTCTGCCCATCACTTCTCCGGAACACGGCTCCCAGTCTACTCTCGGTCGGTCAGACTCCAGGGCTCCACCAATCACTTCTCCAAGGCACGACTCCCAGTCTACTCCTAGCATTGGCTGGACCACAGGCTCCGCCCATCACTTCTCCTGGGCATGACTCTCAATCTACTCCCGGTCGGCTCAGCGTCGACCGAACCTCCAGCGTTCCGCCCATCAGTTCTCATGGGCACAACTTCCAGTTTATTCCTGATCGGCCCAAGTACCACTGGACTCCCAAGGTCAGTGCATCACTTCTCATGGGCATAACTTTCAGGCTACTCTCAGTTAGCCCCCAGTGCTAGTCGGGCTATCACTAGGGGATAACATTGTCAGCAAATTATAAACACTTGTTATTCATCAGGGAATATTCCGATGCTTTGCCACATACAAGCCACAGAACCTTCTATTATCCAATGGAGGTTCGTCGTACATCCTCCATCATCCGATATACTCTAACACTAGATGTTTTCTGATGCCTCATTATTATGGAGGTTATGAAAGGAAGTATAAAAAGGGGTCCTCTCCGTTGGCCAAGTACGTGCTCACACACGCATCTACTACAGTCCTACTTTTTCTTGCACTTTTTTGCTCTGTCCCTTTTTCTGACTTGAGCGTCGAAGGGTCTGCGCAAGAGACCTCTTCTCTGGTTCTTGCTCTAACACCCCCGTGTGATATGTGGTGTGTGCAGGCTTGTGGCTACCACTTTCGATCGTATTTCCCTGCCCCTCACGAAGATCCAAGGCCGACAACGCGTCTTTAAGTTCCAGCCCCCGTTCCTCCTTTTGTCAACATTCCTGCTCTCGACATCAGTCTCTCCATCTGACTTAGCTTCCAACGGGATTAGTACATAAGAATGTTTTGCTTTATTATCTCTTTCTTTCGATGCCAAGTTAACTTTTGATGCTTTGAGACAACAAGAAAGAGAGAGGGAGAGAAGTGGGCAAAAGGAGGAAAGGGTAAAAGGATAGAAATACTCAAAAGCAGAGTAGCAGATGGGTGAGTGGTAGGAACTATTGTGGACAGAGGAATTGGAGAGATGAAAAGAAATACATGGAGTGAAGAGAATTAAACAATTTTTTACCTTAAAATATGACTAAGCTAATTAAATAATATGATTGGACCAACTATATATATATATCTAGTTCAGTTTTAAATTAGCTAAAATAAATCTAAATCGAGTTTGGATTGAACTTGATCTTAATTATCATGTCTATTTTGTTGGTGCAATCATGTTGTGTGAAGTTTTAATGTTCTACAATCTATTTAAGTTTAGGCTAATTTCTAACAGATTATGATATCAACAAGTGTTCAACAAGAAAGTTGTGTCATGCTATCAACAATAGCTTGAGTGCACAAATCTTTGAACTTAAATCATATTTCTCCCCCTTTGCTAAATATCAAAAAGAGAGCAACATAAAAAAAGGCTCCCCCATAATCAAGCATAATTGCAAAGGAGGACAACAATCACACACACAATGCTAAAGTAGGTTGTTTACTTGGTTCACTACCTCCCAAGGCGATTACTCCAAGACCTAGTCGTAGCGATCTATCACCACTAATAGATTTCCTCCTCAAACCAAATTTAGAGGTGGAGAAACTTCTTACAACAATATTACAAATTGTCAACAAAAGGAAAACAATGAGAGGGAAGAGACAAGGATGGATAACACCTTGAACACAAGATCTCTTCCTTTTTTCACTTGGAGGTTGTTAAAATTGAGCGCTTTAAACTTGAATTAAATGGGAGAATCACAACGGAGAAGTATATGTAGAAGACAGATGAAAGCTTTTTTAAACCTTCTTCATTTAGGCTTACCACTAGTCAATTGATATCATCCACCAATTGACTGTTGTAGAGGTTTGACCATTGACACAGTCGTTGAACGGTCACCAACTCTAGATCAGCGACTAATATCATCTTGTTTTTCAAATAAGAGTTGACTACTAGGAATCGCTTGTCGATTAGTAGCCTTCGGTCGAATTGACTAGTTGTATTGGGAGTGTTATGTTTGCTTAGGCGACCAGTCGATTGCTAGAACCTAGCAATCGACTGTTAGACATTAGTCAGACTGATCAGTTGCGTTGAGAGTGTTCTATTCTCTCGAAATAGATCTAGCAATTGACTACTAGCCATCAATTGAATTAACCAATTGAGTTGAGAGCATTTTATTTGCTCGATGTGATTTACCAATTGATTGTCACAACAAAGCAATCAAGGGCGATTGTGTAAATACTAAATTTGGGGTTTAGCTCTGCAGTTGATTGCTATGCCACAACAATCAATTGTTACACTAAATCCTCTCCCCGTTTAGGGTTTAGTTCATTAGTCGAATTGTTGGAAATAGACGACTATTAAATCCTTTGCATGCTAACCTCTTAATTAGAAAACCTTCTTTTCACCTACATTATGTCAATCAATTGCTAAACTCTATCAATCAACAAACACATAGTTTTCAGCCATCTTAATGAATTAAATATACCTAACTTCACTACCCTCGTCCCAGGAGTACCTCACGCTAGATAACTCTCCTATTCTCTAGACTTTTGAACTTAGACCTCCCTCGTCTTCGAGTCTTCATCCATCCTTGCATTTGTTCTATTACTAAGGATTTGACCCTCGACCTCCTTGGACTCCCATATCTTACATCTGATCTTTCAACCAATAAGAATTTCTCCTTGCCAAGAATATCCTCGACCTTCTTGGACGTCTCTTGCCTTGTCCGATCTGCGATGACTTTTCTTGCACACTTGTCACACAAGTGAGATCGATATTTTTACCTAAACTTAAATACTTGTCAAATATTGCAACTTCACATCCAGGACATGATTGCACCAGCAATCTCCCATTGTTTTATGTTTAACAACCTATTTAAGTTTGCTCTAATTTCCAACTGATTATGATATCAATAAATGTTGAACAAAAAAGTTATGTCATGATATCAACAACAATAGCACGAGTGCACAAATCCTGCAGTTAAATCATATTTTTCATTCTTTGCCAAATATCAAAAAGAGAGCAACAAAAAAAGGCTTCACTTACAATCAAGCATACTTGCCAAGGATGACTACAACAACCCACAACAATACTAAAACATCAACCACAACAACATTCAAGAAAACAATGTAGCGACTCTCAAAACATATCAAAAAGTAACCATGAGATTTAACATCTAACAATTGATACATAGTTTCTAAACAATCTAATTAGCATAGAGATACAAGTACCAAATCAGGTTCACAAACGACATCAGCAAATACAAAACAAAGAGAGCAACAATGAGCAACACGAAGATCTAATCGTCGCTGTCTCTATCAGTTGGGGAGGGGGGAGTTCTTGGCTTATAACCCAAGAGAGCAATAATTCAAACATCTCGTTCTGTCGGATTATTTCGACGCTCTTGTGTAGCTGCGAGAGTCGAATATCAATTAGGAATTGAAAGCATTGATCCATAGCAATATTTTGGTGCTCAAGACTGAGCTCCTCAAAATGCGTGTCTATAGACTCAAGCTCATGAAACAAAAACTTGTCCATCTCTGGCACGTCTGCTAGCATCGGTACCAGATCTGCCATGTGTCATCGTCTCATGCCATTATCGAGCCTTTCTATGTTATCCCTGCTAAAGAGAGAGTTCTTGAGGTGATCCTATTATACTTTGTCGTTATGAACTGCGTAACACCTCGAGATACATTGATTCCCACAGAATCGTCCACGAGGTGATGAAATGCCCAAAAGGCATGTGGACCTTTCCCTAGTTTGCCTTAATGAAATGAATATAAAACATGCTCAACGCTACAGTAATATTGATATTGTGACTGATTGCATACAACATTTGAAACGACTCTAACTCTCACTTTACTTAAATTATACTGGATTTTTTTAATAATATATATGGTCGAAACCCTCACCTAGTGGGATAAGGCTTGGTTGTTGTTGTTGTATATATGGTCAAAATCTATACATATAGAATCAATATTTAAAAACTATTTTACTAACATTTTTGAAATAAAATCTCAACTGCATTAAAACTCAAATTTTTCAGGCACACAAACATAAGTCTAAACAAACTATCTAAAATCATTCAAAACTCATTCTTCAAATAAAAATTCAACATTTTAACTTTCAAGAAAATTCAACTATCTAAATTTAAAAATCCTCTCATAAAAATTCATTTAATAAAGTTTTGCAGAAGTGCAAGGTCCTCGGAAGTGTAGTGCCATGCCCGGTTCAATCAAGAGTCAGAGGCTCCTGCCTCTATATTTTCATCACCTGCAACCATTCTACCCTAGTGAGTCTAATGACTCGGCACATTTAAACGCTAATAGCAAATACATAAATATACGTTCATATGCATTTAAAAATACTTTTAATAAAAATACATTTAACTTTTAAATCATTTGCATTTACATTCATATAAATATTTAAATTACTTTAAGCATCATATACTTTTTTCTCATTATTAATTCTACACATTTTAGGCGAAGTTTGATTATTGAAAGTGACTCCTCTATCCTCTATTCGATTGATCGATCAATAAATCATGGTACCAAGCAGTGGAGTTCAACAACCACTTTTCCGTCGCATCCCTTTGGTTTATATATGAGAATTTGATACCGTGTAACCAGACTTCCTCTAGGGTCTTTTCTCCCACGAATTCCCATTAATCATTTTGTAAGTTCACTGAAGTTCAGTGACCACTTCTTCATTGTATCCCTTTAGCCATATATATGAGAATCTGATACTGGGCTCCCTTTGGGACATTTTCCCTCGCGGTACTCCCATTAATCATTTCGTAAGTTCATCGGAGTTCGCATCCCGTTGGGCTATATATATAAAAGAATATGATATTGGACTCTCTTGGGGTCTTTTTCCATAACTAGGTTCCCTTTGGGGCCTTTTCTCTCGTGATATTCCCATTAATAATTTTTTTAGCAAGTTCATCGCCTGCGTTTCGACAGATTCCTCACACACCCTCTTTGTGATAGTCAAATTAGATTCCTCAAAATATTTTTCCTTTCCTTTCCTTTCTAAAAAGAAATTAGCTTTTTCATCATTTTCATAAAATAAGCATGCATCCGTACATTTCATACCATTAACCCTGTTGGTTGCTACTCGGAATATCGTACCGGTTCTACTGTACAAAAAATTTTGTACAAGTGTCGAACCTTTCCTAACAACCTATTGTGTTCTTTAGAAATTAAACTTGAATCGTAAGTGGAACTTAACACTATTGATTCCAGGTTTAACTTATCTATTCTTAGAGATTTAGACTTAGATCGCAAGCGGAACTTAACACTATTGATTCAAGTTCACTCATGTTACAAAGTCGATTAAATATTTATTTCTAAAATTGGCTTCCAGTACTACATGGCGAGGCACTAGACCTTCTTGGGTACGAGATCATCCACTACCGACTAGACAAAGCCTTTTAAAAAATTCAATATTTAATCTCCCTATAGTAAACCTAGGTTTAACCATTAAGAACAATTAAATCACAAAATCGAAAAATAAAAGAAACACAAACTCGAATTACAAATCTGAAACCTAGAATCACTAGCCTCTTGTGTTTGGAATTCATACAAAGAAAAAACTAGTATGATGCGGAAAACAATTATTAGTTATACCTTTCTTTGTAAGTAACAATCTCTGGATCTTCTATTGTATTCTTCTTCTTATCTCGGATGTTGTATGGGCAACGATCTACCGAGATGAGAACCACCAAGCCTCCTTCCTTCTAGTAAGATCCGGCCACCAACCAACGAGCTCCAAGGGATACAAGAGCAAAGCCTCCTTTCTCTCCTTCTCCAAGCTAGAGTCGGCCACCAAAAACTCCTCTAGTATTGATGCCGCCGGCCACCAAGGAAAAAGAGAAAAAGAGAAGAGCAAGGAATAGGGTCGGCCACCACCAAGGAAGAGAGGAAGGAAAATAGAAGAGAGTTGTGTCTCATGAAGGTACCCCTACCCTCTCTTGTATATCCTTGGTAATGGCAAATAAGGAAATTTAATTATAATTAAAATTTCCTTATCTTCTTTGTCATTGGTTAATAAGGAAAATTTAATTAAAAATTTCTTTTAACCCATGCTATGGCCGACCACATCATCTTGCTCAAAATAAGGAAAATTTTGAACACAAAATTAAAACTTCCTTATTTACTTTCGGAAGAATTTTAAAAATAAAAATTCTTCTTTTGAATCCCTTCATGGTTGATCATAAAAGACAATTTTATAAATTAAAATCTCTCTTTTAAAACATGTGGATGATTTACAAACAAGGAAATTTTTTGTTAAAATTAAAATCTTCCTTTTAAAACAAGTCTCCACAAAAAGAAAGATTTTAATTAAAACTCCTCTCCTCTTAATTCCATGTGATCACGTTGACACATCAACATTGGCAAAGCTTCTCATGTTGACTTAATTGGCAAGGAAAAACATGAGTTGCTTAAACAAAGCTTCTCACGCATGTTGACTTAGTTGGCAATCAAAAACGTGAGTTGCTTAAATAAAACTTCTCACGTTGACTTAGTTGGCAAGCAAAAATGTGAGTTGCTGTTCTATTTAAGCAATCGGCATTTCATAGCAAGCAATTGGGAACTCGTTGTTCACGTTGATCACAGCAACATGAAGCATCCTTGGATAGCAATGCCAACAACATGGACTTGAAGATAGACTTGAGTGGATACAAGACTTTTATACAGAGGCTACAATAGGGACCGAGAGGAGGAATTGATTTTGGTCTCCCGATGAAATTAAGCTTCCCGTGTTCGTCCCGAACACCCAACTTAATTTCATCAATAATAATTCATACCACTAAAGAATTATTATTGAACTACCGCACCAATCCC
>JBBMJZ010413115.1:22005847-22045456 GCA_037833815.1 Zingiber zerumbet | reverse complement strand
GATGAGGAAGAATTGACAAGTACATTGATTTTTTTTTTTTAAAAAAAAATAAGAATGATAGGGAGTAATAGGATGATGGATAGGATATGAATTCCCGAGACTCCGATGGGTATAAGGATGAGTATGAAAGTTAAATAACCGATGGGTATAGGGATGAATATGGATATAGATATAATAAATGAGGATAGATGCGGAGGATATAAAATCTTACTTAAATTCTATCCATTACCCTTTTCTATTTTTTTTAAAGTCGTGTTTTAATTATAGTAAAAAATGATTATGCAAATTCCTCCCCTTCATACTTAGATAATTTAACAAATTTTACCCTAAACAAATTTATTTTTTATTTATCTAGCAATTCTAGATACACTACGCCATACACATTCGATCCTATAGGTCCTATGTCCAAAATATACAAACTTTAGCAATAAATTCACAATTTAAATTTTATTATAAGAAATCATTTAAAAAATAAATAAATGAAATTTAACACTTGAGCCATAGTCAAGCTTATTGAAATCAAATTCATTGTCAAATCCAATACATCAACATTTTCCACTTTGAGAAATATTTTTATCACTGAAAATCCCGGGCGGAATCTGAAAAATTGAAGCGATTGTTTATTTTCCCGGGACAAAAATAAAATTTACACACGAAGAAAATTACTTTCGGAGAGAGAAAGTGAGGAGACCAGATTGCCGCATCGCGAGCGAGAGAGAGAGGAAAGAAAAAGGACGGAGGGGTGAATGAGCCCCCGACGACCAAACCCTTCTCTCTTCTTCGTTACGGATATTCTTCTAAATCCATCGCCATTGCCGTTCTACCTGCTTCTCCCGTCTTCTTCCTTCGTCGTTTGGTTCCTCGACCTTCATTTGTGGCGATCGCTTTGGACTGAGGTGCGGGTGGTCGCTTCCCCCTTCATAGTTGTCGTGATATTGTTTCTTTTCTTGAATAGATCGCTACAGGAGCTTTTTCTTCTTTCTCATGAAACCGATCTGTTTTTTTTTTGTTATCGTCCTTGATCTCGATGTAGAATGAGATTCCCAAGGTTCGGTAGACAATGTGGAATGTCGGTGAGTCGCGTTCGTTGGATTTGCTTGGGATTCTGTTGACGGACATTAGGTCCTACTCGAAACATGGTTCTGATCAAGTTAGCTCAACTAATATGCGTTTAAATAAAGTGCTGGATGCTGAAAAGAGGCAGCGCTAACTTGGAAATATGTTTTTGCTTTACTTGGTCAGGCGTTTCTTGAAGTATAATACCACTTGTTTCCTTAGCAGACGCTTGATCTTGATTGCAGTATTTTTCTTTAGCTTCTTTCTTGTATTAAAAGTTGGTTTTAATTCCTGTTAAAAATATAAATGCATCGATTGATCTCTTTCTGAAAAGCTCATGTTTATCAGGTAAATGATTAGTTGGTCAACTTAATATGGTACCAGAGAAGAAGATTCTGCATTCGAATACTCCATGTTGGGTCTGGGTTAGTCTAGTCCAATTTGGTCACCCAGATCACCCAGATTGACGGTCTGTGTGTGTATAGAATATGCTGTGTAGAATGATCAGTTTTCAGAAAGTCTTGCTTTTGCATAAATTGACAGTTAATTACCATTAACATTTTTTTATCATTTGTTTATAAAATTGAGCCAACCATGTTGTTTGTGAATTTTACTATGTTACATTTTATTTTAGTGTTAAATTTGTTCTTCACCATTGTTTTTTAATTTTTCTTATTCTTTTTTGCATATCTTTTTTGGTTAGTGTGGTTGATTGTACGCCAAGAGTAATACATGGTAATCAGCATATGGAGGATATTCATTATATAAATGCTGGTTTTCCTTACACTGTAACAGAAAGTTTTATGGATTTGTTTGAAGGGCTAACATATGCCCAGGCTGATGCTACCTTTGCGGAAGCTTTGCATGAACAGGTAATCTTTAGGATTTTATTCTCTCTTCATGCCTATGAATTTATATGTATAACTGAGTAATGAGTTCCTTAATACTTGCCATAGTGCTTCTGCCGACTCTTCTGATTTATAACTATGCATTGCACAATTCTACCTTACAGATAATAAATATATTTGAACCTTTCTTTTTGAGGCCTATGCAACATTCATCTGAACATTTAATCAGCAAGTATGACTGTATGAGGCATAGCTTATTGAACTGTGATTTATAGAAGAATCTGAAATCTCCATTCATCAAATATCTATAAATTTCAATTTGAGAAACTGTATGTGTGGTTTATATTGCAGGGGAATACTTACTGGTCTATGTACATAAATCCATATAAGTATGGATTTTCTGGCTCTTCTGCTGGCTCCTATTATGACTATAGCCACACTTATGAGGTCAATGACTATACACAAAGATTGGATGAGGCTAGAAGAGCATCGGAGAACTCTGCAGTTTCAAACAACCTCAATTCAGCATGGCAATCTCGATTTGGAAATGAATTTTCTTATGCAAATAGAAATTTTGGATCCGAGGAACGTAAGTAATTACTTTTGTATTACTTTCCTTCATATACTAAGTGCTTTGATGATAAAATGTTAAAGCCAAACATACGAATGATGTAATGGCTAATTGAGTTTATAACTTTATATACCATGTAAACCAAGAGAGGTTCTTATCTCCATTTTAGCAATGAAAGCAGCCAATATACTCAACACATTGAGCTACCATTTTTCGAATGCTTAAACTTGAGGAAACTATCTAATTGAGTTATGTATTATCTTGCAAGCAAAGGATATATTCTTATCACAAGCGATCCCAATTAGGCTTAGGTCATGACAGGAACACATGAAAGCAGAGTAGCACTCATAGAGAGAAAAGACAGACATTACATGAAAGTAAGTAGAGCGAGACATGAGTATCAAACTCATGATTGTGGTACCTACCATGTCTTTGAATTTGATAAGATTTAAAGATAAACTAGGAGGTTAGGAGCTCAATGGCTCAATCAATGGGAAGAGGAGCAATCTTGTAATTTTTCCCTTCCCAACTTTTGGAGATTGCATAAATTTCCATTTGCATGAAATTTTGATTTAATTTGTTATTTGTTAGACTGAATAGTTATTTAGTTTTTTTTAATCTTTGAGGAGCTTCATTCTCTAGATTTGGTTGAATCCATAATAAGATCTTACAATCTACAACTTCTGCTACTTTCCAGTTCTCTTGTCAGGTGATCTTACTTGTCATTCCTCCTTTGACTTGATATGCATCTTCAAATTGGCATTTCCAGGCTCCTTGGTTAGCTACCCTCACGTCAACACCTTGATGTCATTATGCACCTACTTTGCTGCCTTCACAAGTAATGTCATACTCTAGCACTAGCCTGTGACCTTATGGTTCTTAACATCAATGGATTCTCCAAGTTCGGTAATCCCCTTAGGTCCTTTAACCGTATTGACAATGAGTTCCATTGTTTTAACACCTCCTCCATTGACTCCTGGCTCATCACCCAAGACAAAGAGGTCAATGACATTGCATGGGATGGTGTTGATGTCTTCGCATCTGTGACAAGTCTTCAATCTCCACGACAAAGATCTGTCTCTATCTTCACCTTTGTGATTGATCTGTACATGTTTTCACCAACATTTCAATGGCTACACTTGTCTATTTGGGCCAAGATTTTTCCCCTTAAGCTAAGCCCAGGGCCTGTTTCCCCCTCCAAGCAAGGCCCAAATAAGGCTCATATCAAATCCCCCAAAAATAGAGTGATGCATTTCCAAAAAGGGAAATAAGATAACTAAAAGCTGTGTTTTTTTTATTTTTTTTTTAAAAATAAGACAACATTCTTCAGTCTTCATTATTTTTGACCGAAGTCTTCCTTTTACTTTTTACCTCAGGTTATACTATGGCTAAGTTTTTTATTTTAATTTCTCCTTCCAGTTTTTTTTCTCCTAATGCTATATATCACTATCTACGTGATTTAAGATAAGGCTAGACATTGTCCATTTCTTTTAATAGTTCTTTTCTCTTGAAGTCAACGACATGTTTCAGTTTATATATCCTTTCACTCCTTCCTAGTGAAATAATTGGAAATAGAGTCCTCATTTGGCATTTCTCAAGTAGATGTTAACATCTCGCTTCCCTTGAAGTGGATGATAGATTCTACTTCTTACCCACATACACAGTCTTCATTTGGCATATCTTCTCTCTCAGAGTAAATTCTAATTTTACTTTCCTCTAAATCACTTTTATTAATCTCTTGATCACTTGCAATCTCAAACGTAAATTAGTCATTATGACTCTTCCACTATCATATTTATCCTTGCTTGAGTGGATGCTAAATTATTATCAGCCTTAACTCCAACATCCCCTTGTGTAGCTCAGATTCTTGGTCTCTCTCCACTATAACTCATTGGCAAAAAGTAGATATTGAAATCATGATATCTTTTTTTTTGCGACCTCTCATAATTCCTTGCTTTGTTTGCTTTGTAGAAAATATTTTGAAGGAAATGTTTTCCCTGGTTTTCTAGTGTTTGGTGCCATGGAACATTGTAGTCAACGATTTGGTCAATGAAAAATGTAGGCATTTTATTTTAGGAAAAAAGTCTTCCTTTGAATTAGAGCGAAACTTATTTTCCCACCCATTTGCAAACTTTCACTCTATTTGTAAACCCTTCTCTACCCTCCACATCTTCCCTTATCTAAGTAGATCGATTGATCGATCTAGATAAGGTAGGTCGACTAGGCTAGGCAGAGTAAGCAGGTTGATCAAGCAGAGAGTTTCAATCACATCTAGGTATCTGGTCTCTCTGATTGGACTCGATGAACCAAGTGTCTTAGGTGGGAAGGGTAGTCTAGGCAAGCTAAGCAGGTTCGTTAGACTCTAATTAGAATCAATGGGTTGGTAAGCTAAGTTAGTTGGTGGGCAGGGTGGGTTGGTAGGTTTAGATTCACAAGTTAGCAGGGTGGCCTAAGCTGGCCAATTGTGTCGGGCGGGTTGGTCTAATGGTTGGTTGGGTTGGTCTAGTATGGCAAGATGGGCCATGTGATCCAAGTGGGTTTGACTAGGCTAGGTGTGTTGGTATGGTCTGGATAGAGAACACTTTTCAAATAGGCCATTGTTTAATTGGGCCAAACATTGGAAACTTATTTCCCATGAAAATGTTTTTCACGAATTAGTTTTAGTTAAGGAAGAAGACTAAAGATTAGGTTGACTCCGCCAATGTCAATTTGATGATGGTCTTCAATTTTAGTCATAGTGTCACTTCATCAACTATCCCAACCGTCACACTAAGATTTCCTCTTTAGTATTTTGGTCAAATATCTTAATTGATCTTATTTGTTTATCGGATTTCTATTTTGTATAATGAAATGAACATCACTATCTTGGCTCCATCTTGACAAATGAAATTATAGTTGTATGTGATTCAACAATTTAGTCCCTTATCAAATATTTAGTCATTAGGTATTATACTAGAATCTTTCTTTTTAACGATGCCAATGCTATATTTTTATTGTCTTTCCGAACTCTTTTTTCTTGCTAGAAATTAATCTTGTTTTCCTTTGTTTATTTTCAGGTGTTCAAGTACAACAAAATGGAATTGGTTCTCAGGTGCAAAGTGCTTCCTCATGCATCCACTAAAATTGTCAACAATTGATTAATACAAAATACAGTCACATAATTAGTTATTATTTTTTCAAGTATCTCTGCTCCTGTATGTTCTCCTGAATGATTGTTGTATAACTACATAAACAGATTGATCAGAAATATAAGCTGTTGAAATAAATTCGATGAACATTAAATACTTTATGGCTCCTTTATGCATTTTCGTGCTTGTAGCGCTACTTTTTCAATATTAGATTTTTGGTTGTATCTTATCTTTCTTAACCAAAGAAAAATTTAATTGACTTGTCAGTCTTAACCTGATTGATGCATGCCTTCGACTTGATCTTTGTTGGAATATAGTTACAGGAAAATCCTAATTTGTTGCCAAATTTTCATGGAACTCTTTGTAGTCTCGTTTGCTTTAACTTGTCGAGGGTTAATGTACGTAGATGGGTCTGATGTGTTGGGCTTGGATTCCATTGAAAAAACAACTATTGTAAACTTGCTCCTCTCATTTACACTGAAATAATAAGCTGAAAGAATGTGACAATGAAGAATGGAAGATGTATTTAATTTTGGAATAGATTGGTTTTGATAAATAAAAGAGGACAATGTGATACTTCTCAATAGAACTAGTTGAATTTATCCTCAATATCTCATCTGACAATAATGATATGTTAATGCCATTTTTAGTTATAAGAGGAATGGCATGTTAAAATCATGAAAAGCTACTAAAATTTGTTGGTTAGGTAAGTGCTATTGGGGTTGCCTTTCAGATATCAGTTAAAAGATGATGTACCATCGTCCTGCTACTTAACACTCGTACTAAAAAATTAAGTATTACAGGATGAAGGTGAGATTTAATTTTGTTATCTTGTATATCTGAATTATTACTCTTTGACCATATATTGTAAAGTTGCTAACCATTTTCATGATCCAAAATTGCACTCTATAACAGAATTACCAGATGTGTTTTGACTAAATTTTTTATTATTGTCTTTTTTTAATCTCCTACATTCAACTACCATATTGATTAGAAGATCGCTTGATTAGATGCACTGTTTTAGTTTTATGAAAAATGATTTTTATTTAATGTGCAGATACTAGTACCATCCAAGGATGCCTTTTTTGCCCCATCATTTTTTGATGCTAAACTAATCTCTCGTCATATCTCTTACTGGTTGTAATTAGGCCATCTTTAGGTATATGAACTTCTGATCCAGTTGATACCAAACGTTAGTGTTTGGTGTACATGTTACAGCTGTTAGTCATCAAAGTTTGTAAACTTCATATGAGAATGCATTCTTTCTACAATCCGTTCATATCCTCACATAGTGTAGTCACAATTCTTGAGATAGACACAGTGGTATGCTTAGAAGAATAAATGGTGAATCTGGCAATACCCAAAAATTATAAGCGCACTGTGTATAAATTGATTCCCTATTCTAATGAGAGTACTTGGCTGACCAAATAAATTGATTTGGTTTTCTATACTTTCTCTAGTACAAAATTTTGTTTGCTCCCAGAAATCTCTGTTACCTTTTCTTCCCGGCATTAGGTTTATTTCTTGATACATTTCATTAGTATTTCCTTGTTTATATCTGTTCCATTGTTATTGCCTCTGAAGAATTGGTTAATACACAATCTGAATTTGACTTTGCATTTCTTCACATTATGTTTGTGTATCAATATTCTGGTCGATGCAAATTATTCACTTGTCAGCATTGCTTTTTGCATCTTAGGTTACTTATTTTTTCTCTTAAATTGTGATAGGTTTTTTGGCAAGACAATGTTGACCCTGATAATATGACATATGAGGTTTGTATTTAATTTCTCACATCCCTTGATGATTTTGTCTTCTGGAATCTAAGTAGTAGTTGGCGCACATGCTCCATTTTTATTATCTTTGAAGATTCTGTGTGAATGTTATTCAGTGAAATAAAATTTGAATGTGAAAGATTTATGTTTGT
This sequence comes from Zingiber zerumbet, assembly GCA_037833815.1. NCBI lineage: Eukaryota > Viridiplantae > Streptophyta > Magnoliopsida > Zingiberales > Zingiberaceae > Zingiber > Zingiber zerumbet. Next base: position 22,037,926 of record JBBMJZ010413115.1, on the reverse strand, counting down.
TTCTATTTTTGACTCCTGGACAAGGTAATCTCTATCTGTATGTTATTTGTTCATATTTTTTTTACCCTGTTATAATTTTAGAATAAAAACATGCAATTTAATCCAAGGCATCTATATGTTGAAGCAACTCTGCTTCAAAATACTTGATGGGATCAATTGCTTCTACCTAGCTTATGTCTCATCTAAAGTAGACAGTCATTAAATTAATTGGATAAAGTAGAGCTGCTGCAGATGCTTAAATTTTTCATAAACACGCTAGATGTCCTAATATTTTGTTATACTTTGAATTAGTATTCATTATAAGGTGTAGCACCAATTGTCAATAAAATGAGAAGATTGATTGTGTTGGTATGAGACATATTCAAAGGCATCTAACAGAAGAATAAAATGTGTTGGCAGGGAAGGTGTAATAGAAGAGTGGAAGGTTAATGGAGAAAATATTTGTAAATGTGATAAAAATGATTTAATTAATTTTAATTTACTAATGCTAAGCTATGCATATAGTTCAATAAAAGGGATAAAATTCATTTAACTGACTTGAATAATTGGAGTAGTGACTGAATGACGATGACGATGACAATTAGAAGCTGTATTAATGTTTATGTATCAATATATTTATGAGATTGACAATATTTACAAGTTCTATCAATATAATACAAAGCTATATTGCTATGAAAATTCATATTTTTTTAAAAACATTATTATCATTATATTGAACTCCTATTTGTATTAATGTTAAACATCGTATGATCTGGCCAATTCTTCCCAGCCATGATCAGAGAGATGGCACTTTTCTTTGGTAGGCACCTATGAGGTCTTCTATTTGATCCTAGCTTTGTGCTTGCACTTGAAATTCAACCTATCGACTAGAGATTGACCTTCTGGATAATGGATACCATCCAACACTCCTGCGTAAGATACCATGAGATGTACATCAGCCAAATATTCTAAAGATGAATCTGTTGGTCCCCACGAGCAGGAGAGGATGGAATATTTCAACTTCTTGTCAAGCAGAGGAAGCTGGTTCGAGTCTGTGTGGATAAATTATTTAGCTGGCGATCAAATATGTTTGTTCCAATGGCTTACACTTGGACCAACTTCTGCATTCTTTGAATGACCTCCACACCTCTTAAGTAGTCCCAGAATACCCATACTTCTAAGTATCCTCCTATTCAACTTTATATACATCCCCTTGGTTTTGAAGTAGGCTTTGATTTTCCCTTGATGGTTCTTTGTAAAGCGGAAAAAGAAACTAAAACTAAAACTAAATTTCCACATTGGCACAATTTTCTGGTATGTGAAAAAAATATCATGGATCTGATTCTTATTTAACGCCAGCAGCAAACTTGTTACTGGACTTTTCAGGGCAACTTATCTGGTATCCATAATGAACAATTAAATTTTATCTAACCACCTGATAGTCTTTAGTAAGCCTTTTTTCCCCTTATCATGTTGCAATCTTACAATTTACTTATTGCAATTTTGCCTCTTATTCAGGAATTGCTGGAGTTGGGTGAGGCAATTGGAACACAAAGCCGAGGTCTCACTCAAGAACAAATTGCTTCACTTCCTGTCACGAAGTATAAAAGTAGATTATTTTCTAGAAAGAAAGCACGAGAGAGGTAAGTACTGTTTATTCAAGTTCCCATAATAAATATTGCATCTTCTATCAATTTATCATCATTAAATTAAATATGCTGAACTTTTTTCTTCAGTTTAGTCTGTTGATTTTGGCCTGAACCGACAGTGTAAACTTATGATAATGAATGGCAATATGACATTGGAAATGTTTTTCTTAGTCTCTGGCAACTAATTAAGCAAGGTTATACCATTTCACTCTAAGCTATTCACCGCGTATATTGGTTGGGTTACAAGTGCATGCTATAATTGAAAATTTTCAAAGGTTTTAGTATGCCAGTTCTTTTATTACAGGAGTCCTACATGTGCGTCCCGTGTTTGTGTATATATTTGTATATGCATCTTATCGGTCATATGAATCATCTGCCGACCTATCTAATTTGTGTTGTATCAGATGTGTTGTATGCCAGATGAAATACAAGAGAGGTGATCGACAAACAACACTTCCATGCAAGCATGCTTACCATTCTGCCTGTGTGACAAAATGGCTTCGTATAAACAAGGTCAGTAGGCACCCGAGAAAGCTCCTCTTCAACGAATACTTTGTTCCCCCACTGCTCTCTGATTAAGCTCCTCTTCAACGAATACTTTGTTCCCCCACTGCTCTCTGATTAATTTTCTGTGAGACAGGCCTGCCCAATTTGCTTTGCCGAGGTATCTATCGAGGAAGAACTGAATAACCAAGAATTTATGCCTAGCGGAATACACGGAAGTGGTTAGCGATTCTGTTGCATGCTGCTCCTTTTTGACACCCGGATCTCCCCAGGAGTTGAATCAAACAAAACAAGACTGATTCCATGGTTGCCTTTAGCTTGTATGATACAAACTATGCTGTTGTAGATTCTCAATAGGATAATTGTTAGAATGATCAGGTCAGGATTCCTTGTTTGTTATTTGGAGTATGAACCGATAAGCACTACAAATGCGTTTCATGGAACTACGTGCTACCTCTCCCAGCATTATGTACACAAGTTAGGACATCGGTTGGCATTTACACTAATGGAAATATCTTATGATGCGTTCAGTTTAGGTTATCAGGTATAATTTTGGTTATATGATTATTAGGTAATCATATAATCACAGTTATGAGGAATAAAACTTAACTAAATGTTATTTATTCAATCTAAGTAATATAATAAAAATTTATTTATTTGAAGATTTTAACAAATAACCTATTTGTTTACATGGGGATCGCTTAAGGAGTTAACCGGAAATTAGCGTGTAGAATTCTAAGAGTCAACAGCTGCTCAGGAATTTTAAAGGACTTCAAATTGCCTCGCGTAGTATGAATGCGTCACTGATTACTAGTGTGAATTGTTAGTCAATCGTTCCTTCGGAATTTATACGGCCCATTTGAGCCCACTTTCTCACAAAATCACTCCCCATTTAGAGCCCGTTTTCTTCTTTCTAAAATTAGGGCCCATTATTTTTCGGTCTACTATATATTCTCTGACTGTCTAGGGTTTGCACCTTCTCATCGATCAGAAGGAGCCGCAGAGGAAAGATGGTATCTTTCTTCCCACTTGCTAGGTTTTCTCCTCCAGGGAATCGTTTTACGTTTCGTCTTGCCTCTAATCCTTGTTACACTTCTGGTATTTGCAGCCGTCCCACAAGACGTTCAAGATCAAGCAGAAGCTGGCGAAGAAGATGCGCCAGAATCGCCCCATCCCCCACTGGATCCGCTTGAGGACCGGAAACACCATCAGGTTCCTTCTTTTCCATCTCTTCTTATTTTGATTGCGCCTCTTCATTTCCTTGAGTTTCGAGTTGCTCAGACTTTTTTATTTTAATGTTTCCTTGCTAGGTATAACGCCAAGCGCAGGCACTGGCGCCGCACAAAGCTAGGCTTTTGAGGACGCTCCATTTCCTGGTTCACCTTTAAGAGACATTTATGTTTCCTTTTCTGCTCAATTATTCTTGGCATTGCTCTAGTACTGTATCTCGTTCCGAGTTCATTAGCTGAATTTTGGTCCTCAGTGATCAATATGGATATTTGCGTGCTTAATTAGTTGAATTTTCTTACGTGCGGGAATGTTGTTGAATCAGATAGTTAATTTATTAATTTAAAAAGTTCAGTAGTTTGGGAGCCTTCTGCATTCTATTATTCACTCGATATTTTACACGAATTCTTTCTTACTATGGGATTTAGTTTGACTGTAAATGCACGATTAGAAATCTTTAATCGAAGGGTTAAATTGTGCAGCATTGTTGAATGAAGTTTAAAGTTTCAGTTTTTTAGTTCAATTGCTTTAGTTAGAAAAAGTGTGTTATCTTGTTTGGTAGTTCATTTAACAACCTATTATTATCGTGTTGCTTAGTAATGCAGTATAGTCTATTTTTCTTGTCAAGTTAGTTGACGGGGAACCAAGTTTGATAGATAGATGTCCGGATGTATTAGATGTGCAATTTTGACTTTGAAGTGGTGTTTTGATTATAGTTTAGCTATTACTAGTAAAATTCTTGTCTTTTCATAGCAAGGTCTTGAATCCTATTTTACCTTTATTCTCGATTGTGCCAATCTACACTAGCTGATGCCACATAAAAAGCTTTCAAATCCCAATGCGTGAGTGAACAAGTCCTTGTAGTTCTATCTTCCTCACTAATCTTCTGTCTTGGTTGTGTGCTCTGCCTGAGCCTTTTGCCTTGGTTGTGAGCTCTGCCAGAACCTTTCACCTTCTTTATGAGCTGGGAGCTCCTTACATGACCATTTACCCACTTAAGTGGTTGCTATGGCACACTTCCGACCTATTAGCTTCTTCAGCAACCTGAACTTTTCTAGTAAGCTTCCCCTTTTTCTTCTTTTCCCTCCTTGTAGCCACCGACATAAAATGGAACGCTATGATACTAAAACTGTATCTGGAACTAAACTCCTTAGCAAATTTAGATTTTCAACCATTATGGCTTCCCAATTTCGGCAAGAGGAAACTAAGGATATGTATAAGTGGTAAACTAAACAAAACTTGGAGTGAGACTATTGGTTGTGGTTATGGGTGGATTATTAGTTGTGGAAACAATCTCGTGCAATCTTTGGTAAGGTTGTGTATAATAAATACAATGGGGCGATTCTTCTCCGAGACTTTGCATTAGCAGAAGAAGCTTCATTCATGGTAGGAAATGCTTTTTGTTTCAGCAATAAATAGTCTAGATGTTGTGCTATGTTTTAGATTGTGATTTTATCTAATGGAATGATGTGTAACATTAATATAACTGCCTTAATTTGGTTTGTGGATTTGTGTTGATAAAGATAGGTTTAATAATGCAGAGCCAGGACTTTTTATTAAAAAAAGATATCATGATTTTTTCTCAAATTTATTTATATTAAATTATATAATAAACTATGTCGATAATATTTTTGGATCTCCATACAAAAAAAAAATACATCTGCATCTTTTTAACAAAGAGGCTTTGCTAAAGTTATTCATTTTGAATTTATAAAATTGTTCAAAATTATTTATTTTAAAATTTAATAAAGTTTTGTTCTTGATCAAACGTCATCAATATATAAATATTAATATTTCAATAAGCACCTATTTGGCAATGCGCAGCACCTCGGGATTAGTCAAACTGTTCCGTGCGTCGAATCGACGGCTGAGATTAAAGCAAAGTCAAAGTCAAACAACACTAGTTGTTCAATTCATCTAGTTAAATTTAAAAACAATCCGATTTGGTCTCCACCATTTGTTTTCTTAAAGATAAAATAAAATGAAATAGCTGTTAAATTTAAGATATATAAATATTTTAAAAAAGAAAAGTTCAAAAAATTATGAATTCCACGAGACGATCGTGTCGCCCGTTTAACATCAACAAAATTTTAGATTCATTTTAAAAACTATTAAAAAATCCATGAGAACTTTAAAAACTACACTATTAAAGAAATTATTATTCTATTTAAATTTCCAGACGATCGTGTCGCCGGTTTAACAGTTGGATCGGAGGGATGAGATTTTTTATCTGTTGTGGCATTGGAGGAGATCCCGATCTTCGGATCCCGTCAGCGTTCTCAGTCTCCTACGCGGCTTCGTGGTGATGTAAACATTCGCCCTTTCCTGCACCTCTGACCGCATGCTTGCGGACGAATTCCTCTTCGACTGCGCGCCCTCCCCCCTGGTCCAGCGGAAGAGAGGAAGCGGTTTCCGGACACTTCTTCTGTCCCCGGCTCCGTTGATTCAGGTACAGGACTCTCGGTCTTCCTCTTAGGATTGCAATGTTTTTCGCATTTCGAGAGGGTATCTGATGATTACAGATTGGACTGTGACCTGTTTTCGGTTGGTTAGGTGTGTTTTGTAGGATCGTTTTGTTGCTTAGTCGGAGATTTAGAGCCGCCGACTGATGGCTTTTTTGGGGGGAAGTGCGCTAAAGATTCTTTTATTATTATTATTATTGGGAAATCACTCCACAGAGTTATGGACGCAGAAGGGAATAGAAGAATCCACTTTATGCATTTCGCCCTGTTAATCAAATCTCGCGAGTTTGTATTTTTTTTTTCTCTCCCAATGTATATTTATGAAAAATTGGATATTTAATTTTGTTCACATTGAGTTCATCTGAATACCTGACTGAGAATTGAGGCTGTACTGAGATATTGCCCCTACGGGCTGGCGTGGGTGTCATCGCAGATAAGCCCGGGGTTGATTCCCAGCGGGTGCGGAATGCCTTGCTGATTGTCTTAGCCCCTGCATGTGCTACTGCTGCTGGTCGAAACCCCCCGTGATTTACAACCTTACAGGAAGTGTAGGGCCACCCTGGATGGGCTGCCAAGGTGTCGGTTTCACCTTTTGCCATAGAGGTTGGATTGAGATATTACCTACGGTCTTTTTAGGATTTAGTAAAATTAAGTAGCCATGGTGATTGTGTTGATGGTTTATGAGGAACTTTATTGGTCATGTATTACAAAGGAGTTGCTAGATGAAATTGTTGAAGTTCAAAAGGAAATGCCATTTTTAAACACACGTTCAATGTTTTTCCTTCATATTCCCTACTTGAAAAGGTAGTCGAGAGATTATTTTGGAGTTGGTAGTTTTATCAGATTCAACAATTTTATACTTTTTTAAGTGTAAGATAAAATGTAACTCCTGTTTGCTATTGCAGATAGAAAACAGGAGGTTGAATTGGGCATTTCTTTTTCAATAAGTTGCGCCAGTCCAATGGCAATTATACCATACAGAGGAAGCCCAACAGCTTATTTTGGAGTACATCATAAGGTTATATCTAGAAATGCATCTCTGGGAGCTAATGCATTTTACTTTGCAAAAATGGTTTCCATGCCTCAAACTGCGTAAGCATTTTAGTCCATCTTTCTATGGTTTGTTTGATCAAACATCATGATAGTTATCTCTAATGCATTTGTTGATGTCTTTTACTAGGTTTCCTATGGTTCTTGTGTTTTCATGAAATTCCTAGTTTCAGATTATACTGATTAAGGATGAGACATGCATGCTAGCTTTATTTCATTTTTGTTTCAGCTTGTCATGGATATGTTAATTGCATATATTCTTTCTTGCACCTTGGCCTTTAAAATTCCATTTTAAAGTCCTTTATCTCTTCTTAGTCTTCATCTAGGCATTGATCTCAGTATTTACTTTCATCAAATAATGTTTTCTCTTATCTTCTTGATCCTCCAATTCTTGAATATGGGGATGATGTAGCTTTCTTAGCAATTAGCATACAGCTAACACCAGTAACATTTGTTATTGAACTACTTTTTTTAGTGATTTTGTACAACATTTGTTATTAAATAGAGGATGAATACTGGTAACATTTGCTACTGAATTATTACGTTGTGTGGATTTTATACAATATGGCCATGGAATTTATTCAATAGAAAATGAATAGTGTCTAGAAAATCGAAATCATTGGGAGGCTGAAGTATCATTCTTCATGGTTAACAAAGTTACATTACTCACAACATGGCTTAAAAATTCAGGAAATGATTATAAACAGTACTAAATAGCATGGGTTGGTCATGGCTAAACCTGACCTAGTCTACTACTAATTTTTTTCTACTTGAGTCAGAATTTGTTTCATTCCCAACTTGATCCTAATCTTTGTAGAAATAACTTCAATACATTGTTGGGATGTTGGGCTTAGGTTACATCTATGCATTTTTGTTTCTTCATATGAAAGCAAACATTCTCAGAGTATTGACAACTCCACTTTATGATTCTCAATTTAATGTATTTTGACATTTGTAGCAATTGACAGGATTAAGTCTAGAATTTGGTTGGTCGATTAGTTTGTAAAAGGTATGATATGGCTGCTCCTGATGTGGACACAGTGGACACAAATGGTGACAGGATAAATTGAGTTTTAAAAAGGAAAAAGTGGTGAAACTGGTGGGAAACATGAGCGACATCAACGTAACCAAGAGTGCAGTTGGTGGCTGGAACTGGAAGCAGCATGAAGTGGAAGTAATTAGGTAGTTATGTTATTGTTAATGTTACTAGTACTCTTATAAATGTTAGTGGTCAAAGTAGTTATGATGTGTTGTAGAATAGTGAGGTACATGGATACAATGAAGGTTAAAGATGGAGAAGATGACGTATTATGTGTGTGTGTGTGTCCATATAGCTTTGCAATCTTCTTAATTTTCCAATTCCTGTCTCACTTAGGAATATCGTATTCTCTCTTCTCCGAGTAAAGCACAACTCTCTCTCCCACATTGTAGCAAAAAATAAAAAGGTGATTACGCTCATCCAGGTGCCCCTCACAACCCGCCCCTAGGTTATGTAAAAGGAGGTAAATCATGAGGTCTGCTTATAGCCGACCGCCGAGTGGCTGGGAGGTGGGAGGAGTTTTTTTCCGAGGGCATGCACCCGCCTGGAATTGACCCCTTGTCCTATTTTAGCAAAGCTGCCACCCTCTAGTCAATTAGGCACCCTGTGGGGACAACTCTCTCTCCCACAGTAGGTTGACAAAGAAGCCTATTGACATCATGAATCACCAATTTTTAGGGATGAGACCACCCCTTCATTGCAATCTGAAATAATCAATTTTTAGGGACATGACTCCCCTTCATTGCGTTCATCTGTACTCTGGGTAACTCATCACCTGATCCTATAGCTCGTGCAACAAATAGAGGGATCAACCTTCGTTACCAAAATTGCATCTAATTTTTCACATATCACGGTTGTTGTAGAAGGATCCATATAGCCTACCCACCTAGTGGGATAACGCTTGGTTGTTGTTGTTGTATCATTCCTAGAACCGTTCCATGGACAACCACCACTTCAACAATCAGAGCTACCCAAATTAGCCAATGCAGACATGGAGCTAGAATGCATGACAATCCTAAACTGTCTTCCAAATGGTTGTACAGATTTCCTTATATATTAGGAAAGGTAGCTGCTGATGTGGATGCAGTGGACACAACTGATGACAGGACAATACAAAAGGACACAAGGAAAGTGGTGACACTGGTAGGAATCATCAGCTTCTTCAACAGAACCAAGAAATGCAGATGGCGGCTCGAAATGGCAGCAGCATGATCTGGCAGGAGCAGCGGCAGTAATTGGTTAGCTATATATCGGTACTGTTAGTAGTAGTGCTCGTACCATCTCAGTGGTCAAAGTAGTTATGTTGTCTTATACAATAATGGGGGGTATATGGATATAACAAAGGGCCTCTGTGTGTGTGTGCGCGTGTGTTTCAGTCTTCTTAAATTTCCAATTCCTTTCTCTCACTTGTAAAAGATCATGTTCTTTCTTCTCTGAACAAAACACAACTCATTCTTCCATATTCTTTCTTCTCTGAACAAAGCACAACTCATTCTTCCATGATATGCTGGCAGAAGAAACCTGTTGCCGTCCATGGATCACCAAGTCTTTGGGACAAGACCACTCCCTAGTTGCAATTGTTTGTATTTGAATGACCAATCACCCAATAGTACAGCTGAATCCATACCAAAGTGACTGAGGTTGGAAAATAAAGGAGCAAGAATGATTCAAATACCATACAATGAGTCATAGTATTCAGATGTTGAAACTACATATAGAGGTAAGTTCTGCATTACTATTGGGTAATCCCATGATCATGAGTGTGCTACTCATGACTTGGTAGAAACTTTTGAACTCCTACAGAAAACTTTCTTACTGCATGAAAGTAATTCATTTTTAGTGTGTTTAACTAACTAATACAGTAAGAAAACAGAACCCTAATTATGAAAACGATATTTCTGTTAAGCATAATAAGGAAATTGCTTCTATGTTTATGTTATCTTTGAGGTCTGATATTTTTATCTAGTCTTTCTATTAGACAAATTTCTATATTTGCAGTACTAGGAATCACATGGCTTCGTTAAGTCCAATTTTCCTTGCTCAAGTTTCTTCCTCTCCTTGGTTTAGTGCTGGGCCACTTTTAAATAGTAAGCATAATAGGGGAGCACGATTCATCGTCAGAGCTGATGTTGTAAGTGGATTTTGTTTCTCATTGTTTAAATTTGTTTTCTTTACTGATGGTTTGTTACATGTTGAATCAACATTTGTAGGATTACTACTCTGTCCTTGGTGTATCAAGAAATGCAAGTACATCGGAAATGAAAAGTGGCAAGTATACTTCACAGAGTTATATCTCTGATTGCTTCTAATGCAACTTTTGTCCCAATCTGCATGCATAGGCTTATGATGCATGTATGTTAAGCATTTATATTTTTCTTTGGATCAAGATGTTAATCATTTACTTGAGGATGCAACAAAATGTCTCTTTGTCAGTTACAAAACTTCATTATCCTACAGTTTTCTATACAAACGACCTATTATATAATCAGAGGAAAATCATATTAGCATGAGATCCTACTTACAAACGACCTATTATACCCGTAAGTCTTCTGATGCAGTTGACTCCACTTACAGGTCTGTTACAAAACATACTTGTCTGTTTTCTTTCTGAAGTTGTAGGAATTATTATTAATAGCTACTACAAAATGACCTTTGGGGTTGTCTATTAGCATGGCGAATTTCTGGTGCGTATTAGCATTGACATTTACCTTCCTGAAGCATTCAGTCATAGAGTGTGAAATCCAAACCGACATATGTAAAGAGCCAAAAAAAACTGTCATGTAATTCTAACTATGCTTACAAAAGTAACATTTGTAAAATTTTAGAGAATGTAAAGTCATGTTCTTAAAATTATATGGACGATAAAGAGTAATTACTAAAGTGTGACAGAAGTCTCACAGTATGTGGTTAAATTTATATTAAATTTAGTGAAATGCCCATGTGTTGCATGGCAATTTTTATTTTTTCTCATCTGATAATATTATGAAGGGGAAAGGATGAAGAGAACACGCAGATAAGTTTGTATAGCAAGCTGCAGAATAATGAAGTTCAACATAGGTTTCAGTTCCATAAACAAATCTTGCATCCTTCTTAAGTAAATTTTCAATGTATATCTCCAATTCTTCATAACTAGAGCTTTCTTAATTTAATTTCACATACAACGAAGGGGAGCCTTGGCGCAACGGTAAAGTTGTTGCTCTGTGACCTAAAGGTCACGAGTTCGAATCCTGGAAACAACATCTTGCAAAAGTAGGGTAAGGCTGCGTACAATGGATCCTTCCCCGGGACTCGAATTGCGGGAGCTTCGTGCACCGAGATGCCCTTATACATGTGATTGATCATGGTTTTGATGTTTCTTAGGAATATAAGGAGAAAATTAAGTAATGCAGTTCGAGTTATAAACCATACTTTAAAAGTTTTTGTTGGTCAAATTTTAACTGTTTTAAATTTGATAAATTATTTTGTTTTTTTTAGAAAGGTTGTGAAAGAATTTTTGAGATATCTAGGCCACATTTTTACTATGAATATTCAGAATTCCATGTAAGATTATCTTTCACTTTCACTTTCACTTTCACTTGATAATATTTTAACTCTTTGATGATAAGTTGTTCTTGGTGTTGCATTACTAAGGGATGCAATATTCCTTATTAATTATTATAGAAAATTCAGCAAGACAAACCTATTTGATTTACTCATCACAACCAAGTTGATGTAATAAGGGTGGATTATTGAGGGAGTTGGCCAGCTAAAGCACTTCCACTAGTTTTTCTTGAAATTTAAGAAACATGAATTCTATTGACATTAGCCTAATAAAATACTTCCAATTTGAGTTTTCTTACCCATCATTGTATTGACTGCAATATATATGGATATTATGAAGAAAGGAAACATCTTGGTATTGAAGGCAATTACTAATAAAGATGCTGAATAAAGTGTTGTGAAATTAAATGGACTGAAATAATTAAAGAGTTGGAAACAAATCAGAAAGGAAATTAACTTCATTAATTAGGATCAAATTAACTTTATTTATATACTTATGTAATGTGAAAAATCTAAACTGTGTAAATATGTCTGCAAAAGCATGACCTTGAAATGCTTGTGATAAATGTCAGCAAGTATGCCTTATCTTTTTTTCACAAAAATAAATATTTTTGCTTTTGTGTAACCATCTGATTACATCTGTACACTTGATATCTTTTTGCTTGGCAGCTTACCGGAAGCTTGCAAGGAGTTATCATCCTGATGTAAACAAGTGAGTAGAATAAATAATGTGTTTAAGTCTTCAGATTCACCTTTTATGGATTAATTAGTCTCCAACTTGAAGATTGGTCAAAACTCTGTGTGTTTTAAGTAGCATAATCAAAGATGGTGTAGCTCCACTATGTGGGGAAATGACATGAGTTGAAATGATATGAACATGTTTTCGACGACTGATTGATTTTATATTTGAACCAATTGAATTGATTAAAGTTTATTTTGTAAGGGGATTAACAAAAAATTTAGTTCTCAGACTTGAATGGGCTGAAAGACAGTCAATTGTAGGCATGGAATGTAAATATCATCTATGATTTAATGAATCTTGGCTCTTCTATACATGAAATGAAGCACTGGAAAGTAATACAAAGAGAAGAATATATATAGCAAAGAAATGAGAGAAAAGATATATTGATTATTAATTAGAATTTTGAAGAAAGTACCTTGAGAAATAGGAACTTAATGATTATCTTACTTTTTTCTTCTATTGTTTATGATTGGGCAAAGGGGTAGAAAGGGCCAAGCTGAATTGTAATATGCGCTAAATCTCTGTAGAGTCATCTTGCAGTGTAGTTCACCTTTTATATTCAAATTTTACAATAGATCGCATTATGTTCATTGTTCATGTTAGACCAAAACCCCCACACCTTTTTTTTCCTTTATCATAAGACTCTCCATTCCCATCTAGTGGGATAAGGCTTGGTTGTTGTTGTTGTACCATAATACCCTCCATTGTACTTATCTGTCCAATCAATCAGTCACAAACTGATTTTAGAATCCGCTTCCTTAGATAAAAATAAGTTTTTCTCCATCTCTAGAAAATAGACATTTATTAGAACATTTTTTTTTGTTGGAAATGAGCTCACATGTAAGTTCTCAAGGGAAAATTTTATCACAAGCTTATTCCTAAATTATCCATTTTTGCAGATTTGCCCCAAGCAAGGATTTTCATTTAGGGTAAAAGGAATCGTTTAAACACTGCTTGCATGCAATTATTATTAAATTTTGCATATTCATGCTTCACATAAGGTTTTAAATCAACATGTTACCATCCAAAATCCACTATTGACCAATGGACCAAAATGAGTTGTTTAGATACCTAGTGCATGTGAGTATTTCTTAAATGCATTTTTTTTATGGAAATCAACTTGCATAAAATTTTGTGTAAAAAGGTTGTGACAATCTGATTTAGAGGTTTAGATGTCAACTATTTTGTGCAAATATGCTCCAAACAGATTGATTCACAAATCAACTTCTTTAGACACTTGTTAGATTCAAAATTTACATTTTAGGTGGAAATGAACTTTCAAACAAAATTGTTTTTACAAACTGATTCCAAAGTCAGATGGTTGATCATTGTTTGGGATAAAATGAGTAGTTCATCCACCATTAGAATGTGAGTAATCCCAAAATGGATGTTTTGGGTGAAAATCAACCCAACCAAATTTTCAATAGACAATGCCATATGCTGATTCTGACAGTTCGTGAAGGAATTTTGAAATGGAAGGGCACAGTGACAATGAGAAAAATAAAAAGAGTGCATTTTGGTGAAAAATGAATGTACTTGTGCTTTTTTCACAAATTCAGAATTGACCATCTTTTGGTAAATTGCCATTAGTATGAGCAATGTTTCTCTAATTTATTTAATCTGGTACTAACTTTTGCTGCGTTGTTTATTCTAGGGAACCCGACGCAGAACAAAAGTTTAAGGAGATTAGTAACGCATATGAGGTTGTTTTCTCCTTCTCACTATTGTGTTTAAACTAAAGTTATTGCTCGACGGTTCACTAAAGTTAGTTTTTACAGGTTTTATCAGATGGCGAAAAGAGGTCTCTGTATGATAAATATGGAGAAGCTGGCCCCAAAGGTTCTGGCATGGGCATGGAGGTCAGTATCAGCCAGAGGCTGTTAGAAAAGGCTAATGCCCGAATAAACTATTTTCTTCTTGTTTAAATGTCTGTTCTTGCCCATATTAACTGCAGGATTTCAGCAACCGATTTGATCTCTTTGAGTCATTGTTTCAAGGCATGGGCGGTACTAGATCTGCTCGCAACAGACCTATGCAGGGCGACGACGAGAGCTACAATCTTGTCATAAACTTTAAGGATGCAATTTTTGGTGTGGAGAAGGCAATAGAAATCACACGGCTGGAATCTTGCGGAATCTGTGATGGTTCTGGCACCGAACCGGGCACAACTCCTACCAAGTGTACTGCTTGCGGAGGCCAAGGTCAGGTTGTCATTTCGGCAAGGACACCTCTGGGAGTATTCCAGCAGGTAACGACTTGCTCATCTTGCGGCGGCACAGGCGAGCTCTTCACCCCGTGCTACACCTGCGGAGGTGACGGGCGGGTGAGGAAGACAAAAAGGATCAGTCTGAACGTTCCAGCTGGCATCGACTCCGGTAGTCACCTGAGGGTCCGCTCGGAGGGGAATGCTGGAAAGAGAGGTGGTCCTCCCGGCGATCTCTACGTATTCATCGAAGTGCTATCCGACCCTGTGCTCAAGAGGGACAGAACCAACATTCTATACACATGCAAGGTATCGTATGTCGATGCCATCTTGGGGACAACCATGAAGGTTCCCACAGTGGATGGCATGGTGGACCTGAAGATTCCAGCAGGAACACAGCCAGGCACAACTCTTGTAATGGCCAGCAAAGGTGTTCCTTTCCTCGGAAAGCCAAGCAACAGGGGAGATCAGTTGGTCAGGGTGCAAGTCGAGATTCCAAAGAGATTAAGTGACGAAGAGAAGAAGCTGATCGACGAGCTTGCCAATCTCAACAAGGCCCAAACGGCAAACAGAACGAGATAGTTTTAGACTTGAGAATGCTTCTTCTTTGCTTCCAAAAATTCTTCCCAACGTGATTATGAACTTAAATCTTTGCTTGTGATGACTGCTAGACAGTTAATCAGATTGGATTTGCTGACAAAAAGTTGAAGATTTCTTACAAATTGGGAATTGGAAATAGCAAGAGCATTTCTCGCATTCAAATCCTGGTGTGGCTTCCTTAATTTCAGATTTCTTATTTATCCTTTAAGATATTTGTCTAATATTTGTATGTAAAAAATGTCATGTGGTTTCATCAATTTTTAATATGCATGTTAAAATATCCTATTTGTATTTAATCTTGAAGTACTTCATCTTTTTTATTTCAGTAGTTCTAAGATAATTTATCATTTTCTTTTATTGTCATACAATGGAAGTCATGTGATGTAAATCATTTAGAATTAAGGAATAGACAAAGTTTATTCTAGTAGATTATTTTTAAAATATATTATTTTTTTTTTCCAAAAAACACAACTGAAATTATAAAAAAGTACTTACACTCACAGTTTGTTAATATTATTTTCCTTTGTAATGTGGAGACAAAAAAATTAAAAACATTTTCTCCATTATTTGGAGAAAAATCAAAGTAGTAAATAAATGATCAAATAATAAGAATTTTTTAATTGAACCAAGGCACCTGTTGCTCAATTTTGTTTGTCTGATCTAGATGTTCAAATTTCATCCAATTAATTCTGAAAGTGGATGATTTTCCATGTTCAAATTTCATCCGATTAATTTTGAAAGGAGATGATTTTCCTCTTAATTTATGTAGTGGATAAATCTAGAGGACAACGTATGCACACTCAAAAGCTACCTTTCAAGAAAGTCGACCCATTTCAAACTCTGGTTCTCTCATTGTTCCTTCAAGTGTTTTCTCATTGCACCACACTTATAAGACAACCTGCATTGGCATGTGTCAAAAACTACTATATATGTTATAATTCAACCACAACAATCTCTAATAATGGGTAGATGTTACATTTTCTATACTAAGATTATAACTAAAGAACACATCTTATGACCTCAAAAAAAAAATTAAAAAATCAAATACAAATACACATGAAATGCCACTAAAACCATAATAATATTTATTAGCATTCTCATGCTCTGAAGACAATTCAGATGTGACCATAGAGTTGTGCAATCAAGGGGATCAAGATTCATTTTACCATCAAAATGCTGTCTCAACCCTCGAGAGTTCATGAAAAGAAAAAAAAAAAAAGGCGGAGGAATATCCTGATAATTAGCAGTTAAGAGATATAGATCTCATTTCACAACCTCAATCCTGTTTAGGAGCAAGCTTGGAATCTGTAACATGATCCAACGAGGAGTAATCTTCGATATATTCTACTTCATTCTCTGTGCTTTGATAGCCTGCCTCCTCATCATCCAGGCCTTTTTCGCAGGAGAAAGAGCGGTCTTCACCCTCGTCGGCACTCTGCATGTTCTCCTGACCGCTATTGAATGATAACTCGTACACTGCTTGACAATGCGGTTGCGTTCTCATCTGCACTGACCTTAAAAGTGCAGCTCGTCGCAAGTCTGTTGTGTGGCACATGTCATTTGGCGACGAAGGGAACCTGCCTTCAGAGTCGGATCCACGTTGGCGTGGATGGGAGCACGCAGGAGCAACAGTGTGGTATGTAGTCAACGGGTATTGGACGGCCGTAGCCATGGTAGTAAATGGATTTTGATACCTATGTGGTGAGACTGGACTAGTGGGAGTGCTCATGGCATCAGATTGAGGAATTGTGCTACTCGATGGGTTCTCGCAGTAACGGCAATCATCCAAGTCTTCAGACATGGGGGAGTACTGTAAGGCAATCTCATCCCTGACCAAAGAAGGGGAAAAAACGATTAACTTTACTTCCAAAAAATGTCGGAAATGGGAAAAAGAGATAACCTTTTCCTTTCGTTTAAGGCAATTCTAGTACGATGCACGAGATAAGTGATCTAGCAACAATAACCAAAATTTCCATGACGAATTGAACATTAAAATTTAAATTATATCCTATTATTATGCAACTTATCAGATACAGTAATTTTCTTCTGCAAGACAACCCTAGTAAGGCTAACATATCGCGAGATTAATGATTGTCTCATTCAGATTCAAATAACTTTGTTAAATGAGATAAATTGGACACTGAAAGGGATCACAAAGTTTCAAAAGAGCACAAGACAAAATCATAAAGATATTGCTTCTACCATGGTGATTGAATCCCCTAAACAAATCTTACAGGCAAAAAACTTGTTGTCTTTCCATTACGTAAATTTGTTAGCTTTTTGACATCAACATTTTTCTACTGTATTCTTTATCAAAATTAATCAATCCAGAATATCACCTGAATAATTTCACCAAGGCCACAATTTGAGCATCAGTCATAAATCCGTTGATATAGTTACGCAAACAATTCCATATTAGATATTATAGCAAAGTAAGGTTCTATGGTTTTTCTTCCAAAGTATGGCATTCCAGTGTCATGTTAGCTGGAACCAAACTTAACTATGAAATAAAATAAATGTCTTATAAAGGCACCATATGTCAGTGGCCCCAAACCAACAATTAGGAGCTTATTATGGAGGAACCAAATAAAAAATTTGACCTCATTCATGTTTTGAACAAAATTTGACGCTGAAATCTTCGAAGATGTGCATAAAGTTAGAAACCAGAGTCCAAGCATGCTAATCAAGATAACTAAGAAGGAATCCATCCCATCCCACACAACATTGCTTTCACAGTGATCATACGACCAAAATTGCAGCTGGTTCCAATTTCACAGGAAGATCAATAATATAACATGAAGCAGTGTTATCAGAAGATTGGCTTCATTCAAACAAAAGTGTGCCTAATCTGGCATTCTGGATCTCATGTCCCTTGTGGAAAATCTCCAAACCAACTTGGTGATTGCACCATCTATATCTCTTTCAGAGATGTAACTATCTTCCATATGTGAAGGCAATAGTCAGACAATTACCAAGTAACATTTGGGCGTTTCTCAACAATCCATGATGTTGGAAACTAATTGGCCTAAGAAACTATGTATCATTTTGTGATCAACTCTTTAGACTTTGCTTCCAATCATTTGGCATTGGAAATAGGAACTTTAGCTTCTTAAAAGGAAAAAAAGAAAGTAAAGGCAAAATATGTGAATAGGACTAGTCATCCAAGGAACATCTCATGTTTGTTGAAAATAAGAAGAGTACCTGAGGTAAGAAACACTTTCAGACCTTGCGGGGGATTCCACAAGATTGTCAGCCGCAAGGGAGTCCCCGACTGATAACCCATTAAGGCTGGAAGCCATTATCTGAAATCTCAAGAAGGTAGGAGTAAGCATGAATAGTTAAATCCTAAATTTGTAATTGAACTAGGAGAGAAATCTTATATAGGACGGTATTAATACAAGAAGAAAATAACTACAACAGTGGGAGAGAAACAAAACAGATTGCTAACTAGTAATCAATATTCTCAATGGAAAAGAATGCTGCCCAGGGAAGATTTTAAGATATTATTTAGTCTTTGCAGATCAAGTACAGTCATCGGGTGAATTTATGTACATTAAAATCAAACCTGCTTCCCCATGATCTGGCATAGGCAATTCGTGATGGTATCCATTACTAATTTTTGGCAGTGTGAACCATACAGTAGTTCTTTTGCAATCACAGAAATGCAGGAGCTGTCTCCTGAAACTGTGTAACTATGCTTCATTTTTATCTTTTCTTGCAGAAAATACAGTGGGAAACCATGGCAAGAGAGAATTTAGGTTGGCATTCTCTTTTCAGGAGGATTTCCGAGAATGGTTAATGAAGATCAGGGAGAAATCCAAGCATCGAAAAGGTCACATATTGCACAATCTTTTGGCCATGAAGTGCCTAGTGAGTGGTCGAAAGGCACCAAGGTCAATCGTTTTTCAAAATATTCGACATTTCGAAAGAGAAGAAAGCAGAATTCTTGAATCTGACGAAAACAAGACACAAGTAAAGAAAAAGGAAAATAAGAAGATGAAATTTTAGGGTTCTACCTCGCTGAGATAACGCTTGTGCAAATGGAAGTTGTCGAGGTAGACCTCGTCGTCGGGGTCTCTCCCCCTCTTGCCCCCGCCCGGCGACGCCGCTGCCGCAGAAGCCGCACAGGTAGAGCTCGCTGCCGTCGACTCTACAGAGCCGGTCCCGCCATCGGCCGCTCTTTCTTCTCCCATCTCACAATGACTTCTCGGCATCTAGAAAGGGGACGGGCAGAGCGCACTTGGGACGAAAAGGAAAAGAAACGGCTCTATCGATCTCGTCGCCCGGAGAGCGACTGCTGCAAAAATCGCATCACTGTCGCGGATCACCTTATTCGCCTCCGACTCCAAGCGTGGTTCTCGCCGGCGACGGGTGGCACTGCCGCAGCCTCACACACCGGCCGGTTGGTTCTCGAATCGCCGTCAAATGCAGTCGCTTTTTCTCATTTTACCCCTTCTACTTCTTATATTTTACATAAGATACAGAAAAAGATATTTTGAAAAATAATTAAATAATTTTTTTAATCTTAAATAACCATATCATTAAATTGATCTATGAAGATTAAGAGATTAAAGTTCTCGTAAAATTCTTTGACAAAGTCGTACGATATCAAACGTTGACGCGTTCGTGTTCAAGGGAAAATCCTTGAGATCTATCCGTTTCTCTCATCGATCCATCGCAGAATCGAACTAAAGCTTCGATCTTTTTGCTTCAGATTCGAGTTCTTCATCGCCATCTCAAATTTCTCTACTCGAATTATGAAGAACAGCGCATACTCTGCCCTTCCGATTTCTTCCTCCGTCGAGCTCCAATCCGGATCCCTAAATCAGTTACAGCAGCCTCCAAAGAAGGATATTTTGGAGGAGGAGTTCGCCGACGACCTTCCCCTCATCGGCGCAGGAGATGGCTTCGCCGCCACAGCCGCTGCTGGATCCGGCATTCCCGGTGCTGTCTTCAACCTCACCACCTCGGTGATCGGAGCCGGGATAATGGCTCTCCCGGCCGCCATGAAGGTCCTCGGCCTCCTCCCCGGCTTCCTCTCCATCGTCTTCATGGGCGTCCTCTCCGAGATCAGCATTGAGCTCCTCATCCGCTTCGCTGTCCTTCGCAAATCGCCTTCATACGGGGACATCGTCCTCTCCGCCCTCGGTCGCCCTTGCAAGATCGTGTCCGAGATCTGCATCATCGTCAACAACGCCGGTGTCCTCGTCGTCTATTTGATAATTATTGGGGACGTGATGTCGGGCTCCGCCAAGCACGTCGGCGTCCTCGACCAGTTGTTCGGAAACGTCGATTGGGATCAACGGAAACTGGTCATCCTGGTGGTCCTGCTCGTCTTCTTGGCTCCTCTTTGTGCTTTGGACAAGATCGATTCGCTTAGCCTCACTTCAGCTGCATCCGTTGCTCTTGCTGTCGTTTTCGTGATTGTGTCGTGCATCATTGCATTGGTTAAGCTCTATGAAGGCCGGATAACCACTCCGAGGATGTGGCCGGATTTTCGATCAAAAGCTGCAATTTTGGATCTTCTCGTGGTCGTTCCAATCATGACCAATGCATATGTTTGCCATTTTAATATTCAGCCAATCTACAATGAGCTCAAGGGAAGAACACCAAAGAAAATGTATATGGTCAGTAGGATTACCACTGTTTTGTGTGTTGTAGTCTATGCTTCAACTGCCATATCAGGGTATCTGTTATTTGGAGATGATACCGAGTCGGATGTGTTGACAAATTTCGATGAGGATCTTGGCATTCAGTTCAGTTCGATCTTAAATTATGTAGTGAGGATTGGATATGTTCTTCATCTAATCCTTGTTTTTCCTGTCATTCATTTTTCACTCAGACAGACAGTAGATTCTCTTGTGTTCACAACATCATCTGCTGGGAGTAGGAAAAGGATGTTTGCTTTGACGGCTGTTCTACTTATCATTATTTATCTTGGCTCGACTACGATACCAAGTATCTGGGTAGCTTTCAAGTTCACAGGTGCTACAACAGGAATGTCATTGGGGTTTATATTTCCAGCTCTGATTGCATTGAGATTAGATAAACAAGAAAAGAATTTAAAGCTTAGAGAGAAGTACATATCATGGTTGATGTTAGTTTTGGCAGTAATCGCCGGCATTTTAGGACTTGTTGGAAATATCTATAGCCTCCAGAACTCATCTGACTGATTCATGTTTCATGTCAGCTATAGTAACACAAATTTGTAGTGGCAAATTCTTCAGCAACAACACCAAATTGGTGGATAATTTGTATGGTTTATGATCAAAGATTAAAACAATAATTGTTTTTACGGAGAAAATATGAGTTTTTGTCTTGTGTCTTCTGCCATACACAGGCTTGATTAGCAGGAGCATAAGATGTTGTTTGCTAAAGAGAAGATATGCACCACCAGATTTGGTAGAGACAGGTACATAAGCAAAATGCATTAATGCATATAGATAAGAACCATTTCAAGCATTCCATTCATTGAGGTATAAACATGTTTAGTTGTGCTGATTGAGGTATTTTATTTTCGATTCAGTGTTAACCTTGTTGAGTCTGTCTTTCTCCTAAAATTTATGAATAGAGTTATCTACACCTAACATTTACCTTAATCTCATAACTTCGTGGCTCTTCTTTCCCCTGTTGTTAACATTTGGATGCTATATAACCAATAATTTTGACATCTAAATCAAGAAATTTGTCCAGATACCTCATTACTCTAGACTCTTTGTTGTTTCTTTTTCAGTTATGAACTATGTTGTTTGTGGTAGGTCAGCCAAATCAGCAGAAAAAGTTGGTAGTTCGAGAACCATACGATGATAGATGGTCATTTGTATCTGAAATGGGAAACGTCTATATGACATTAACCATAGTTATCATACTTCGAAGTTAATGTTTCTGCATTTAACCTCATATTTGGTTGACTACTTGATACAACTGTATCTACTTACAAGGTTGAATTTTGGATTAGTCTATGGGTGGTTTTGCTCGCTTTAGATTCAAGCGTAAGATATGGGGACACCACTTGAAGTCATTTATCATCAACAAGCTTAAGCATTTGTACGACAAAAAGAGCCAGACCTATCCTTTTCTAGTTTCCTGGGTTTTTTTTTCGTCAAGTGTCCCCCGAGAATTTTTTTCTAGTTTCTAGTGATCTGATGAGCCAGAACTATCATTTTACTGCTATATCAGTCAAGTTCGTCCTTCATTCGCTATTCTTACAAATTTTTTCAAATGCTACTTTTCATAGAACAGACCATGGTATCAAATCTCCTACGATGAAACATATCATTCTGCCCAATGACCTAAATTAAAACAAAGTAGGCACCAAGAAACTTGTTTCATAGATAAACATTCATCTCAGTTTGTACTGAGCGAAATCAACCCCATGGTAGGTGAGAAAGGAAGGTTATTAAGTGTTAATTGAAGTCAGCTAGGTCCATGTTTGATCCTGAATTATTCGACTAGAGCCAAAGTTAGATTGGCATAGTCGGTCATGGCTCAGCACTGAAATGGTTGCATTTGGAGCTGCTCAGAGCTCATCCATCCTTCATGACCATGAGGATGCAATTAGGAAGAAAATAGGTAATCTGTTCATCTTTTGTGAAACCTATGGAGCAGAAGCTACTAGCATCTCCAAAGCAACAAAATACTAAGTGAAAGCTGGAATTGTTTGACCATGGTTCTCTGAATGTGTATAAGAATCGAAAAGATCAACGGAAAAGACAGCTAATAGGATTCTTTACCAGAATAGAGACACATAACTTTACCAATGAAGAGCTAGAAATTGGGCAAGGTCATAGTAGCCTTGTCGTTTTCATTATAGATCTCCATTACTAATGTTGTTCAGCTAGAAAATCTTCCTTGACTAGATACGGTTTAGTCATTTACCTTCGAAACTACCCAATCCCTCTGGACTTAAGATTATCTACTGCTGAACCTTTCTGCATCAGTGTTTCAACCTGTTGAACACAGCAATCCATCAGAAGAAATACTGATGTTTGTACTATACATTGATCTTAATTTTTATTTTTCACTAAACATTCATCCTTAATGCCTTTTGTCCATTTGCTAATACCTTTTAAGAGGCAGTTAAGAGTGGTTTTGTCTTTTTGATTCATTTCAGAGTATGCGTTGAGCTTTGATATCTTTTCACCATATGTTGAAAGTAGTTCGACCTTTTGTTTTCCTTTCTGTTGTGTGCTCAAATTCAATTGTCATGACTTTGATGGGAAGTTGATTGAGTGTTCATCCACTAGTAACTTAGAGATCTCTGACTGCCCAAGGTGCACCATGGAAGCCAACATCCTAAGAGGAGACCTAATGAGGAGGCTGCCTACCCGAAAGGAACCCGCGATAAACTAGCAACTTTGAGTAACAAAGCAAGCTGCTCCTGCATTTCATAGGGAGTAGTTCGAGGGAAGCAGTGGAGATAACCAGTTGAACAACTGAAGGATGGAGGGGAGAGCACCCTCATAGTTAAGGTAGAAAGTGTAGTTGAGTCTAGCAGCAGCCGAAGGTCCAAAGAAAGATCCTCGCCATGATGATCGTAGCAATGTCAAGAGGAGGGGGTGAGTTCTGAGAAGATCGTGTAGCTGTACTAGAGAAATGAGCTCTGTTGGTGACCAGTGAGTAGCGATCCACCGAATCGGAAAACGACCAATTCATAGCTTTCGTAGCAACTTGAAGAGCTTACGAAAGAGGCAAAGAAAGTCATCTCTGATCAGACTAATACTACTAATTTCAATACTTTTTATGCTTCCATAATCATCATTAAGGTAAGTTATATAGTTCGAAAACGATAAATGAGTTGATTAAACTCTACTTCCACATCGAAATAGATTTCATGATCTCAATAAGATCACTACTTTGAACACTTCTTCCGCCACCTTATAGGGGAGAGGTTCTCGACTACAATATGTACATTTACATATAAAGTTTTAGGAACTTATTCATCCATCAAAAATGTAAGGACCAATAGCAAAATTTTTGCTTCTCATGCTCATGCTTTTGCTGCTGCTGCTGATGATGATGCTACATAGAATCGCAAGAGGATGTTCGCCTCGACGAACAAGACAACCTCCAACCGTGTCTCTTATGCGATTTGTCTCTCTGCCGCATCTCCATCTTTGACCTATTTAGCATCTCCCACATCACTTGCACATCCTCGTATTGACATGTTTGAACTTCATCCTGGAGTTTACTAATCCCGTCTACACAAAATTCAACATTCTAATTTTTTGAGTATATTCCCATGCCAAAATCATCATCATCAACAATAATAATAAAAGTATTTAGCACCTTCCAAAGAGCTTAATCCTTACCAAAATGAAGAACATATTTAACTATTAATTCAACAAATAAATAAATAACAAAAGAACAAAAAAAATTGAGGAATTATCCTAAAACTTTGACCAAATGAAGTTGAAGCAATGAAATTGACATCCACTAGTAAATAAAAAAACACAAATTTATCCTTTTTTTTTTAAAAAAAAGGTGTTTATCATACACCAATAAGAAATGCTCCACAATCTGAAAAAGCATGAAGTAGTGGAACCAAAAAGAGTGATGGCAATCAAAAGAAGAAAACAACATTCAAATTTAAAAGTATTCATCAAAACCCATCTCAACAAGCAAGAAGCATGGGATTACTGTGCTCCGGTGGCTTGGCCCGGCCGGCAGCTATCGCAATCCATGCCCGCTTCATCGGGCACATGACTTTCTTATTCCACCACGCCATCTTATTACGATTCAACATCTTCTTCTTCTTCTTCTCCTTCTTACCACTACGATTCTCTTCTCTTCTCTTCCTCTTCTTTACTGCCACACCCAATTCAAGAGAAAGGCGCCTCCCCTCCCTTTTCGACGCTCATGTATCAGTGGTGTTTGTTGTATTTATAGGGGCAATTATTAATATTATTAATATTATTTAAAAAAAACAGAAAAGAAGGTCAAAAATGACACGTTCATAAATTTGGAGGATATTCTAAAATAATGGAAAAAGTAAAAGTCAATGTCATTGCGCAGGTGTTCACACTTGCAATGAGATGTCCCGCGTTTTCCATTCATAACTCTTCCTGCTACTATTTATTATTATTTATTATTGTACCTTCCTCATTTTAATTTTCTCCTTAAAAAAAAAGGAAATTTGCATCTAGCACCTTAAAGGGTATCTATTTTTTTTCCCTAAATTTGCCCTCGTATTTTTTGGATTTCCAAATTGCGCCTTAGAATAAGCAAAATACTTTATTCAGTTTATTGTGGTAAAACTTCTACTTGAAAAAATTATAAAATTATAATGTGGGAGTTTTTAGTTAGAAAAAAATGATGTTTTTTTAAAATAAATAAAGCAATAAGGTTTTTATAGAAAAGGTTTAGTAAAAATAAATTGAGAGTCTTTTTTAAGGTAAAAATTAATAATCATCCAAAAATTGAGAAAGATACGAGGAAAGGAGTTAATTTCCTCCCAATAAATCATCCAATTCATTTAAATAATATATCATATTTATTCTTAAAAATGTGTTTTTTTTTCTTTCTTTCTATACATTAAAAATATCTTTGCTATAGCAAAAAAAAAAAAAAGGGGTAAATTTATCTATCTTTTTTATTATTATTTTAGGCGTGAACACTTATTCATTTTTCCAAATATGAAAATAATAAGAGCAAGATATATTAACAAGAAATTTCTAATAAAATCAGTATGCCAAAAAAAACATTTTTTTAATGATTCAAAACTTGTTTATTTTTTAAATAGAAAAATACTAGCTAGTGAATTAGTAAGAGAAAGAATTATGATAAGATTTTTTAGGTATATTTGATAATCTAAATTATGTTGTAAAATAACATTGGAGATTTCATTTGAGACTCTAAAAAATCTCTAGTAAAAATTACAACTTAAAATAATGTTTAAGAATTTGGATGATTAAGAGTGACAAATTGTATGTCTAACTAGTTTCGAAATTTGCTAATATTTTTTTTAAATGAAGTTTTGACTTTTAAAATAATTTTTTTCAAAAAGGAAGAGATTTTTGCTTGCCAATTTAAAAATATAGAATCTGATGTGGTTTTAAAGAAAAACTAAAATTGGTGATTTAGCTCTTTAGAAACTTTTCTACTTCTTCTATAATACCTTTAGAGATTTGTTATTGCCATTTTAGCTCTTCTAATTTATAAATAAATCATTCTATTATTATTATTATTGTTATTATTATTATTAATAATAATATCTTTAACAAATAACCATAAAAATGTTACAGAATGACAATAAAAGTAAACTTATCAGAGATATTTCAATGAGTGTAACATAAAATAATGACAACACAACTATAAAATGTGTTCTCGGTAATTTATGAAAGGATGCACTCAGGTTTATGAATTGACTAAAAGATGTACTATACTTTGTTGTTTATTAAAAGGCGCACTCAAATTATTATTCTTTCTATACTACCCCTCAATCATTCGTTCTTCTCTTTCCTCTCTATGATGCATATAATTTCTAATTATCTCTTTCCACATCTCTTCTCTTTTCTCTCTCTTTTGAATGCATGCATGCATAACATGACTCTGATATAATTTCATATGAGGTCTAATGTGGACATGATATAATTTCATATCAGGCACACGGGGGTTTGAATTTAGTTGATTCTTCCGATAAAATTTTAACACATTCGGAGAAGCCAAATATGCAATGAACAATACCGTTGGACTCATTGCAGCCTCAAAAATCCAAGCGATCTGAAATAGGTACAATCATGTTTAGGTCCATCAGTGGGATTTAGTTAAAACCCACTGATTGACCTAAAAATCTCATATGACAATTATTTCAGGTTCTATGGATATTTTAGACTGTAAGAAGTCTAACAGTGTCGTCCATTGCATATTTCATCTTCTCCGGAGGTGTTAAAATTTTATTGAAAAAAATTAACTAAAGTATAAAAACTCATTCATATCCAGCCCATGTTGGGCCTAATATGGAAAAATATCAAGCCCAACGTGGGCTTGATATGATACATATCGAGCACACACAGTTACGATTTTATTAATTTTTTAATAAAATTTTAACACCTTTAGAAAATTCAAAATATGCAATGGATGACACTATTAGACTCCTTGCAGCTTTAGAAATTCACAAGATCTGAAATGGATCCAATTGAACCTGTCTAGGTCCATAAGTGAATTTTGGTTAAAATGCACTGTTTGACCTATAGACCTCATATTGTAACCATTTCAGATCTTGTAGATTTCTGAGGCTGCAAGGAGCGGTGTAGTCCATTGCATATTTCAGCTTTTCCGGATGTGTTAAAATTTTATCGAAAAAATCAGCTAAACCATAAACACATTCATATCAAACTCATAGGGGTTAGTTGATTCTTTCGATAACATTTTAACACCTCCGAAGAAGTCAAAATATGCAATGGACGACACCGTTAGACTCCTTACAGCCTCAGAAATCCACATAACCCAAAATGAGTCCAATCAAACTTGTCTACGTCCATCAATGGATTTAATTTGGTCAAAATCCATTGATCGACTTAGAGACTTCATATTACAACAATTTTAAGTCGTGTGTTGGTGTAGGTTGCACTAATAATTAGATTTTAATCTGATGTATGACAAATAGGTTAAAATTAAATGTATTATTTGTGTAACATTTTTACCAAGTGTGCAGGACTAAAAGACAGGGACCTAACACTAGGATGAAACCCTAGAAGACCTAATAATTGGCACAAAGTCCAAATAGATTAAGGAGTGACCTGATATTTGACAGGAAGTTCAGTTAGGTCTGTGGGACTTGATAACTGGCTGAAGTCCAGATGGGGCATCTGGTAGAAAGACCTAGTGGGTCGAAGAGTCAAATACGTCAGCAATGGTAAGTGAGGTAAGCACAGGAGAAGAGAGTTCTAGTGAGGGCGAGCCCCAGTTAAGGGCTATAGATATCGGTCCAGTTTAGAGTCATTTTGGAAGTCTAAGCTAAGACCATGACTAGATCCTAGTCTTGTTAAGACGAGATCTAATTAATAATCATTCTGTTTATTTTATGCTGTCCTAACTCTGTGTTGTAGGGTATTTTTATTAGCACTTTGATGCGGGAAAAAATTGGAAGAATGTTGTCCAGGCGCTCGGAGGTCTAGGCATCCGGAGTTGCTCCAGGCACCCGAACAAGCTGGGTGCGGCAGGAGGTGACTAGCTAAGGCGGCGATCACTATTTGGCCAGTACACATCACGATCCAGGCACCCGGATGAGTTTGGGCGCCCAGAGGTGGATAAAGTTTGCAGGATAAACTTTCGACGAGGTGCATCCACATCAGCACACTCGAAGCGCCCAGAGAGGAGCTCTAGGAGCCTGAAACAACCTATATAAGCAACTTCGACCACTAGCTTCAAAACACCAATTCCAACAACTTTTATACTCATGTGTTGCTCGGAAAAGGTCTCCGAGATACCGAAAAGCTGCTTCGAGAAGCTACGCTCGAGTCTTCCATTTTTGTATTATCGGTATACTTTTATTTCCTATAGTTTGTACTTAATTTCAGTATCTATTATTCGTGATTATAGTGACTGTCCAACGAAAGCACTCAGCGAGTGCGGACCTTAGAGTAAGAGTCGTTGAAAGCTCTAAACTAAGTAAAAATACTTGTGTTAGCACTTGTTTTTTTCTAGTCTTTTCTGATACGTATTCTCATGATTTACAAAAAAAATGATGAACACTATTCACCCCACCATCTAGTGTCTTTATGATCATATACTGTGGATTTCTGAAGCTATAAGGAGTCCATCAGTACCGTCCATTGCATATTTCGGTTTCTCTATAGGTGTTAAAATATGATCGGAAGTATCAGTCTAAGCCCGTGAGCATGATATGAATGTGTTTATGGTTTAACTAATTTTTTTGATAAAATGTTAACACCCTTGGAAAAGCCAAAATATGCAAGGAACGACACTGTTGAACTCCTTGCAGCCTCAGAAATTCACAAAATCTGAAATGTTGCAATATGAGGTTTATAGGTTGATTAGTGGATTTTGACCAAAATTCATTAATGGACCTAGACATGTCCGATTAGATCCATTTTAGATTCTGTATTCTGAGTTGGCAATGAGTCCAACGACGTTATCCATTACCTATTTTGACTTTTCTAAAGGTGTTAAAATATTATCATAAAAATTAGTAAAATTATAACTAATCTCGTGGGCCTGATATGAATTATATCAGGTCCAGGTTAGACCTAATATGGAAAAATATCAAGCCCAGGTTAGGCCTGATATGGATTCATTTCAGGCCCAACATGAGCTCGATATGATTCATGTCAAGTTCACAGGATTATGATTTTACTAATTTTTATGTTAAAATATAGAAAAGTTGAAATATACAATGGACGACATCGTTGGACTCCTTGCATCCTCAAAAATATATAGCACCTGAAATGGATCTAATCGGACATGTCTAGGACCATCAATGAGTTTTGATCAAAATCCACTAATCGACTATATACCTCAGATTATAACCATTTTAGATCCTTTGGATTTCTGAGACTATAAGAAGTCCAACGGTGATGTCCATTGCATATTTTGGCTTTTCTAGAGGTGTTAAAATTTTATTAGAAAAATTAGCTAAACTATAAACACATTCATATCATGCCCACGGGGTTAGGGTTTAACTAATTATTCCGATAACATTTTAACACCTTCAGAGAAGTCTAAATATGCAATGAAAAGTACCTATAGAATCCTTGTAGCCTCTGAAATTCATAGGACCTAAAATGATTGTAATCTGAAGTCTCTAAGTCGATCAATGAATTTTGACTAAATTAAACCAACTAATGGAGTTAGACAAATTTGATTGAACTCATTTCATATTCTATAGATTTCTAATGTTGCAAGAATCAACTAAAACGAATCAGATCTTATAGAGGTGTTAACATGTTATTGGAAGAATCAACTAAACCCTAACCCTCGTGGGCCTAATATGAATGTGTTTATGGTTTAGATGATTTGTTTAATAAAATTTTATCTCCAGAGAAAATGAAATATATAATGGACAACACCGTTAGACTCCTCGCAACCTCAGAAATCCATAGGGCATGAAATGGTTGCAATCTAAGGTCTATAGGTCGATTAGTGGGTTTTGACCAAAATCCGATGATGGACCTAGACATGCCCGATTGAACCTATTTCAAGTCCTATAAATTTTGAGGCTACAAGGAATCCAATGGCGTTGTCCATTACATATTACAACTTTTTTGAAGGTGTTAAAATGTTATCAGAAAAATCAGTAAAATGTAACCTCGTGGGCTTAATATTTTTTCATATCAGGCCCAATGTGGGTCTGATATGATTCATATCAAGTTCACAAGGTTACGATTTTATTAATTTTTCTGATAAAATTTAAACACCTCCATAAGAAGTTGAAATATGCAATAGAAGACACCGTTGGACTCCTTGCAGCCTTAGAAATCTATAGAATTTGAATGGATCCAATCAGATATGTCTAGGTCCATCAGTAGGTTTGATCAAAATGTATTGTTTGACCTATATATATCTCATATTACAACTATTTTAGGTCTTGTGGATTTCTGAGGCTGCAAGGAACCTAATGGTGTAATCCATTACATATTTTGGTTCTTCTAGAGGTGTTAAAATTTTATCAAAAAATAAGCTAAACCATAAACACATTCAAACTATACTCATGGAGGTTAAAGTTTAACTGATTCTTCTGTTAATATTTTAACACCTCTAGAGAAGCTAAAATATGCAATGGTCTAAACCATTGGACTCCTTACAGCTCCAGAAATCCATAGGACTTGATGTAAGTCCAATCGAACTTATCTAGGTTCATCAGTGGATTTAATTTGGTCAAAATTCATTAATCAACTTAGAGACTTTATATTGCAACCATTTAAGTCTTGTAGATTTCTGAGACTGCAAAGAGTCCATCGGCACCATCCATTGCATATTTTGACTTCTCTGAAAGTATTAAAATGTTATCGGAAGAATTAGCTAAACCTTAACCTTATGGGTATGATATGAATGTGTTTATGGTTTAGCTGATTTTTTTGATAAAATTTTAACACCTTTAGAAAAACTAAAATATACAATGGACGACACCATTGGACCTTGCAGCCTCAGAAATCCACGAGACATGAAATGGTTGTAATATGGGGTCTATAGGTCAATTAGTGCATTTTGATTAAAACTCACTAATGAACATAGACGTGTCTAATTTGATCCATTCGTCAAATCCCATGGATTTATAAGGTTGTAAGCAGTCCAACTGCGTCTTCCATTGTATATTTCAAATTTTTCGAAAGCGTTAAAATTTTATAAAAAAAAATCAATAAAATTGTAACCTTGTGGGCCTAATATGAAAAATATCAAGTCCGCATTGGGCCTGATATGGAAAAAAAATCAGGCTCGATGTGGGCTTAATATAAATGGGTTTATATACTTTAGCTAATTATTTCGATAAAATTTTAACACCTCAAGAGAAGCCGAAATATGCAATGGACCCTTGGCGATCGGCTAGAGCAGTGAATAGCCCTGCAAAGAAAAACGAACCTTCATCGAACTTTATAGCTTTATTAAACTAATACTTGCATAAAATAGATAATAAACTAGAAAGAAGAGGCACAATGAGATTTACTTGTTTACAACCAGGGAGGTTGTTAATCCAAGAAAGTTGAAGCTCACTATCAAAGTCTCCTTTAGGCGGAAAAGTCTCTTACAACACTGATGGCTCACAAACAAATAGTAGAACAAACTAGAAGTGTTTACAAGTGTTGTTTTGAACCATCAAGACCAATATTTATAGCCCTGGTCGGGGCGCCTGGAAGGGTTCTAGGCTCCTAGAGGGGGATACAATTTTATCTTCATCGCAACGAATCACGTTTGACGTGATCCGGATAAAATTCTTGGTCCAGGTGCTTGGACCAAGTCTGGGTGCCTGAACCTAAGTTAACATTATGTTAATTGTTTGGTCCGAGTTCTTGCTCCCGCTCTGCTTGCTTGAGTCTGAGTCTTCTGCTCCCGCTCCCGCTCTACTTGCTTAGGTGATTTCGGCCATCCGGAATAGGGCTCACCCGAACCTATTTTTCGGCCTTCGA
>JBBMJZ010413115.1:21976235-22005747 GCA_037833815.1 Zingiber zerumbet | reverse complement strand
GGATTAATATAGAAAAAGAATAAACAAACTTGATCAAGTAAATCAAATTCAAAACTAACTTAGATCATTTGTTTGCATTTTGCATATTGTCTTTCAATATTATTTTTTTTCTAACTTTAACCAAGGTTATCATTGCATCAAAAATGGGAAGATTATTGGTGTAATTTGTACTAATGGTCTAACTCAGATTTTGATGAATAACAAATGTATTAAAGTTATAGTATTTGTGATCTAATTGCTTTACTAAGTGTGCAAAAGTTGACGGGTCTGGAGGACCTGACACCAAGTTGAAATTCAGTTAAGTCCAAGGGACCCGATAGTTGGTGCAAAGTCTAGATAGGACCGTAGGATCTGATATCTGGTGGGAAGTCCGGTTGGGTCTGCGAGACCTGACAACCGGCTGAAGTCCAGTTGGGTCTACGGACCTGACAACTGGTTAGAAGACATAATAGGACAAAGGCAAGTCAAGCGACTACAGTTGATAAATAAAAGGTAAGAAATTGGAGGAGAGACTCAATGAGGACACATTTTCAGTTAAGGGAACAGTAGCCATTGTAAGGATCTAGATCATTAAACACGCAGAAAGCGGAACAGAAAACATAAACTAGATCCTCTCCAGAAGATCTATGCGAAGGAGAAAAACACATATACTAAGCTTAATGAGATTTATACCTTTGTTGCATGCCCTTCGCAATCCCGACAGCAACTTTTTCTTTGGATGTAGATCTCAACGCAATCAAGTGTTTAAGCCTCTATGGTATCCACATGAACACATCCTTCATTTGTCACACAAACAAGCCTTCGGAGAAGAACCATATTCGTGGTGCTAGCTACAAGGTGATTCGGCCAAGAAGGAAGAAGAGAAAGAAGAAGGGAAGATCAAGAGTCACACTTTTCATCTCTAATGAAAAATCTAATCAAAAACCTATTTATATTCATTCAATGAATACCAAAGGTTTTTGTCTTTTTGTATTCCTCTTATTGGGTTGGATTATTATATTAGATTAATCATTAATCCAATAATCCAATGAGTCTAACCCATTAATCCAATGATCCAATGAGTCTAACCCATTAATCCAATGTGTCTAATTTGGATTGGACTCAATCCAATGAGTGGATTTATTTGAGCATAACTCAATCAGTAACCCAAAAACCTAATTATCTCATAATTAGCTCTTAGGGCTAATACCAGCAATCTCCCACTAGCACTAGTGTCAATCACCACAAAGATGACACCAACACTTTATATTAATCCATTATTCTAAAGATCCTTAGTATTTTAGTCAAACTAAAATACTCATCTCCAAATCAACATGTTCTTTGTATGTGGCCCAATAGGCTCTCATAACATTGGCAATGTATCCAAATCAACATTTTAGATACATAAGCAATGAGTGGTATCTAGCAATGCATCACTGCTACCCAAGTGACGAGAATGTCGAGATCTGAGTTAACCTTTTCGTGGCTATTATCTTGTATAACTCAATCTCTCTATCCTTGATATCTAGATTAATTCATGAGACATAGATCATGTCATCCTCTTATCAATCTTTGTGTTTCTTGATCTCTAAGTAGACACACTCAAAACAAATAAGCTCAATATCTCATATTGACTCATTTGAGCATGGTCATGTATTTTTGTGTCCTACTAATCAAGGGGCCCATAGATACTGCTTCCATCATATGGAAGGGATAGATCTCATCCACATCACTCACATACCTCTGCATAACTCATTGCATACCCAGTTATCGACTTTATAGTCCACCCTGTTACAGGTGTCATTTAACGATACCAAAGTACCCAGCCTCTTATGTAAAGAATAGTAGTGACTTTAGGTCTAAGGACTATTCATATCAATAGTCACATGAGAATGTTTATAACATTCATATAACAATCCACGTAATATTCTCACAGTGGGTCATTCAGTACATATTCTATAATATATACTCATGTGTCAACCTGATATCTCATATCCATGACTTATGAGATTAAGTCATCCATTGACCTATATGCTAGTTTCAACACATTAATATTGTCCTTACATATTAATGCTTGACTAGGAATAGTTAAGAGTAGTATATATATATATCTATAGGCTCCCACTATCAATTCAACCAATTGATATGTTGTAGACTAGAACCTACTACCCTATGATATTATTATATTTATTCATTCGGCACTGAACTGAAATAAATATAATAATAAACTTTACCTTTTATTAATAAAATAAAATATGATATAATATCCTCTAAGTCAATCAACTCTTGATTGGCTCTTAGGGCTTACACTAACAATCTTCATATGTCATTAATGTCAATCACTGAAATATCTAATATCCATCGACCTAGTGTAACCATCATGCTTTCTTTGTGCTAAAGCATTGGTTGAAGGATCCGTAATGTTAGCATCGGTCAATATTCTACATAGTCTCACATATCCTCTATCGATAATCACTTGAATAAGATGGAAGCGTCGAAATATTTAATACCCAACATCACCATTTAAGTAAAATATAAACCTTGACTATGATTTGGAATCATCCTTATTAGTTTAGAAGGTAGCATTGATGTAACCCTTTACAGCAAGCTCTTCATTGTCTCCAAAGATCAAGAAATAATCTTGAGT
This sequence comes from Zingiber zerumbet, assembly GCA_037833815.1. NCBI lineage: Eukaryota > Viridiplantae > Streptophyta > Magnoliopsida > Zingiberales > Zingiberaceae > Zingiber > Zingiber zerumbet. The sequence continues at coordinate 22,003,121 of JBBMJZ010413115.1, read as the reverse complement.
TATTCTCAAGTACTTAAAAATATTCTTGACTGTTGTCCAGTAACCTTCAACTGAATCTGATTAGTATCTGCTCATCATACCTAACACATACGAAACATCTGGGCGAGTACAAAGCATAGCATACATGATAGACCCTATAACACAAACATAAGGAATATGATCCATGTAGTCTCTTTCTTCCTTAGAAGAGAGGCATTGAGTCTTTGAAAGACTCACACTATGTGACATCGGCAGAAATCTCTTCTTGGAATTCTTCATGGTAAAATGATTAAGCACCTTGTCAATATATGTACTTTGACTTAGACCAAGTAATCACTTAGATCTATCTCTATAGATCTTATGCCTAAAATGTAGGCTACTTCACCTAAGTCCTTCATTGAGAAATAATTCCCAAGCAAAGTCTTCATTGATTGAAGAGTAGGGATATCATTTCCAATGAGAAGTATATCAATCTACATACAACATGAGAAAGATGACTGTGCTCCCACTAACCTTCGTGTAGACATAAGGTTCATCTTCATTCTTGATGAAACCAAGGCTTTGATTGCATCATTGAATCGAAGATTCCAGCTTTTAGAAGCTTGCTTTAATCCATATATAGATCATTGCAACTTACATACCTTTCCAGCATGCTCTGGATCTACAAAACCCTCAGGTTGTGTCATGTACACATCCTCGAGTAGATTTCCGTTAAGAAATGCTCTGGATCTACTAAACTCTCAAGTTGTGTCATGTACACATCCTCGAGTAGATTTCCGTTAAGAAATATGATTTTGACATCCATCTGTCAGATCTTATAATCATAGTAAGCAGCAATAGTAAGAATGATCCGAATGGACTTGAGCATCGCAACTGGTGAAAAAGTTTCATCATAGTCTATACCATGAATCTGCTTGAATTCTTTAGCAACCAATATACCTTTATAGGTATGCATATGTCCATCCATGTCAGTCTTCACCTTGAAGACCCACTTACACCCAATGGGTTGATCCCTTCAGGTGGATCAACCAAAGTCCATACTTGGTTAGTGTACATGGATTCCATTTCGAATCTCATAGCCTCTAGCCATTTCTCAGAATCTGGGCCCTGTACAGCTTCCTGATAAGATGTAGGCTCATTGAGACCAATAAGTTCTATATCACCGTGGTCATACAAGAGAAAAGAATATCTCTCAAGTTGACAATGGATCCTATCAGATCTGGGTAGAGATTGTGCTACTTGAACAGGTTGTTGCTTCGCAACATCTTATGGTGTAACAAACACATGACCCACAACATCTTGTGGTACCTGTTCAATGTCTATTAAGGTATCAGTGCTAGTTTGTGTACCTTGAATTTCTTCAAGATCGACTTCACTCCCACTAGTTTTTCTAGAAATAAATTTCCTTTCTAGAAACACACCAGTTCTGGCAACAAACACCTTGCCTTGCGTGGGATTATAGAAGTAATATCCCTTTATTTCCTTGGGATATCCAACAAAGTAGCACTTTTCTGATTTGGGTCCTAGTTTATCTGAGATTTGTCATCGAACGTAAGCCTTATAACCCAAATCTTCATAAAAGACATCTTGGGACTCTTCCCTGTTTATATCGTATATGATGTCTATATGACGGCCTTAGATAAAACTCAGTTAAGTGTGAAAGTGACCGTCTCTATAGCATGTTCCCAGAAGGAAGTAGGAAGACATGTATGACTCAGCATCGATCGTACCATATCTAATAAAGTACGGTTCCTCCTTTCTGAGACACCATTCCATTGTGGTGTTCCAAGTGGAGTGAGTTGAGATATGATCCTACACTCAACGAGATTGTCATGAAGCTCTTGACTAAGGTATTCCCCACCTCGATCTGATTAAAGCATCTTAATACTCTTATCAAGTTGATTTTATACTTCATTCTTGAATTCTTTAAACTTTTTAAAGGATTCTGACTTGTGTCTCATCAGATACACATAACCATATCTACTGAAATCATCAGTGAAGGTAATGAAGTAATAATAATCTCCTCTAGCTACTATTCTGAAAGGGCCATATATATCAGTATGTATGAGTTCTAACAGATCATTAGCCCTTTCGCCTTGTCCACTAAATGGAGTCTTTGTTATCTTGCCTTGAAGACAAGATTCGCATACCTCATATGATTCAAAATCAAATGAGTCCAAAAGTCTATCCTTATGGAGTTGGGATATGCGCCTCTCATTTATGTGACCCAAGTGACAATGTCAGAAATATGTTTGGTTCAAATCGTTAGACTTGAACCGTTTGACATTTATGTTATAGATTGGGTTGTCAAAGTCTAGAACATAGAGTCCATTCACGAGATGTGCACTATAATAGAACATATCATTAAAATAAATGGAACAATATTTGTCCTTTATTACAAATGAAAAATTTTTCTTGTCCAAACAAGAAATAGAAATAATGTTCTTTGTCAAAGCGGGCACATAACAACACCCTTCTAGTTCTAAAACAAGATCAGTGGGTAAAGATAAGGAATATGTTCCTACAGCGACAGCAGCAACTCTTGCACCATTGCCTACTCGTAGCTCCACTTTGCCCTTTGTCAATGTTCTACTATTTCTTAGTCCCTGCAGATTAGTACAAATGTGAGTTGCACATCCAGTATTTAATACCCATGAAGAAGAAATAGATAGATTGACTTCTATAACATATATACCTGAGGCAGATAACTCACTTCTCTTCCGTTTCAGTTCCTCTAGGTATACTTTGCAATTCCTCTTCCAGTGTTTGGTCTCACCACAGTGGAAGGAGGTTCCTTCCTTAGCAATCCTACCTTTGGGTTTCAGTGCTTTCTACAAGAAACATTGAATCTAGTCCTATTAAAATGCCACATAACAAATTTAAGAAAACATCTAAATTTTATCAACTAAGTCATATAAATTTTATTATACTAAGTCATATAATTTTTTTTTTATAAAAAAATTTATATTCATGCGTTATATAAATTTTTATCTACATCCTAAGTCTTATAACTTTTATAATGCTAAGTCATGTATAATTTTTTTTATATAAAAATTTATATCCCTACGTTATATAAATTTTTATATACACACTAAATTTTTATTCATAATAAAAATTTATATCCATGGTTATATAAATTTTTATATGCATACTAAGTCCTATAAATTTACATAAAAATTTATTCACATGGGTTATATAAATTTTTATGTATTTACTAAATCATATAAATTTATATAAAAATTTATATACATGGGTTATATAAATGTTTATATACACATTTGGTTTTTAATTAAATTTTATACATATTTATATTCACTTGTCTTCTTAATTGATCAATTCAAATTCCATAAATGTAAGCTAACTTAATTAATTAAATCTAACTAACTCTATCTATTTAAATTAATAAATTCTTAATTAAATCTAATAAATCTCCTCAATTAAATAATTTCGAATTTTAATTAAATTGCAATTAATCTAATAAATCTCCTTAATTAAATGCATCCGAATTCTAATTAAATTACATTTAATCCAATAAATCTCCTTAATTAAATAAATCCGAATTCTAATTAAATTACAATTTAACCCGATAAATTCTCTTAATTAAATAAGTGATTTCAGACACTACGAGATGAATTACAAGGAATATGAAGATGGTGGCATCAAGCCATTTTGCATGATGCTTGGTGGGCAAAATGATAAGTTTTACATATGTCAATCGACTTGGAATCATCTTTAAACCATGAGTAGGACTGTAGGTAAAAGATTAGTTTAGATATTTTACTAATATTGCCAACTAGCAGAGGATGGGATAAGAGGTATAATGATTATGATACATATCTGGGATGATAAAAGTTAGAGTAGTTGTTAGACTTTTTTAATTTGAGGATGGTGGCATTTAGCCATTCTGCAAGATACTTGGCGGACAAATTGATAAGTTTTGCCAGTCTCAATTGACTTGCAATCATCTTAAAAACATGAGTAGGACTGTAGTTAAAAGAGTAGTTTAGATATTTCATTGATATTGCTAACTAGGAGATGATGAGATAAGAGGCATAATGTATCTGGGATGATAAAAGTTAGTGTAGTTGTTAGACTTTTCTTATTTGGTTTTCTAGAACACAACAACAACAACAACAACAACAACAACAACAACAATCAATCTTTTATCCCACTAAGTGAGGTAGGCTATATAGATCCTCCTACACCATTTGGTTTTCTAGAATATAAGTGGATTTTTTTATTAAGTTGGATAACAAGGCCTTTGAAATGCTGATGGTTTTATTCATTTGTTTCTTCCTTTTAATTTGGATTTCTCATTCATTGACATTTGAGGTTTTTCTCATTGCATAAGGAGTCTTTTGAGAATCCATTAATTGCCACAAACAAGATCAGTTCTTGCTAGTTCTGATTAACGTTAACTACATGATTACTGAATTGCAGCTTGTGGGATTACACAAATGTGGTTATGAATTTCCTTTGTGGGAATTATAAATTGGATGGTGACCATGATGGAAACTACAGCTGGCTTGTAAACTTTGATGTGGTTATTACTGGCAGGTACGAATACATATTGATATAATTTAATGCTAAATTATGTGGATTTTTGCAATCTAGCTGTAGCATAATGTACTGGTTGTCAAATTACTTAGCTCAAAGCCAGGCTTCTTTCACGAAGAAAATCGTGTAAATCTTTTTGAAGTTGAACCGGAGTCTGGAATGTTGCTTAATACTGATAATGGGATTCTAGTTCCTCAGGCTAGTAACATGCCTTTCTCTCCTTTTTCATATTTGTATATATTTTTATATTTAAATTTGTACCTGTACAGGTAGGAAATACTTCACCACGACTACCACCTACACACTTGAATAGAACTTGTCGGGTTTTTCAGGTAAACCTCATTCTTAAATAGGATTTAGGAGAGTGGATGAGTTTTTCCAATATCTTGGCTGCTTTATTAAAATATTATGATATTTATCCTAATTTCTTGGTAATTTAATTTGATTTAGAGATTGTTATTTTGACTTCAATTTTCAGGGAGGTAATGTTGCACATCTACATAAGCTTCTCTCAATAGCTTCAAGTTCACAGGTGCCTAATTCATTACTAATGTGAAATAATAGTTTTTGTTACTTGGATGAATTGTTGATGAACTATAACTAAAAGCCACTCGAGACTTACTTTAGTATTTCCATTACTCCATTTCATTTAAGATAATTTGGTTGAGGCTTTGGTTATTCAATAAGCTACTTGCGTGGCATATGCTTCCCTACTATTATGTTGTTGAATGTGAAATTTACTAAACCATATGCACTGATGATCTTTCCTCAACGACCACAATATTTTTTGGTATTAATAGGTTCTTTATGTGGGAGACCATATCTATGGAGATATTTTACGCAGCAAGAAAGTTCTTGGTAAGTAATTTCTATCCAATTGCATAGTTTATTTCATGTTCTTTAGTTTTCTTCTTATATTCTTTATTTATTATGTCTCGAAAATTGTAATTGACTTTCTTAATTTAGGAGCACATTGTTCTTTGTGAAACACACATTCTTCTTTGTTAAACTCAGACCATTTTAACTTTACATCTAAATTGATTTTAGTCATTTTAGTCTCAATCAATTCGATCTTATACCATAAACTATCTATACATCTATATGCCTACTCTATCACCTACTGAGGTAGGGCCAAGGGAAATAAACAAGAAACCACTATGACAATAACTTTGAAAACAAATCTTTTTACCTAGCGCCTTGAGTCCATTTGTCTGTCTCACCTACATCTTAGCAAATACCTTAACTGACGTGTATTTTGGTGTTGGTTGTTGCTTCCTCTAACCTATAACATTGAGGACAGTACTAGTCCTGCCTATGATGACCTCATGCTCTGTGGTGCCTTGAGTAGGAGACACTTGTTAGTCTGATGTTCAATCCTATTACAGAAATAGCATAATCTCTCACCAAATGAGTAGGACTTTGGTATATGTTCGAAATTTATATGTAGAAAACAACAGTGTGCATCCTTTGGAGTGTGAGATTCCTTAATTCCACTCTAGAATTCATTATGGAAAGATTCACTAGAAAACTTTTCTTGGAATGAGATTTCTGGCTCTCTGACTGCCCTTCACCTTGTTGATGTTGCTCTTTCAGTCTAATCTTTTTTCGCTCCTAAGTAATCTGTGTTCTACTGGCTTTAATCTGTATAGCCAAGGCAACCATTTGCTGGTAGGTAGTAATCATTACAGAAAGATGATCTTCGATGGCAAAGTCTAGGCCTCAGAAAAGGTGTGCTCAGTTTGTAACTACCAACCTCAAGATGAACTCCCTTAATACCTCAAAACTAGATACATGTTCTGCTACATTGCAAGGTCCTTGTTTATATGCATAAATTTGTGGTTGTAAATTTCATCAAAAGGTCTATGGGTAGAGCACACTATGGAAGGACTCTTGAAATGCTACCCATGTGATAACCATTTGTCCAGATCTTTAAGTGTCTCATGATGTTCTGTGGTATCTCTATCAAAATAGTAAGTAGCAAAATGAACCTGCTCATCTTCCAAATAGTAAAACATTTTGAAAGCATCCTCTTTGTTGTCAAAACACTTGCAAACCTTCAATGAGTTGAACTTTTCCTTGAATGACCCAAACTTTCTAGACAATTTCATGAAGCTGATAATTCATTCATGCATTGTTTGTACTCCCATTATAACTGTTGGAGCACTAGAAGAATCAAAAAGAGATTAGAAGATTATGCGATCTCAATTGGCACCTTTGAAAAAAATTATAAATAGAACCTCTTTTTCTCTAGTTTAACATGTGCCTCAATAAGTGTTTGCTTCACAATCTTGAGAGGTTGCTTAACTGCAACTTGGAATGACACTAGCTCCATGATCTCAAGTAGTGGTGGCTCCACCATCATCATGAGTTGTAGTATGTGCATACCTAACAACAAGCTCCCTCTTAAGCACCATATCTTGACACAACAAAAGATCCAAATAATAAAACAATTTCAATCTCAATTTCAACACTAATACTTCTTATGCTCTTGAGGTATTTGTAGAATTTGATATGTCAAAACCAGATCACAATCAAAAACTTCTTGAAAACACTGTAAATTTATATGATAAGTTCCGAGTAGAAAATTTAGGTCATCATTGGAGTCTTCAATTAAAATGACTCAATCAATTAAATCCACAGGAAACAAATACTTTTTTATTTTTAATCCAAACAAAATTGATTGACCTTGCCTTACTACATCCAAATTGTCATGCCTAAAGTGACTCTCCATGGTTATTGGTATGGCATGGAACTGATGATGGCTGCATGACAATGTCTTTAACACTTGCTAAGCATGAGAAAACCATACACCATGATTAAAATCATAAGAAATATTTGAATATTAACAATCATGTCTACTAAAACACACCATAATAAAACTGTTAAATAAAACTAAAACTGCGTAAAAATATCTATTATCAAGTTCTTAATCAAAAGCATGAAAAAACAATACACTATAATTAAAATCAAAAGCAGAAATTTAGATCATATGACCATGTTTAAAGACGACCAACGGTTTATATAGTTATACTAGTTGACTCATTTAAAGTTTAAGTTATATAGGATACAGGGAATCTAAGAAAACTCTTATTAGCATAATTTTAAAATATAGTTATACTAGTTGGCACATTTAGTTGACAAATAGTTAAGAGTAACATGACTTGATACTGCCGATAAGCATGCTTTATCTGTCTGATTGTAGGAACAACTTATTCACTCCATCCTACTAAGGTATCTTCTAAAAACAACCACATTTTGAAAGCTCAAGGGCTCCTTCAGATAATAATCTACACAGGAAAAGTTTTGAAATTTGAATTCATTCCTAATGTTTTTAGGTCTTGTTAAACAAATAAATTGTGCATAATTGTGATTATTTAAGTGCAGTAATATTTATGGCCTTTTTTTTCTAAAATATTGTTTCTAAATGAATACAAACTAATAATTGAATTTTTAACTGATGTAGGTTGGAGAACTATGCTTGTTGTTCCAGAACTTGAAAAAGAGGTTGAGCTTCTTTGTCAGTCAAGGGAAATGCGTAAGGTATTTGAAATATTTGTTTCTTGTAGTTTATAAAACACATTTGGTATGGAAGACTCATTTTTAGATAGATAGATTAATATTGTTTATAAAATCTCAGATTTTTTTGTGTGCTATTTTTTTATATTAATTTTACAACATCGAAGGTATCAAGTTTTGGACAGTATGAATCCTAGTCTATGCTTGGTCGGGATGGACCTTGTAACATATCATAGTGATACTTATTAGTATTACAGGACATTAGACTCTACATCTAACACCTTTCCAATAACAACCAACACGAGTGGAATTTACCATTTCACCTGCCGACCGACATCGAAACACTTTGGCATCAACATCGACGGAGAACCAGTTTTCTCCTTGTAAAACTCTTGACGATCCCACACAACCTAGCTGCAGGCTCTCTCGAGGTTGTGATGGTCTCGCGGTGGCCTCACCTGGCCACAAGGCCACTACCGCTTGATTCTTAGAATTCTGCTACTTTGTGCGAAAGCTCATAGCAATGCTTTGTTGGCGTTGGGTGCAGCAGTGGTTTTCAAATTTTTAACATTCAATAAATGTCATGTTAGATTTAGCTGGCATTGGCCTCCTATTGCTTATCCAACTTTTGAAAATTTAAGAATGATAGTAAACGAACCTACACGATGATCTTTCTGAACTTAAGTATATTTTCCAGACAAAATCTTTAGAAACAAAGGGAAGCCTGGTGCGCGAAGCTCCCGCCATGCGGGGTCCCGGGGAAAGTTACATTGTACGCAGCCTTACCCTGCTTTTTACAAGAGGCTATTTTCAGGATTCGAACCCGTGACCTTTTGGTCACATGGCAACAACTTCACAAAATCTTTAGAAACAATTGGAAGAACATTGCTTTTGCTTTTGCTAGTGTCTTTAAATGAAGTTTTGAAGTCCAATTTGTTTCATTGTATATAGAACCCTGTTAAAGTCTAAGAAAGCAGAAGCTAATGAGGTCCAGAAATTATGGTAAAATGAAATAGCAAGTATCGAGATGCCGGTAGTAGTTATTTCAGCTTGAAGCAAGAGTACAACTGCACAAGTATTTCATGGCATGAAAGTTTCATTTTATGCATATGAATTATAATCAATGGAGAAAATGCATACCTGTATTGTTTATTCTTGTACCAATTTCATGATGTTTAAGCTGATAGATACGTTATTGTTGGGTTTTCTCATCATTGATGTACTGAGAAATCTTCCAGATGTGGTTATTAATCTTGCATTAATGGGAGCTTTGAATTCTTCTGTGCTTTTGATACCTCTTCTCCACCCAGTAGCATACCCAAGTTCATTGATTTGTAATTTTATGTCCAGATGCTGCGACAGTTGAGGATAGAGACTGACCTTATTGAGGACAAAATTCATCATCTCAAGTGGTCTCTCAAGTACAAAATTCATTTGATTCTATCCTCTATTCTTGACTGTTTGTAGATTAACTAAACAACTCTGTGAATCTAGTTTATTTGCGTGCTTCAATCAAGGTCATTTTTCCATTGCAGGTTTGATATTTTTGATGCCGATCGGAAACAGTGTTTGTCAACTGAACTTGATAAACTGGAGGTGAGTAGTAAATGCAAAGTAATAACTGGAAATACATTATAGAATTTGTTGAATTTGGCATTTAGTCTCAAACTCCAAATACTTTTTCTGTGCTTTTGCTGGACACAACTAGTAAGGTATTTGGTTTCAAGTTTTATTATTAGATAAAAGGGGAAAAAATGCATGAAATGCACAAGAAAACTTGTCAAAGCAAAGCATTATGAATAAGTTGCCATCTGAATTATGAGAATTGCTCTCTTTTAAATTTAGAAATTCATGATATGTGCATCCATTTAACAAGTTGATTAGGCTATTAGTGAAAGCTCTTATTGATTTTTTTTTTTGATAGTCCTTATGATTCATTCCGGTATACAATATTTTTCATCACTTTTCAATTTTTCTCAGTCGCCCATCTCTTTTCATCAAAGTGTGTTACCATTTCCATTGTTTTATATAGATCTAAACTAGACTATGGACATCCCTGTCATGCCTCTTCCTCCTAATTTCTAACTTGACAATACAACTGATCCTTTCTCTGCAAGAACACTTCCTGATTTTTCTCTGAAGCCTTGCTCCAGTCTACCTCTTTTTCTTATCTGATATATGCGTCCAATATTTTATAATTTGTACATTGTATGAAGAGTTACCACCTTCAATGATCTCTGACTTGGCAAAAAATGTGCACGTTGCATAATGTAATAATTATGAGCTTTTCATGATAAGCTGGCTCGTCTCCTTTGGTAGATACAAAGGGAGAAAGTTCGTCGTCTCCATCAAGATGCCCAGAGGGAATTTCATCAAAAGGTAAATAACCAATTTCTGTGTAACTGTAGAGATATAGATTGCAAATGCTACCTAGAACAAAAACAATTAGATTTTATCTTTTAGAAAACAAAATGAGTTTGATGTTATTATCTATGCTCTGCGTTTTATATTCCTTTATTGTAGAATCCAGAAACAAACCGTGTTCAGCATGTTTGAGCTTTCATGAATGTTCAGGAATTGAACGATCCTTCAATGATGAGTGTATTCCCATAGCTTAGTACAAATGGAACTTCCAGAAAGATGAAAACAGAAAGAAAATATTTTTTCAATTTAAATAGGGCCTTGATTTCTTTTCATGTTTGTGTTCTGTTCTATGATGCAGTTTCATAAAGTATGGGGGCAACTTATGAAAACTGGTTACCAAAATTCACGCTTCTCGCATCAGGTATCTTCCTGCAAACTAGTGACTTCTGGAGCATCGTTTTTTTCATTCTGGTACTTGATTTCTCAGAAGGCCCATGTTAATGTATCTTTCTGCAGGTAGAGAGGTTTGCATGCTTATATACAAGCCAAGTGACAAACTTGGGATTATACTCTCCTGACAAATACTACAGAACAAGTGAAGATTTCTTGCCTCATGAAATTGATATTGTTGGACTCTGATAAACTTGTGCTGCTGCAATGCCCTGACTTGGGGATGAAAGGTGCCTTTCGAAATTGAGAATGCTTCAACAAGAATCCATGAAGCATTTGTTTTCTTTGAAATATTTCTAACCAAATGTGGAAAGAAATATATCTTGAAATATGAAATCAAAAGGCAACATCATTTTCCCGTAATACTTCTATAAAAGAATTGATAAAACATCCACGGTCGTCCATAATACTACAAGGGTATCTTATAGGATGCAAAGAAATGTTGAAGAAAAGTTTATAACCCAAACTCTGCAAAAATCCTTCTACTTAATATACTTCATTGTCATTATCCAATCCGTTATTGTTAAATTAAATGTCAATTATTGTGGTTAGGCTACAACATATGTAAGTGACCCACCCCCAAAAGTCTCAACAATGTTTGATTAAGTGGAAGTGGAAAGTGGTCGAGTGAGACATTTAGGTAGGTCTATTTGTCCTGAATTGGAGTCTGGAACAGCTTGAGTTCTTCAAAAGAAAGTTGTTTTGTTGTATTAAATTGGTTGGTCGCTAGTTTGAGGTGATGAATTTTGGCTGATCGAGGTGAAGAATATGGCTTGCGGTTAGTTAGTTGGTCAGATGAGTTTGATTACACATTCTTTGGAGCAGTGACTTGTTGGTACTACGTTTGGTTGCTGAGTTCATGGTTGCCTAACTCTGATGTCATCTATCCTTTAGATGTTGTGGCTGGATTCGGTGTTGCAACCTATTACTTAACTTTACCCACATTACAACCTACCCTTCCCTTGCCTTGCCTTGCCTTGGTTCCATGAAGTGCCTTGGTCGATAAAATGGAGAAGAAGTCGAAGTGGAAAATATTTTGTTATCCGCCTTTGTTGCCGATGTGATCATCTTTTCCTAATTTTTCATTATGTGATTATTGAGGTTATGAAAGGGATTTGACAGTATCTTTGTTTGATTTACTGAACCACGCGCTTATATTTCAAAAATTTTAAATTATGCCCTTATTTTCTAAAATACCTCTTCCTATTTCGTATCCAAACTGTTCCGGCCAAATTAATGTCCGAACCTCTAAATTGTCACTCATTTACTGTCGTGCCGAAATTCACTTTACACGCAATTGTCGTCGTTCTAACTGTTTCAACAGCAATATGTTTTATTCTGAATGAGATACTATATTTTTGGTTAAGTTAATTAAATTTATATTATTAATAAAGATTTTTATATTTTTATATTCTAAATTAAAAGTCTTTTAATATGTGTATCATTCATAATAATTGTGTTGTGCATTCATCCATTGTTATATATTCTACTTCAATAGTAGGTAAAGAAAAATAGTGATATTTTTTATAAAACTGGCTGACAAGTGATGATATAACGAGTTGATATCCACCTCTTATATTTTTTTTTTTCTAATTTATAGTCGACATAATCTTCTGAGTCATTAAAGTATTATAAGTTCAAAGTTTATTATCCTAATGTAGCACATTTCTGTATTAATTGTGCATTTTAGAAATTCAAAGATTCTTTTAATTCTTAAAATGCTAAAAAATCTTTTTCCTCCAAAGAGTATCGGCGACTTCTAGAGCTTTCATGACAATATTGATGAGTTGTATTTGCCTTGGCTCAACGTAGTTGTTGATATTTATTCACCTTTATTTTCTTTGGCACTTTCACATGTATATTTTTTTACTTCGATACAAGATTTTTTTAAAGGAATTTCCTTTATTTAAAGGGTTTTTTATCTCTACAAATGTAATGCATGTGTCCTTTGCTATTTTGGTCAAAGATCATAGAATTAATATACTCTACTTTTTGGAGTCTTGAATCGATTGATACAAATTTAAGGTTTTCTATAAAACAAAAGTCCTTATTGGCCAAGGATGCCTAGAATTCATTCTAACTAAATAAAAATCCAACCCTTAATGAGTTTTGACACTGTCAATAATGAGGCTAGACACATAACGATCACTCCTAAACCAACATAGATATGCGCCTTGCATTCTCTTGTATCATGCTAAAGTTTTAAGATTTCAGGATCATTTAAATAGTCAACATTCATTAATGAACTTAGATAAGTCACACTCAGTCCAAATTTATGACCTTCACTCTCTTTTTGAGTCTCACCATACTTAAAACCTATTGACTAATGACCCCTTTTAGACATGAGTGATTGTTGAAAAAAAACTTCATCCCTCTTAACTTTTAGAATAATGCCATTGAAAAATTTAAACATCTTTTTATATATATATTATGTAGACAAGCTTCCCCCTAGTTAAAAAACTTAAAAAAATTTTATTCACTCTAAGATTGCATTAATATGTTCCTTGCACTCTCTTGAGTTTGTCCATGCTAAAATTTCACAATTCTAGAATCGTTTAAGTTATTAATGGGTTTGATCAAAACTCATTGTTAGACCTAAAACATTTAAAGTTAATCCAAACTTGATATATTGTCTTCACTCACTCCCCTGAGTCTTATCATGGTAAAACAAAAATTGACTCATGAACCTTTTCAACTTAAAGTGAATGTTCAAGGAAAAAATCGCTCTTCTTGACTTTCGACAATGTCATTGTTGAACCCAAACACCTCTAATTCATTCTAGAATTACACCAATAGAATTCTTACATTCCCTTGTGTCTATCCATACTAAAATTTCATGATTTTAGAGTCATATCGACCATAAATAAGTTTTGACAAAAATTTATTGATGGACCAAACACATTTAGGTTTAGTCAAACTTGCTCTATTGCCTTCCTTCCATTCCCTTAGGTCTCTTGACTCAAACTCTATTGACCCTAAACCCTTTTAGCTAGGAGTAATTGTTGAAAAAAAACCAACCCTCTTAACTTTTGGCATAGTGTCATTGAAGGACTTATACACTTTTGATTCAGTCTAGGATTGCACCAATAGGTTTCTTACACTCTCTTGAGTATGTCCATGCTAAATTTCAAGATTCTGGAGTCATTTTAGCTATCAATGAGTTTTGGGTAAAATTCATTAATAGACCTAGAACATTTAGATTCAATTCAAACTTAGATCCATTGCCTTTATCCACTCTCCTGAATCTTACAATGTTCAAACTCTATTAACCTATGACCTCTTTTAGCTTGAATTTTGACATAGTATCATTACTGGACATAAACACCTATGATTCACTTTATGATAGTCCAATATGCTCCTTGCACTCTTTTGATTCATGCTAAAGTTTCACGATTTCAAAACCATTTTAGCAATCAATAAGTTTTGATTAAAACTCAACGATGAGCGTAGAACATTTAGATTCAGTCCAAACCAAGTCCATTGCTTTCCTTCCACTCCTTTTAGTCGTACCATGCTCAAACCTCTTAACTCATGACCCCTTTCAACCTTAGATGACTGATCAAAGGTTTGTGGTATAGTGTCATTACTAAACCTAGATACCTTTGATTTACTTTAAGATTACACCAATAGGATCCTTGCACTCCCTTGAGTCTATCCATGCTAATGTTTCATATATTTCAAAGCCTTTTCAACTATTAATAAGTTTTTTTTTGTCAAAACTCATTAATGAACCTAGATATCTTAGTTTCATTCTATGATTACACCAATATGCTCCTTATACTCTCCTAAGTCTATCCATGCTAAAGTTTCAAGATTCCAAAGCTATTTTAACCATCAGTGAGTTTTGGTTAAAACCCATTGAAAAACCTAGAACATTCAAATTGAGTCTAAGCCAAGTCCATTACCTTACTTCCACTCCCCTGGTCTTACAATGCTTAAACTCTATTTACCCATGACTGCTTTTAACGTTGGGAGACTAGTAAAAAAAAAAATACAATCTTAACTTTTGGCAAAGTGTCATTGCAAAATTTAGACACTTCTGATTCACTCTAAGATTGCACCAATAGATTTGTTGCACTCCCCTGAGTCTATTTATGCTAAAGTTTTAATATTCAGAATCATTTTAATCATTAGTGTTTAGATTTAGTCAGAACCAAGTACATTGCCTTCATACTCACTTGAGTCTCACAATGGCCAAACTCTAGTGTCCCATGACCTCTTTTAGCATGGAGTGAATGTTAAAGAAAAATTAGCCTTCTTGACTTTTGGTATGATACCACATTTGAAGCTAGATAAATTAGATTCATTTTAGGATTTTACCAATATACTCCTTGTACTCTCTTGAGTGTAGCCAAGGGAGAAGCAGCGGTTCAGTCGACTAATAGTAAGTATCAATCGACCAAACAACATGAATAAGGACAACAAGATGATTGAATAAGCCAAGGGAGAAGCAGCAATTCAGTCAACTGATATAGGTTTTCATCTGACTGAACATAAATCTCATCCGAAGGAGAAATTTGAATATAAATCCAGGCAGGTTCAAACAATCTGTCAATTGAATCTACTGATCAGTCGACTAATAAAGTTCAAATCTCAAAAACCAATCCCGAGTTCATGGGATTGGATAAGGTGAAGCTTTGCTATAAAAAGAGGGGCTTAACATCCAACAAAAACAACAATCCTAATAGCAACTCCCTCAACTCTCTACACCCATCTCAAGTGTCCGTGCAAGTTGTGCTTTGAGTCAAATCCCTCCGATAACCAACACAATATTCTCCATCTTTTTGTTGTCAGTAACCATTTACTTTAAGTATTAAATTATATTAGGAGAGTTATAAGAAAGTGTTACAATCTCCTACATCATGTAATCACATTCTCCCTATCGAGAGTTCTCGAAAGGAGAATTCTAGTGGATTGCCCAATAAAAAATAGTCTAAGGAATCGTGAGTCTTGGAGTAGTAGTCGTGGAGCTATGAACCAAGTAAAAAAATTAAGTATTCTTACTTTCCACAGTGTTATTCCTATTTTCCTCTCATTCTTCTCAATCTTACAAGTGGTATTAAAGCAGAGACATTCTAATTCGATGCAACCGTTGAATATAGTACTTTTTTATTTTTAGAAATTTTCTTTAATTTTTGTTCAAGCACTTAATTTGTTTTTTTCTAGACACTACTTAACCGTAAAAAGTCTTGGAAATTCCTTTTTCTTCGACTGTGTTTGCAAGATGTCTATGAATGAAGGATATAGACCGTTTGACCACCACTCTTCAACAAAAATGATTTTCTATACTAGAAGCAAAGAATAAAGATCTTTTTTAAGACGGACATTGACACATGGTTCAGTATCCTGAGAGGATACAAATATCAGATAGATGAAGTTAGTGAACTCTTCAACCTAGGAAAATGGGACCTTGAAATGACGAAGAAAACCCAAGTCGACTCGAAGGCGCTCAACATCCTCCAATGTGGTCTAATAAAGAAGGAGTTCAACTAAGTCAGTCCATTCGTGAATGCCAAGGAATTATGGGATTGACTAGTCAAGTTGCATGAAGGAGAAACTACGACCCAATTACACACGAGGATCAAAGACATCATAAACAGACTCCACTTCATCGACCACCAACTCAAAAATTGAGATATGATAAGGTACACGTTTAACTCTTTCCCTCGAAATGCAATGTAAACATTATAGTAGATGTCTATAAAATCTCAAGGGATCTATTTAAAATTAAATTAGATGAACTTTTGTTTATGAATAGAACTACACGAGCAATCTAACTCAAAGTCAAGAAGGTTATAGCTCTTATTGCAAGTTCAAACAAGGAAGTTAAACCAAAAACATGCTTGAAGCCTGAATCTGAGGAGGATGAGTTGAAGTTGGACTCGAATGAAGAACATCGTCTAGAAATTGTTCACTAGAAGGAAGGAGAAGTTCACCAAATGAGATCTATAGAAGGTGGTATATCCCACACCAAGCAAGGACAAATCCAAAATTACATGCTATAGATGCGGCAAAAAGGAACACTACAAGTATGAATGTTCAAGTTTGAAAGAAGCAAAACTCAAGAAGTCAAGAAAGAAGAAGAAAATGAAGGCAACTTGGGATGAATCTTCATCAGAAGAATCAGATGCCAAGGAACCGAAGCAAACAAGCTTCATAGCACCAATGGCGAGGGAGCAAGCAGTTGAACTCGAGTTTGAGTCCGAGGCAGAATCAAGTCAAGGAGACGAATCCGAGTCCAACAACGAGTCAAGCCATGGATCCGTATCAGGTTCAAAAGGTCCAAAAGAGGTAAACTCCAATATAGAAATTAAATTCTTTAAAAATATAGCATGTTTAAATAGAAAATTAATTAAATCTGAAGAACAAGTTAAACTTCTCTTTAAGGAAAATCAAGACCTTAAGGAATAGGTTAATTTGGATCTCTCAACTAACAATATTCAACATAGAAACTCAACTCAAGTTGAAAAAGTTGAGGAAGAGAATTCTATATTGAAAAGTGAAGATGAGAGATTCAAGGGGACATTGGAAAGGTTCAATTTGGGAACCAAGTGCATTGATATGATACATGAATCTTAAAGAGCTGTGTACAATAAGTCCGGACTAGGATGCAAAATAAACTCAAAAATAAGATCTTACTTATCTCTTGTAAATCAAAACAAGAAACAACTTAAAGTATAGGTTTCAAAAGCATACCTAACCAACAGGCCCGGCTCAAGGCATAGGCTATTAAGGCCTATGCCTAGGATCCTAATAAAAATTGGGACCCATTATTATTAAAAAAAAATTAAAGATATTTAATAATTAATATTTACATTTAATAGCCCTGTCGCCCAATGCCCATGCTGCATCATGTATGCATGCAGATTTTGCTCCAGATTTGGCTTGCTTCGATTTCCACCTTGGTGTTTTTGAGATTTTGCTTGGTTCCAATGCACACGATTTTGCTTCAGATTTTGCTCGTTTGATTTCCACAGTACTAATTAATTCCAATAGCAACTACATTTAATTACATATTAATTATAATTATTATATGGTATAGTCCTAAAATTCTATCTAGAGTTGTAATATAACTATATAAGACCTTAGACCTAATTTCATTTACTTTCATCTCATTTTGTAATTAGCTGATCATCTACTCATTCTCTCATAAGTGCTCGATTTGTATTTTTTTTCCTCCCTCATTGCTGATTATCTAAGAAGACATCCTTCTCCTACTTCACTCAGTAATATTTTTTCACTCTTTTCTTTTCCTTGAAATGTTCTTTATTGTTCTATATAAATGAAATTATGGATGGAATGGATTATGAACCCAAGCATCATTGGAAAAATAGATTATTAGAAATTGCATGAGATTTTTTCCCCCATTTTTTCTTTTTCGATGCAACCAAATTTACTATAATCACAAACATGATTTATTATGCACTTAAAAAATCATAAAATATGATTCATAGATTTTTTTAATACTTTTTTAAACCCGTCGTTATCAGTCCCAAGTCTGAATGAAAAAGAGCAAGAAAAATTTTTATTTTAAAAAAAAATATTAAAGGTTTTTTTTTTTGCATAGGGTCTCATGGAACCTTGAGACGGTCATTTAACCAATCAAATAGGACATAATCAATATTATATACCTAAAAGTGAAATTTATTACTTAACAAAAACAATATAATCTATGATTCAGAGGAAGGTGATAACTTGATTACTACCTTGGCAACTTAACTTGCACGCTTATCTGTTTGACACTTAGGGTTAGAAAAGTTAAAAACAAAAACAATAAGTTAGTTCTAACTTGATCAATAGTATCGAAAATGATTAGGATGATAGTAGGTTAGGGAAACTCTGTCAAAAGTATGTCCATGTTCAACTTGGTGCAATCAATCTAGTGGAATTAGCTGAAGCTATCCTAGTCCAATCTAGACTAGTTAGACTAAAATTTAGTACTAAGTTTCTTAAACAGGACAATTTGAAAAAGTTATGTTTAATGATGTTTAGGTGACACACTACAATCTGAAAGTTTATTCTAAGGAAGCTTACTTAGTAAACTCAAATCTAAACTTGAATCTAATACAAGTTAAAACTATCTAAGATTAACAATTATTTAACTCAACATTAAAAACTAAACTCATATCACAGAACTATAAGTTTACAATATTTGATAACTTATAAATGCTAAGATGAATTCAAAAAATCAAGATGAAACTTAGTTGTGACATAGGAGACTATTCCACACCCACTTTAGGAATTTAATTAAACTAAATTGTCTAGTTAGAGGACTACCAAAGGTAAGCAAACTTGAAGGCAAAATTTGCAATGTTTGTCAACACGGAAAATAGACTAAGTCAACTCATAAACAAACCAATCAAGCTCGAACCAATAACATAGTTGAGCTCTTACACTTGGACTAATTTGACTCACACGGAATAAGATCTATATATGGAAATTTATATTGTTGGGTAATTATCGACAACTACTCTAAATATACATGGGTTAAAATTTTAAAACACAAAGATGAAACATTTAAAATATTTAATAATTTTTGTAAACAAATAGAAAATGAAAAAAAAATCTTTAAAATTAAAAGAATTAGAAGTGATAATGGGGGAGAATTTAAAAACCATAGGTTTAATAATTTTTACCTAGAAAATGGTTACCACCATGAATTTTTCATGTCCTAAAGCACCCCATTAAAATGGAATAGTAGAAAGAAACAATAAAACTCTTCAAGAAGTTGTAAGAACAATGTTAAACAAATTTAATCTACCAAACTATTTTTAGGCTGAAGTTGTGAATATGGCGTGCTATGTCCAAAACAAAACTATGATTAATAAATCACTTAATAAAATATTTATAAAATTTATTTTAATAAGATAGCAAATATTAAATACTTTAAAGTATCAGGTTGTAATGTATATATTTTAAATACAGGAGAACATTTTAAAAAATTTACCTCAAAAATAAAAAATAAAATTTCTTAAGATATTCCTTAAATAGTAGGGCTTATAGAGTGTATAATAAAAACACATTAAAATTTAAATAAACAACAAATGTTAAGTTTGATGAAAACTCTAACCCTAAATAAAATCAATATCAATATCAACCAATAAATTTTAATAAATCTAGCAATGATGAAGGGGGACTTAACAAAACCATAATTAGAAATCAAGAAGAAGATGAACAAATTATACCGTAAGAACAAACCAATCCAAGGACATTAAGAATAAACTCAAACCATCCAATTAAACAAGTAATAGGTCATCCAGAGTTATGAGTTTAAACCAATCAACCTTTAGAAATATAAATCACTCTTATATCCAAAATTGAATCAAAAATAATAGATGAAGTCTTACTTGATCCAGATTAAGTAATAGTCATGCAAGAAGAACTAATCCAATTTGAACGAAATAAAATTTGGGACCTAGTACCTCCAACTATAAATAAAACCATAATAGACACAAAATGAGTCTATTGGAAAAAATTAAATGATAAGGGTAATAATCTAAAATAAAGTCAGATTAGTAGCTAAAGATTTTAGTCAAGTAGGACTTGATTACAATAAAATCTATGCCCTGGTAGCTAGACTTGAATCCATTTGTATGTTTGACTATCTTCGGGCTATGCATGATTCCTCGCCTCCTCCATCTGATGATTGACTTAGTTGACGTGTTTAGACTTGAATTGATATGTTTTATATATATTTGACTCCATGACTTGCTTTGACTTATCTTATTTACTGTTGGCATGCTCTAATCTCTATTTGACTTACCTAGCATGTGTTTAGACGTTGATTTGTGTTGGCATGTTTTTTATGTATGCAATTTATTTGTTAAATACCTAATTTCTTGAATTCCTTATCTCATGCCTGTTGAGTTTCAATGGTTGATTTTTTTTTTTATGTGTATCAAAGGGGGAGTGAAGGGTTAAAGATAAAAAGGGAGAGAAAAATTAAAATCTGAATTTTGAAATTTGAACTTAATTTTTAATATTGGGCACAAAGGTTTAGTTAAATCTAACTTTAAGCGGATTATCAAATATCAAAAAGAGAAAAATTATTGGTACAAACAGCACTGATAATCAAACTCATGTTCTGATGTTTAACGAAAATGTTGAAGTTAGATTTCGTATATTTAATGTGTTGACTAAGTATACGGACATAAAATTACTTGACTGATCTAAATGACCAAACACCATGCAAAAGTCCAATTGGGTCGCAAAGACTAGACAACCTACAAGAAGCCCAGATAAGTCAGGAAGGACCAGACATCTGGCAAGGAAGTCCAGTTAGGTTAGGAGAACCAAAAAACTGACAGGAAGACCTGGTGTGTCAAGAGATCAGAAGTCAAAGGAGGTTGGACGACTAGTCAGTAAGATAAGTAAACTGGAATGGAGAGATCTAGTGAGAACACATCCCAATTAGGGATGACTTAGGCATTATCCAACTTAGAGCCAAATGGGAAATCTAAAGTTGAGATCAAACTAGATCATAGTCAAGGTCAAACAAGACCTAAGCCACATATTTTACATATCTCTATTTGGTTCTAACTCTGTATTATAGAAATATCTTGTATTTTGTTATAGAATCTAATAAATGAAATGAATTCAGAAGTAAGCTTCAGTAGATGCAATGATCAACTGGTTTCGTCGACTGATCGTCAGGATTAGTCAACCAAACCATAAGGATAAAGACAGCGAGCTGATTGAATAAGCCTAGGGAGAAGCAGTTGTTCAGTCGGCTGATAGTAAGTATCAGTCGACCAAGCAACATGGATAAATACAGCGAGCTGATTGGATAAGCCAAGGGAGAAGCAGTGATTCAGTCGACTCGACTGATACAGGTTTTCAGTCTACTAAACATAAATTTCATCCAAAGGTGGAACTGGGATGTGAAGCCAGGCATGCTTAAAGGATCCGTCAACTGAAGCTACTAATCAGTCGACCGATAAAGTTTGAATCTCGAAAATCAATCATGAGTTCATGGGATTGGATCATGTGAAGCTTTGGTATGAAAAGAAGGGTCTGGTGTCTAATAAAAACAACAATCCTGACAGTAACTCCCTTGAATCTCTATTCCCATCTCAAGTGTACGTGCAAGCTGCAGTTTGAGTTGAATCCCTCTAACAATGAACGCGATCTTCTACATCTTTTTATTGTCAATAACCATATACTTTAAGTATTAAATTCTGTTAGGAGAGTTATGAGAAAGTGTTACAATCTCTTACATCAAGTAATCACATTCTCCCTGCCGAGAGTTCTCGAAGGAGAATCTAATGGATTGCCCAATCGAAAATGGTCCAAGGGATCATGGATTTTGAAGTGATAATTATTAGGGCTACAAACAAAGTAAAAATAAAAATAAAAGTGTTCATACTTTCCATTGTGTTCTTCCTATTTTATTTTTGTCGTTGAATTTGTGTTTTTCTTAAAAGTTTTTCAAATTCAAAAGATTTTTTTTAATATGAGATTCACCTCTCCTCTCTTGTTCTTCTCGATCTTACATAAAGATTGTTAGTGCAATTGACCCTTAGTCAAGGTTAACCATCCTAGTTAAGGTTGACTAACCTAGTCAATATAACAATGATTTAGGATTTTGATGTTCAAGTAATATGTGTGAATAATATGTTTAATGATTGGAGATTAAGTGTCAAATAGGATATATGATTGTGGAAGAAAGCTCAAATTGGTTAAGGTCGACTAAAAATTTGACAACAGTTGATAAAAGGTCTAAATGAGTCCAGATTAATCAGACACCTAATCAATGAAATATTCAAGTTAAAGTTAATTGGATAATTGGTTGATAGAAAGTACAAGTTGGTAAAATAGAACAGACATTTAGCATTGGGAAGTTCAAACAGTCTTAGTAACGGAATGTCTTAGCATTGGCTGTTAGACACGTGTGAGGAAATCCAAGCAAGTAAAAAGTGACCAAATGTTTGGTAGGTGCTGAAAATCTTTAAGGAGTGAAATCTAAGTAGGTGTGAATGCCTAAAAAATAAACTTTAAGCAAGTGTGAAAGTCTTAGTAAAATGAACTCTAGCAAATAAAAGTCCTAGTGATGAGCCTGAGCTAGGCTCATCACTAGGCAAGTGGAAATCTTGGGTGCAAAACTAAGCAAGTGAAAATCTTGATAATGGGGCAGGGTAAGTGGAAATCCTAATGACCAAGCATGATACGAACTTAGCCCTTGATATGGCTACAGTCAAAGTGATAGTTGACTAGAGGAGATGTAGCAGTTGACTTATGAACCTAAATCATGAAGTTGTGCTATGGAAGTAACAACAGTTGACTAATAGAGAAGGTCCAATCAATTGGAAAATTTAAACTACAAAGTAATGATTTTTGACAAATTAAGTAGCTGATTGGAGGTCAGTAATCAACCCGGATGCACAAAATATTTTTGTTCAAGGGTCAGTCAACTTCAGTCAATTGAAGTTAAATTAGCAGTTGATTGATGACATAGTCAACGGATAACATGAATAGTCAAACTAGATTATTTAGTTGAGGTTTTATCTAGTCTAGTCAATTGATGGTAAGAAAGCAATCAACTGATGAATTAATTAGCAAAAAGAACAAGTTTAGCTTCAATGAAATAGGCTGCATGTCACGGACTAGTTGACTAAAGATCAATGAACAATCGACTAATCAACATCAACAAGTCTGACTGATGGCTCGCGAATAGAAGGACTATATAAGTTATCATGGAGGTTCCAAAAGAAAATTTCTCGTGTTCAGATCTAGAGTGTATTGTTCCATTCTAAGGACCTAGTGAGCGACCTACAAGAGGTTTCTATACTTTTAAAAGGTGCCCAAAGATTTCAGAATATAACAGTGAATGATCTACTAACAGATCATAGATCGTGAAGTAGCAACGCGAAATAAGAACCAAGCGTTATGAGCCACTTTAAAAATTATGGTATTATGTATCAGTTACTTTGTGTTGTGTAGTCTTTATATTTGTCCATTTTCTAAGTTCCACTGCATACTAACATTTTGTCCAAAAGCAAAATGGAATGAACTTCAAAAGTCACACGCATCTATTCACCCCCTCTAGTTGCGAAACATGTGGCAAAAGGTGATTCGTTCACCCCAGCGCTCCCGCCAATCCGTCCCTAGGCCAACACGGAGGAGGTAAATCACGGATGACTACTAGCCATTAGTGCAAATGGCCAAAACATGGGGAAGGTCATGTTCGATCACGCCAAGTTTCGACCTCAAGACCTCATGTGACAACACCCCATGCCTTAACCATCGCACCACCCCAAGACCTCTAGTTGCGAAACATGATCCTACACATAGAATATACCAATGGATTCGAAGATTAATGAGAATCTCAAACTCTTGGAGATTGGCATATTAAGGGGGAGTTTTATGCAAGGAATATATGAGATATTTTCAAAAAGCATGAACTTAGTATTCAATTATATGAGATGTCAAATAAACTCACGCGATGGATGCATTTATTTTGAATTTGGCAGATGCAGTGAAAGTCATAATTAGGACTTTAAGCTAAAATTCATTTTAACCATTTAATTAGTTTTGGAGTTGATACAGGCTTAGAATTGATCGAGATTTTTAGAGTAAATTTATTTTCCCCAAGAAGACTTGGATCAAACAAACCCCTATGCAAATTTGAAAAATATTAGAGGTTTATAAAATTTTAGAGAGTTTGAAATTGGCTTAGCTGGGGTTTTAGAAACACTAGCCAACTATTATCAGTCGACTGTTTGTCGATTGATACTTAGTTGAGAGATCAATGAATAATTTTTCTAAGAGAGCAGTCAATTAGAAATGATTTCAGTTGATTGCTACTGTGCTGAAATAGTTGAAATAAGATTTCAACCTAGGGAAATAATCATAAGACTTCGTATTCACACATAAAATCCAATAGGAGATTTTGAATATAAGTAAAGGAACATTTTAGATGCACGAGACCAATAAGCGAAACATTATTGATGCATTTTTTTAGTCTATAACAAAGGAGCAGAGGAGAGAAAAGGTTTAAGTAAGGAACCTTATTTAATTTCCTACCTTCGAAGGTATATTGGGATAAGAAGAAATCTGATTTTGCAATTAGAGGGAGAAGAGAGAAAAGATTATGATAACCCTGTTCTCCTCTAACGGTGGATTTGAAAAATTCCTAGTTCTGGAGGGAGCTTGGGGCATCTAGATGTAGATCATAATGCATGATTGTATTTATTGTATGTGCATGAGCAAATTATTGCTATTTTAGTTTCTCTAATTTAAATATATAACCAAACATTAAAAAAAATGAGATTGTTAATACAATCATGTGCCGTAAGTGATCCGATATAATTTGAGTTTTGATATTTGAGCATTGAATTTAAGTTAAGCCTTACCCTATTCATTTGATGTATAAAGTTGTAGGAACACATGTACATTGGACAGCTCGTTCGATTGACAGCTTAGTGTGACTAAAATGACGCACTTAGTGGCTTGGATGTCTATTGAGATAAAAACAAAGGATGGTGTGAAACATACGACCATATGATGAGTAACATTAAGATGGTGTTTAAGCAACTTTGGAGCATTGACTTGGCTTTCCAAGTTAGCAGCTCGATGGCTAAGGATATGTAGAGATCAGACAAGGTTGCATTAGGCAGATTGAGAGGTCATAGGGCAAAGGGCATCAAGGGAGAGAGGACTGTAGATATTGAAGGCAGACTATGTATGTATAAGGTGTGAAGGATAACATGCGAAAGAGTTGAGGACTCATGTGCATTCGAGAGACATGGTGGTAAAAAGGGAATACACTCGCCTCCAGTGCCCCTGTCAACCCGTTCCAGAGCCAATACGGAGGAGGTAAATCACGGACGGCTATTAACCTTTGGAATAATGACTAACACATAAGGGAGGTATTTACCTCGGCTTTGCTGAGATTCGAACCCCAGACTTTATGATGACAACACATTATGCGCTAGCCACTAGACCGTTCCGAGTAGACTCATTCGAGAGACATATGACTTAATGATAGATGGCTACGGGTGAAGTCAAATTACAAAAGGTAAGACTTCAATGAGCTGAGTGTTAGAACTAAGTCATAATTGTGATCAACAATTGACTGGTGACTCGAAATCCAATACCCAAATGGATTCAGGACATAATGATTGACCAATCGATAGACATTACTAGTAGTGGATTAGTCAATTAATGAAACAGGTAGTCAATTGCAAACCAAAACCCTAACATTATAGTAAACTAGGTTTGTGACTTGGAATAGTTGACTGATGTGGATTTCAATTGACTAGAGAATCATTCTACTGGAGTAGTCAATTGAGTTCGAGTTAATGAACAACATGATTCTATTCATGACTGAGTTAACTTGGCAATAGACTGATGATAAATGATCAATCAACTACTTACCCACATAGAAAACAAACAAAAGTCATTACTGCACTACAATAGTCAGATCGTGAAGATCAATCAATTGATGAAGACAAACAGTCACCTGCTAAGCGATAGGTAAACTTGTAGCGAGGTTTCGAAGGTTGTAAAAGGATAGGCAAACTTGTAGCAAGGTTTTGAGGGTTATAAAAAGAAAGGTTCGAGGTGCCTTCAAGGTTGGCAAAATAAAGTTGGTTAAATCCTAAATCTTATATTCTCAAAGCTTTTTCTTTTTGTATTTTTTTTGTAATCCTTTGAGCTTGTAAAATGTTTCTCCACCTCCCATAGTTGACCTAGAAGAAAAAATCAGTGGTTTTCTGGGAATATGTGGCTTTTGTTAGCAATTTTGGCAAGTGATGCATGATTGTTTGACCTCACTAATTCAATAACAAGAGCAGAAAATCATGTTAATAATCATTATTCATCCCCCTGCTTGTCCATTGAACCCCAACAAGAAGTGCAAATTTTTTTATCTCAATCTAAATAAACAGTACTAGGTGTTGACCTGATCTCTGATATTATTTTTATCACTGAATCTAAGAGTAGTTTCATACTTTATGATAATCTACAAAATCTAATTCAAGATATGACAAATGCGGAAAAACACGATAGATATAATTAGAT
>JBBMJZ010413115.1:21946154-21969939 GCA_037833815.1 Zingiber zerumbet | reverse complement strand
CGTGGTGACCCGGAGACGGGTTGGCGGGGGCGCTAGGGGCGAGCGTATTCGCTTTTTGCCATCATACCCACTATGATAGCATGACCCCACGGGTCATCCGAGTTGGTATGTGGTGGGATGCTTGCCACATGAGGTCGCGGGGTCGAAACTCGAGGCAGTCGGGGCATAAATCCCCGGTTCCTGTGCAACTCACCCCACCTGCCACATGCTCAATCGGATGCTGTGATTTACCTTTCTCGTGATGGCCTTGGGTCGGGTGCTACAGGGGCGCTGGGGGCGAGCGATTTCGCCTTTTGCCACATGTCCACTATGATAGTGTCCCTTCAGGACGGTCTAATGACTGGCACATGAGGTGTTACCACCATGAGGGCTGGGGTTCAAATCTAGGCAAAGCCGAGGTAATGCCTCCCTTATGTGCTAGTTACTATTTCAAAGGCTAGTTGCTGCCCGTGATTTACCTCCTCCGTGTTGGCCCTGAGACGGGTTAACGAAGGCGCTGGTGGCGAGCGTATTCGCCTTTTGCCACTATGTCCACTATGATAGTGACCCCACGGGTCATTCGAGTTGGTATGTGGTGGGATGCTTGCCACATAAGGACACAGGGTCGAAACTCGGGGTTGTTGGGGCGTAAATCCCCGGACCCTGTGCAACTCACCCCACTTGCCACATGCCTGCTCGACTGCCGTGATTTACCACCCTCATGATGGCCTTGGGTTGGGTGTGGCGGGGGGTACTGGGGGCTAGCGATTTGTCACATGTCCACTATGATAGTGTCCCCTCGAGACGATCTAGTGGTTAGCGCATAAGGTGTTGCCACCATGAGATCTTGGGTTCGAATATCGGCAAAGCTGAGGTAAATACCTCCCTTATGCGCTAGTCACTATTCCAAAGGCTAATAGCTGCCAGTGATTTACCTCCTCCGTGTTGGCTCTGAGACGGGTTGGCGGGGTGTTGAGGGCGAGCGTATTCGCCTTTTTTTGCCACCATGTCCACTATAATAGTGACCCCACGGGTCATCCGAGATGGTAAGTGGTGACATGCTTGCTACATGAGGTCGCGGGGGTCGAACCGCAGGGTTGTCGGGGCATGCATAAATCCCTGGACCCTGTGCACCTCACCCCACCACCACTTGCCCTCGCTGCTGCATTGATTTACCTCCGTCGTGATGGTCTGGGGTCGGGTGCGGCGGGGGTGTTGGGGGCGAGCAATTTCGCCTTTTGCCACATGTCCACTATAATAGTTCCCTGGGACAGGTTAGCAGGGGCGTTGGGGGCGAACATATTTGCCTTTTGTCACCATGCCCACTATGATAGTTGTCAAATCCTGGTTAGTAGCCAAGTTCCTGCCCTCCCCTATGCACTAGTCATTGCCCTGCTAGTAGCCCCCGCGATTTACCTTCTCCGTGTTGGCCCAGGGACGGATTGACGGAGGCGTTGGGGGAGAGCGAATCACCCTTTGCCACAATGTCCACTATGATAGTTCACTATTCCAAAGGCTAGTAGCCGCATGTGATTTATCTCCTCCGTGTTGATATTGAGACGGGTTGGTGGAGGCAAGCGTATTCACCTTTTTGCCACTATGTCCACTATGATAAGGGTTGGCGGGGTGCTGGAGACGAGAATAGTCTCTTTTGTCACCGTATCCACTATGATAGGTGTTGAGACATGGAATGTTGCCACATGTCCTAGACCTTTTAATAGTTGAAGCAAGAGCCAAGAGAAAGTTTTAGTCATAATAAACTAAATTTAACCCCATAAAGCAAATCCAAACTAAGATGCGATCAATAGTTGCTAAGGGGGGCACAAATTCTAGGTTCCAATTTGCTAAATAGTGATAAAAATCATCCAAGGGCCATCCTCCTTGACCTTCCCTTTATCTGCTTCAAATTCAAACTTACCCTTATTGCAACCATTATTGAAACATCCACTCAATTTCCATAACTTTTGTAGTCTCTCCTTCAATATCCTGTGCCCTACATTTTTTCCCAGTAGTTTCACAACCAAGGCATCATGCCAAGAGTTGCATAACTCTTGGAAAACCGATCATCAAGGTACACCTTTGGTACCAACCTATTTTCATTCTCATGTTCCACACAAACCATTTTTTTTGCTATCGAATTTGACTTCTCCCACAAAGGTGGAGTTTGTTTATTTCCCAACACTTCATCATGAAAAAACTAACAGTTGCCCGTGCCATCATCAAACCAACCCCTCTAAACTTAATCTTCTGAACATTTGTTATTAGAGCTCCCTTAGCTTCTCCATTTGGCGGATCACCAAGTGGAGGTTGAGAGCTAACATTCTAGAGAAAACTATGTCTTCCATGATCTCCCCATTTATAGGAGTTTAGATTTATGTGAGTTCCATGCAAATAAAATAAAATCAAATCAATTGCTAGGCCTTTTAAACGTATTATAATTAAAGAAAAAAAAAATAATGATACAGAGAGGGTAATGTGGTTCAAGGGAAGTCAATAGCCCTACTGAGGGGAGGTCAAAGTCAACATAAATCCGATCTTTGACTTCATACGACCCACGACTCCGTGCAATCTCTAATTCCATGCAGTCTCCAATTCTATGCGGTCCTCCACTGCATATGACCCACCCACGACTCCATGTAGCTTCTGAGCCTTCAACTCCATGCAGTAGTCTCCTACTCTAAACTGCCTCGACTCCAAGTTTTCTAGATCTGGACTGGTATACCCAACTTCTGACGGGCAAGGCGTTGAATTGTTGCGCACTGAAGATATGAACAACATTGTCGTTTTTCCTCGAAGAACGTGAGAAACACAACCGTTTAATGCCGAAGAGGTGGACACCATAAATGTGACGGGTGACTCATATTTGGATGAAGGGTAATACAATAGATGTCATGGAAGAAAATTTTGTTAAATTTTTTCGTAATAAAATTCTGTTATAATTTTATATAACATAATCCGATTACGATTTTTCATAACAGAATTCTGTTGCGATTTTTTATAAAAAAATTTTATTACAATTTTATCGGATACAGGGTTTATGCACTATTTATATAGATCATTGTAAACCTATTATATAATCATGAGAATAATTGAATGTAATTCTCTTGAATAGAGAGAATTCTAATAAAATTTCGATCGTTTTTGTAGAGTAGGCACACTGCCGAACCACGTTAACTCTTATAGTCTTATTTTTATTTTTCTTCTTCTTCGTGTTTGCTCCTTTTGTGCGTCTTTGTTTTGTTGCTCCACGTAATCTCTTTCTCTCTTACTCTTTTTCCGCATTAGAGGTTTGAGAGATGTTCGCCCCCTTTTTATGCAACAATGACTATTTATTTCTATTAACATGTGCAACGTAAGTATGAATCTCGAAATATGTGGAGAACGCATATCACAATTACAACACTATAAAAGGTCACCTATCCTCTCGGGGTGCAAGGGATAACTATATGAAGTGAAGTAACTTTTACTATTCTCCTCCTTTATGGTAGACTGATTCGAACATCGAAGTGACTGAGCCGAGATTCCTGTCATCATTCTAACCATCTCATTTCTTTTCCTTTCAATTCCAGCTTATTTCTTTCGGAAATCCACGGCCCCGGGGTGACTGAAGACTTGGTGAATATCAATACCAACTCATCCATCATCCATCATCCATCATCCATCATCGATCATCCATGATTCTTTTGTTCACGAGGTTAGACGAGATCAAATAACTTTGAATTTATTTTACGAAAAATTATTAATTCAACTTTGTTTTGCTATTTATTTTTTTTTTTTTTAATTTTAACCATATTTAATTAGTTATTGAGTTTGATATCATACATTTAACCAATTGAATACATTGTTACGAGCTTAATAATTTAATTCAATAAGTTTTCCAAACTTATTTATTCAATAAATCTGTCAATAGTTTTTTACCGAACCACATAAAAAAAAACTTTCTTAAATATCCAAATCATATATCATATTTTTAAAATTATATCTAATATTCATTTTACTCTTTCACATTTATCCAAATCAATTTTTTTTTGTTGTTAAATACGGAGATATTTTTTAAAAGCAATCTATATTAAAAAAAACCACTTATCTTAATATATCATGTCAATTTAACGTTTAAGGGCACATATATAATCAGAAAAATTAGACATCCAAAGTCCCTAGGTCATTAGTTAGTTTTGACTTAGAGAGTTCGGAATGACATGGATCAAATCTTATGTATATACTCTCAAATATCAATATAACATAAATATATTGATAATGGTGATTTTTATTAATAAGAATTAAAATTTTTATCATTTTTTAAAAAAGTATTCAATTAAATTTATTTATGTAATAAATTAGCAATGAATTAAAACAATTTTTTTATTAAATGATTAAAATTTTGATTTGTGTTAAAAAATTATTATTATTATATTATACTAAATTGATATTTAAGGGTATATATAACTATACCTATCAGTTGATTTTAATTGAAACTGACTGATCTAATTAGCTTGGAATAGTATTAAATTAAGTTCTATTTATTCATCTAAGTCCATAATTATACCTATACTATAAAAAATCAATTTCACATAATATATTTTTAAAAAATCTATATATTTAACTAAAAATAAAAAACTAAAGTAATCAATTCAGATAAATGTGAATAGATAAAATAGATATTGAGTACGTGATTAGTAATTTTGGTGGTATAAAGGTGAATACGTTCGTCCTTATCAATTCGTCTCAGGGCCAACACGGAGGAGATAAATCACGGGTGGCTACTATCCTTTAGAATAGTGACTAGCACATAAGGGAGACATTTTATTTCGGCTTTACCGAGATTTGAATCCCAGACTTCATGATGGTAACACCTTATGTGCTAGCCACTAGTGCGTTCCGAGTGTATCACGTGATTAGTAATTTTGAAAGTAGGACAGGTGAGTTAAATATTTTGGAAAATTTCATATATGGTTTGGTAAAAAACTGATATATCTACATTGAACAAATAGATTTGGTATTTATTATTAATAATGAATATAATATAGTTTGCTGCTAAATCAAACAAGTCGATATGTCCGAGTGGTTAAGGAGACAGACTCGAAATCTGTTGGGCTTTGCCTGCGCAGGTTCGAATCCTGCTGTCGACGCGTGTTTTTTTCGTTTTATTTACGACGACCATCCTAATTTGTTTAACCTGCAGTTAACAATTTAACTTATGATAGATTAATATTACTACCTGAATGATAATTTGATTGCATTAGCATAATACTCGTATCAAACTACATACGTCGCGTGGCTTTGCAACGTTAACATATTATCCATTCATTAATCCATTATTCTAATCACCAAGCTAAAAAGTCAAAAATTGCGACTAGCTTTTTGACTCGACTGATTAGTGCTCCAACCACATCCTCCCACGTGGAACCTAAAAAGAAAATGACATCTACGTCCTTTAAACTTCTGATTTTATATTCTTGACCTCATTAAGTGTTTTTTTTTTATTTCAACGAAAATACACATTTAACGGCAATGATTAATGAAAAAATACTGAAGGCCCATTTATTCAAAGGACACGTATATTATATTTGTAAAGTTCTTGAGCAAATGTGCAAAAACTCAGTCTCTTCTTTCCTATAAAAAACTCCCTCCTGCCCCCTCTCCCCCCTTCACCCGTAGGGTCACAGCCATCAGGGCGGCGCATGCACTCAGCTTCGATAGGGTTCCGCAGGCGTAAGTTTGCCTTCCGGAGTGCCTAATCATGCGAACTTGATTTGTTTTTCTCCTATCGATCTTAGTTCTCAATTCTCCCTTTATTCTAGTTTAAAATTAGGGTATTCTTAGCTTTTGTCTAGCTATTATGAGATGTTTCAAAACGGATCGTAGCTTTTGTTTTGATCTAGATAGTTTTCCCCTTTAAAGAGTTTGCGTGTTCTTAGATCTGCTGATTGATCTTGATATTGTTGAGTAATTTAGTCAGTTGACTTATAGTGGCGAGTCAACGCTGGTAAAATTTCCCTCTTTTGAAGTTAGTTGCTTATATCAATTTCCCCAGATCTCTTTTAGGAATTAGTATTTTGATATGCTTCTTCATAGATGTCTTTGACCCGAGGGTTGACTAAATATCCCATATTATAATTTAGATTTGACGATATGTATAGGTTGGATTCAGGATATATGTTTTCCAAATCCTGTAAAGTAGATTCAGGATATATGTTTTCCAAATCTGGTAAAGTAGATTTCTCCAAGCACGAGCTGGATATTTATGATTAATTTTAGATCTCTTATAGTCTGCGGTCTTCCATAGAAGAAGTTCAACTTCAATTTTTAATTTTCTCCGTGTTCTAGAGTTCTGATTCTGTTTCCTGCTACATGCTGCTTCTGTTTTATGCGTTCAGTTCGGTCTTTTCCTTCTTATCTAATGATTGAACTTTGCCTAACGTGAAAAATGTTCTTGCAGGATTGTGCTTTTATATCAAATGTATTTTGACATTAGAAAGGAATACCCTTGGTTTCTTTGGCCTGACTTTTGGTTTATATGCCGTAAGCGGCTGTGGTGTTCTCATCGAATAATATTTTGCCACTGGACTTGATAAATACAGAGGTTTTATCTTGGAACTGGATTTACTAGATATACAAAGGCCTTGTGAAACATCCAGCTCCAAGATTGCGACGATTGTCATTACTATTAAGTTGTCTTATAAGAGCTGTTAGACTAAATCACTTTTCAAGTCTCATTTTAGTACTATTGTGAAGAATTTCATCATCATGGCCAAGAATAAACTCCCCCCAGGTTTCCGCTTCCATCCAACTGATGTTGAACTTGTTTGGTTCTACTTGAAGAGAAAAATAATGGGAAAGCCTTTCCGTTTTGAAGCTATTACTGAAATTGAATTGTACAAATTTGCCCCTTGGGATCTCCCAGGTGACCTAACATCTTCTTTGCCTTTGCAATTTCTTCATTTTTTTTTAATGCTGGAAACTTCATTGAGTTATGACCTGGGATTGATATGGTCTACTAAAAATCCATTTTTGTTGGGCCAAGATATATAACCGGGCTATGCAATTTTTTTATTGTTCAGGCAAATCTCAATTGCATAGCAAAGACCTTGAGTGGTACTTCTTCTGTGCTAGAGATAGAAAATATCCTAATGGCTCTAGAGCAAATCGCACAACTGGAAATGGTTACTGGAAAGCTACTGGAAAGGATAAAGTTGTTGTTCACAACTCTTCTACCATTGGGATGAGGAAATCTTTAGTTTTTCATGTAGGAAAGCTTCCAAAAGGCAGCAGAACTGACTGGATGATGTATGAGTACAGACTCGAAAGCAAGGAACTGGTTGATGCTGGATTCTTTCAGGTTGCACTTGATTTCACTACTATTTAATCTTTAATGCATTTCTGACATGTTCTCAATTGATAGCATCATATATTCATATACATTGTAAATGCTCTGCTATTAATATTGTTTGCTTAGTTTATTGTCTATGGTAAGCTCGTGTCAATTGCCACAGTAAGCATTGTAGCCTACCATGCGATTGTTTCACCATTAGATAAGACTAGAACTAAGCCTAAACAACTAATGCTAAAGTTTAAAATTCAAAAGGGTAACTGGTCGAAAATCCAAGAGGAGTTATTGGGACTAGAACTAGCCATTTGTGAAGGTTCATGCGTCCTGGTTGTTGGAGTGTGCAGTAGATTAGTGCCGAATGGCTATCCGTGGCTGAGACACGCTGCCCACTTGGGTGCTATTTGAGCACTGGTCATAGTCAAGGCATTTGTCTACCATCCTACATTCACCTGCATAGCTAAAGAGATTGACCTTCATAATACAAGTTGCATGTTTGTTCTGTGTTTGTGATTTTCATTTTCCAAAAGATCTAGAAGCTTAGGCTTAGGTTTTCTATCGTTTTCCCGAACTTGGAAACTAAAATTGGTATCACATATAACAGTTCTTTCAGAAATCAGAGTTACTAGGTGTTCACAAAGCATCATGATATGTATGTAGGATCATATTTAGACTTTGTTAGCCATTTTCTGAGCTTGCTTGTGCTATAGGATAAGAATTCTCATGGCAATCCATTTTTATAGTTGGAAAAATGCGGCCACATACCATTGTGGATCCTAGAAATACTTCAGAAGGATGATGTAGTGGTCATTATGAGCATAATGCTTTGCTAATAATAGGTGTAAAGCTATATAAATTGTGAGAAACATATTCTCGTATTGCTTTTTCTCATTCTGATGTAATGATATGGGATTGCTCTGGAATATTGTTTTCTGTGTTATCTGATTATTGGTATTCCCTATTTTTAATAAATCTCTCTCTTTTTACATTACAGGATGCATATGTTCTCTGCAAAATCTTCCAGAAAAGTGGTTCAGGTCCTAAAATTGGGGAGCAATATGGTGCACCTTTTAACGAAGAGGATTACGATGACGACACAACTACTGAAGATTCTTTTCCTCTTGGTCCAGAATCCTTAGCTTGTCAAACTACTTTGTTCAATCCTGTCACTGAGCAAGCTATGACCTCTGCGGTCATTGAGACATCTTCTGACCATGATCTTCTTGAATTTGATGGAATACCGCTGGATGAAATTTTAGAGTTTCTTAATAGCTCTCCACCTAGAGAGCATGCTCATCATGAGGTATCTGCCATCATTCCTATGTGTATGTTAAATACAAGTTTAATTAATGTTTGTGATGATTTTTATTAATTGCCTAGCAGGTCCCTGATTCAGCTGTTCCCAATAGAACTGTTGATGAAACCTCTTCCATAGGCCCTGAGGAAATCTCTACTGAATTAGATAATATATATTCTCACGAACCGAATTCTAACAACAAGGCGTCTGGAGACAATCTCGACGGAACTGCTTTATCTTCTATGCTATTAGAATTTGAAAATGACCAGTATATGGAGCTCACTGATTTTTGGTTAACCGAGGATAACACTCCATGTCAATCTACCATGCTGAATGACGCATTAATTTGCATGCAAAATAATCTGGTTCCCATGGCTGATTCAGCCCCTTACTTTTCTGATGATGGCAGTACTTCAATGCATTATGCTTCTTATGCTGGAGCTGAAATTACCAATGGACAACCTACAATTAATGTACAGGTGCATGTGGCTGATTTCCGTCTATTTTCAGTTTGGTTTATTTCTTATGTGTTTTTTTGAACCAAAATTCTGTTTGATTGTGAATCTGATTATTTTCTGTATTTGGATTAGCAACAGACAGAAGATGTTAGAAGATTTGCCTTTCACCCAGATGCTCTTGAATCTGAACCTCTTCTAGCCAGTTTCATCAACCCTTTTCTTTGATACCATGTTAGGTAGGCATTTGACTTCAGAAATCTTCATATAATGGCCGATGCACTTGAAAGGTTTAAGAACGACAACTCAAATGCGCTAGTTTCCCTGCAGACAGGCAGATTAAGATTTTCCAGAACTCTTGAAGAATAAACTGCTCAGATACCTCTGCTGAAATTGAGTTGGCCTTCTTGATTCTCAACCTAAATCTACCCTCTACATGGCAAAATTTGGCTCATTGAAATGCATTCAAGTTTTCATGCTCGTCGTATGCCTTCTATACATGTTGTATAGCCAGGTAAGAATCCTTGAAAGATGCCACTGTGTAAAGCAACTTGATATTGCAACCGTTGTATCGGCTATGCTCCTTACCAGAAAACATGATCTCCAGATCAAAGCTTCCGCTGCCGCATTGATTCGTCTAAATATTGTACCACCTACGTGCAGGATCACAGCCAACGTAAACGATCTTATCTGTTGCTAAGTCTGTTGGCCCAGCATGCACACTACACCTTTCATAATTGATCAGTCCTATGGTTCTCTACTACTATTACTATATGCCATTAGTTTCTGCACTCGCCTGGCAAGAGAACCAATGGATGAAATGTCAACTTATGTATTGATCTGTAATAAAATTCTGAAATAATATATTTATCTCTTGATCAGCTCAGTTTTTGGTAGCATGACTGCTTCTGATTGTGTCAACGCTTTTGTTAATTTATTGAATATTCAGGCTGAAGCAGGTACAATCTATTGATCCCTCAGTTTTTGGTAGCATGACTAACTTGGGCTGGCGTGGTTTGACGACGGCCCTGAACCCGACGGTGTTCGCCCAACACGACGACCAGGAGAGGAGGAAATCGTCAAAGCGCGACGACCACCGGCCATTTGTTTGTCTTTTTTAAGCCTCACTTGCTCCTACTTCGCCGCGGCTTCTAATGGCGCACAACTCTCGTTCAAATCCCTATCCACTGCCACCGCAATCAACAGCCACCCTACCGACGAAGAAGATAACACCACACGCCTCTCCTCCCTTCGTCCAACTCCAGAATTAATTACTGCTCCGACCATGTCCCCGAGCAAGCTCCGCAAGGCGATCGGCGCCGTCAAGGACAAGACAAGCATCGGCCTCGCCAAGGTCAGCAACAGCACCTCTCTGTCGGATTTGGACGTGGCCATCGTCAAGGCCACTCGCCACGACGAGTTCCCCGCCGACGAGAAGCACATCCGAGAGATCTTCAGCCTCACGTGCTACTCCCGTGCCCACGTCGGTGCCTGCGTCGCCACCCTCTCCCGCCGCCTCGGCAAGACCCGTAGCTGGACGGTGGCCCTCAAGACCCTCTTCCTCATCCACCGCCTCCTCTTGGAGGGCGACTCCGCCTACGAGAAGGAGATCTTCCTCACCACACGCCGCGGCACCCGCATGCTCAACCTCTCCGATTTCCGCGACACCTCCCGCGCCGACGCCTTCGACTTCTCCGCATTCGTCCGCACCTACGCCCTCTACCTCGACGAGCGCCTTGACTACCGCATGCACGGCCGCCGCAAGCGACGCCCCAGCTCTACCAACCTCGACCACGACCAGGACGACGACGCCGACCCCTCGCCCACCGTCGCAACTGGAGCCGCGGCCACTGCCTCCGCCTCCAGAGTCGCCACTCCGGTCAGAGACATGACCGCCGATCGAATCTTCGCTCGCACGCGGCACCTGCAGCGGATGCTAGAGCGCTTCCTCGCATGCCGCCCCACCGGCGCCGCCAAGCACAACCGCATCGTCGCCGTGGCGCTTTATCCGCTGGTGAAGGAGAGCTTCAAGATATATTACGATCTCGTCGAGTTGATGAACATCTTCGTCGATCGGTTTATGGATCTTGAGGTCCCCGAGTGCGTCAGCGTGCACGAGATCTTCCACCGCCTCTCCAAGCAGTTCGACGAGCTGGACCTGTTCTACGGCTGGGCTCGGACTTCCGGTGTTTGTCGGTCGTCTGAGTATCCCGAGATCGAGCGGATCACGTCTAAGAAGCTCGAGGTCATGGAGGAGTTCATCCGCGACAAGTCCGTCCTCGCCATCGCTAACCGCCAGCGCCAGGAGGCGGCGGCTGCGATTACCGTGGCCGCCACCAAACCACTCGAGGAAGAGCCCGAGCCGGAGTACGAGAACAATGCACTGAAGGCGTTGCCGGCGCCCGGGCCCGAAGATGTTGAAGAGGCGCAGCAAGAGCGTGCCGTGGCAGTGATCGAGGATGACTCTTCGTTGCCAGAGAAGACGACGAAGGAAGCAGAGGAGGAAGACGTGGACTTTTTAAACTTGAAGGGTGACGCGATGACAGGGGAGGACCACGGCGACCAGCTTGCTCTCGCTTTGTTCGACGGTCCATTGGCGGACTCTGCAGCGCCCAAATGGGAGGCGTTCGAGGCCGAGGATTCCTCAGATTGGGAGACGGCGCTGGTGGCGGCGGCGACCAACCTGTCGGAGAAGAGGGCGATGCTCGGCGGCGGCTTCGACATGCTACTGCTGGACGGGTTGTACGCGCAGGCGCAGGCCACGGCGGCGACGGAGAGGCAGGGTCAAACCGGGAGCTCGAGCAGCGTGGTGATCCCGCCGGCGCAGCCGATGCTGGCATTGCCAGCACCTCCGGGTGCAGCCGGCGCGGCGGCCTCTGGCAGCGACCCGTTCGCGGCGTCGACGGTGGTGCCGCCGCCGTCGTACGTGCAGATGTCGGACATGGAAAGGAAACAGCATCTGATGACGGAGGAACAGTGGATGTGGGAGCAGTACTCGAAGGAGGGCAGGCAAGGGCAGGCGGCGCTCGACAAGTTGCAGCAGCAGCAGCAGTTCGGTCATGCCGCCTATGCTCGCATGCATTGAATATGTCCAGTTCCTTCTCCATCGATTGCTCTATATCTTCTCTTAAATTAAATTTCTAATTTGCTGGACGATACAAAATCAAAATGCATGTCTTTTCATTGTTCAATGTTAATCAAATTTTCATTTAATCATTCTTTTGGGACGCACAGTTTAGAATGTGTAGATATAGGCATGTATTTACATTATTATCATTATTACTTGATTGATTAGTGTATGAGGTGAAGATCTGAGATTTGAATTTCGATAAAATTGAGATAAATACTTTCGATTGGACGAACGCCTTTTGCCGATCCATTGTAGTCAACTTTGTACTGCGCATGTTATCTTGTTCTCACGACGCGGTCGCGAAGAAGCGGACCGTGTTTGACCGATGAAGCATTGGAGAATGGAGAAAGAGATTTGTCTTTTACGGACTTTGTTGTCTCATTGAATATTTATTTTCCGAAATGGACAGCTTTAAATATTGTACGGTCTCACGGCAAAGATCGCATCGGAGCAAAACCCTGCGAACCTTCCGAGGGGCTCGCTCTTCTCTCTGATTTGTCTCTCCGCCTGCTGTTTGACCCTTTCCCATCTTTTTGCAATCGGCCGGTTTCAATTTGGATAGCTGATTTTCGATCGGTTCTTCGTGTTCATGGGGTCGAGGTGAGTTTCTGTTAAAATCCCGTTTTTTTCCCTCTCTTGTTCAGATTCTGGAGCATATTTGTAAATGTTTGAAGCCTTGTCCGTTGCTTTTGAGTTACGGAAGACGATGAGAAGTAGCTTTTACTAGGAAGTTCGTTTTTCTTAGTTGAGTTGGACTCCAGAATGTTGTTGCGAAGGGTATCTGATGAGTTGGGTTTCGTCGTCATGCTATATATGGTCATTAAATTTGGCTATTGCTAATTTAGTTTATCGTGCTTTGAAGTTTGAAGGATGAATCTTTGTGAGATATTTTTGTTTTTATTTGATTGATACCTCTATTGGCTTCTACCTACTTAACTATAAACGACAGAATTTTATTTAGCTGTCAGCTAGCTTGTTCTAAGTTCAAAAGACGAGTTTTGATATTTTTCCCCAGTTTTATGATTTGTAATTTCCTTACTGAATGAAATGATCAATTCTACTCATACGAAATTCTTAAAGTCTGGGCGTATGCTTTCTTGTTCTTTCTTCCAATGGTTATACACGAGTCTCAATTCATATCTGTAAGTGGGTCTTTTGAGATGACTAAATGAGGTTCCTATGCTCATAATGTACAAAAAAGCAGCTAACATCTATATACTCGTACTTCTATGATCAAAGAATTATGTTTCATATGCATGGAAGAGAGAACTAAGATGAAAGGTCTTAAGTGGCTTAATTAATAAGGACCTTCCTTATTATTGCACAAGGTTCCAAGATCAAATCCTGCCTTACTATTCTTAATTTGTGATTTAGTAATGACCTTCCTTATTATTGCACAAGGTTCTAGGATCAAATCCTGCCTTAGTATTCATAATTTGTGAAACTGTAAGGAGATTACTTAGATGAGCAAAAATTGGTTTGGCTTTCATGTTCAAGAGAAATGTGATGCTTTTCCATGCTGGTTGAGACTTCAGTCTAAATATGCATTTTCTCTGTTTATTTAGTTGTAATAAATTTCAATGTAATTGGCATGTGTTTTGTGTAGTCACTTTTTTTGTAATCTTAATTTTAGCAAGATAATGTTTTCATTGTGTTTCCCATGTGAATTTGTCTTTCATAAAATATCTCTAATTTATTTTATTTATATTTTTTTTGCAATTTTGGCTTGGCAAAAAATTGTTCTTTGTTTGGTTGATAAAATTCTTATCCATTATTAGTTTCAGAGTTCATCCTTTAAAATCTCCTGGTGAACTCATCGGTAGAACTCATTCAGAGGCTGTAAGTAGCCTAATCCCAAATGATGAACAAACTACATTGAGGAGCAATGATCAGCATAGAATGTCAGACACCATCACAGTCCCCATAGGTTCTGGACAAAGAGATACTGTCAACAGGCAAGCATGATAGCTTTTTGCCCCTATTTTTACTCACCTTTTGTTTGGTAAC
The DNA here is from genome assembly GCA_037833815.1 of Zingiber zerumbet. Classification (NCBI taxonomy): domain Eukaryota; kingdom Viridiplantae; phylum Streptophyta; class Magnoliopsida; order Zingiberales; family Zingiberaceae; genus Zingiber; species Zingiber zerumbet. Next base: position 21,955,744 of record JBBMJZ010413115.1, on the reverse strand, counting down.
TTATTTTGCTCCTTGTCTATCAGCCTGTTAGTGTAAACATCTAAGAATTTTTTTTTTCTTTCCTGGATTTCATTTTGGTAACAATTATGTTTATAATGATTAATTGATTTTCATCAAATTTGATAAGAGAGATCATTCCTAATGTTGGGTTCAGCACCATATTTGAGGAGAAAGGAAGGTAAAGTTTTCCACGATTAATTAAAAGCAAAAAAAAGTAGTTAGTTACTGGATCTATCTACAGCAACAAAAAAACATAACAAAGAGAAGTGACATCGCTAAGCATGATGAACCAAACGCTATTACACTAATTACAGTTTGTACATCCATTTAAAATCACTTATTCACCAATGTGAAGCATCTAACTTGTTGATAATAGACTTTAAGTTAGCCGCAAATTTGTTACTCTCCTTACCGGAAATAAGTGTATCTATCTTCTGGATGACATAGTACTTGCACTCCTTTGTGAATCAAGTAATACATTGCACCAAAGGTTAGCATCATGGACATTCTTGAGGACATAAAAGTGAAGATTCATAGATGGAATACTTAGCAGGCAAATAATCTCATTGTCTATGTCCTTGCTTGCTCAAAAATTACAAAACCATTTTTCTGAAATTTCTTTTAGATGTAGGGATAATTTCCTAGCCTTTAAGGAGTTGAAGAATCCATGTGCACCTCTGTCACCAAAAAAAATATTTATCCTGCAATACTTTCTTCTTTGTTCTTTTATCACTGTTTTACACCAGCTATTTAATGTTTCACCACCCTTTTTCTGACTATATTTATTCGAGTTTCTGGCATTTCAATTGTGAACTTCTGCTTTGCTGTGTAGATCAGGAGCAAAGTATTTTTACGAGCCTAGCATGGATTTGGAAGATGGTAAAGCTGAAAAAGAGCAGGATAGTGCAAAGATACTGAACCAGGCTCTTGTGTCTGGTCTAGCATACTGCATAACATCAATTAGCATGATTTTAGTTAACAAGCTTGTACTGTCAGGCTATGATTTTAATGCTGGAATCTCCTTAATGTTGTACCAGGTTTTGTAGCTCAATCTCATTTATCCATATTTTTTATCATGAAATTTATCAGTTGCTTCATTAATATCACATGAAGTGTTACATATTATTAAACTGTTACTCCATATTGCCTTTGGTTGCAGAATCTTGTGTCTGTAACTATAGTCTCCTCTTTGAGTTTGTTCAACATAATATCAACAGAACCACTCACATGGAAATTGGTTAAAGTCTGGTTGCCAGTGAATGTTATATTTATTGGGATGCTTATCACAAGCATGTTCAGGTATGTTACGAGTCTCAAGAGCAGAGATTGCCCAGTTTTTTCTTCTTGAGACAATTACAAATACAGATTGCATTTGCTATCATTCCATTAGATTGTTTATGCTCAGATGACCTTTAAAATATTTAGTCTATAGGGGATGAGATGACTAAATTTTAAAGTTTCAATAGGAAACTTCTACTGGCGTACTGAATTTTGCTCCTCTTATGTTTTCTTTTGGTTTGTAGGCATAGTTTGCTTGTCTCCTGTAGCAATGGAGTTCATTCTTCATATAGGAAAACATTAAATATATTTATCTCATCTCCTTCATCCCTTCAAAGCATATATCTAGGGTAGTAGTGTAGGCTAATAGTCCATATCTCAATTCATCAGTATGATTAGTTTCTGGCATCATTCACTGCAAGCATGGGGTAGGCAGTTTGATTTGATTGGTTATCTTTTCCTTGTTGCATTAACATGGAATTCTTCTATATTTTGTCTAACATGTGATCTTTTAAATGCAGTTTAAGATACATGAATGTTGCTATGGTAACGATTCTCAAGAATGTCACCAATGTCATTACTGCCCTTGGAGAAACATACATTTTCATGAGGCATCATGATAAAAAAGTGTGGACTGCCCTCTGCCTAATGGTATTTCGTTCTTCAATATAACTTCCTATAATAATGCTTTTTTAGAGAGGAATATGCAAGTCATGATCAATTTTGGTTGGGTGCATCTAGAAGCTAATCATTAAGTGCAATAAATAGGCCCTGCATCAGACCTAGGAAGCAACATAAGGTTGCTTCCTGATATAGCTTCTTCCAAACCTATATACATGGTCCACCCAGGCCAAGCAGATTGAAACTCAGTTAAACAAAAATGGAATTTACTCTACTTAAACCATCTATGGTGCTCCTGCTTGGTAGAGCATAGTGGCATGTATGCACAATCAAAGCTTTGAATCTGGCAATCAAAGCTTTGAATCTGGCACAACAATGCAAACTTGGCAATGCAGTGAAAAAATCTTGAATGAGAGGTCAAAGCTGAAGAACTTTTAAACAAACTCCATCCTGCCAATCCAAACAGATTGAGACCTAGAGGAGTAAATCAAAACTTTCTCTGAAATTACTTCTCTGAGTCCAAATACACTAGCACTGTATCTATCACAACATTATAAAGAGTGCTGAATCCCCCATTCTCCACCAAAGAAGAAAGTTTCAGTTCCTTCCTGCAAACTGATTTTGAATAGTTCATAATACATAATTAGCCCATTCTTATGAATTGGAAATTTTGAAATATATGTTCTGCAATTCTCTGTGCACCAAACATAGCAAGTCCTTTATCACATAGCCACTTAATAAGTTCCATCCGAGCAAGATTGATAAAACTGGACAGCTTCTACTTACTACGAATAAATGATGAAACTGAAATGTGAATAATAACTTTGTCTTTATTGGGAACTAAATATAGAAATGAATAATGACATGGCAGTAGTCATGATAAAACAATGTTCCTCTTCATAATTGACCATTTTTGTCTTGTGGACCACCAGGGCATGTTGTTTATATTTTGTAAAATATCTGTCAACATTTAAGTAGAATAGTTTTTAGTGTTGTTTTTTCTGGATCATTGGGATGCCAATAAATGGGAGATATAGAAAGATATATAAAACTGCTCCTGTGATTCAATTGGCAATTATCCACATACAGTATGGGCATCCTGAAAAAGAAAATTGCTCAAACTTGATTCTCCATGAAACTGTAGGAAAGTCTACTATAGCACATTTGATTTCTGATTCAACTATATCCTTCTGCTGCAGATCGTTTCGGCAATTTCAGGAGGCATGACGGATCTTTCTTTTCATGCAGTGGGCTATTCATGGCAAATTGCAAATTGCTTTCTAACAGCAGCATACTCAGTAAGAAGATTCACATATTCTACTTTGAAAGCCTAAGTTATTTTGTGAAGACGTCTAAGAAATCAAAAGTCTGAAACCAACTACTAATTTCATGCATACACGGACGAAGATGCTTGCTGTTGCTCAGTTATTCAAGTAATTTGTTCAAGAAATTAAAGTTTTAAATATCAAGAAAATCTGATGTTTAAATTTAAAGCAAACCGACTATCTATTAGTCAGCTTAAATCTGGGCACCAATGACTCTTTGTTTTAACATACTCTGAGAAGTGTTAAAATCACATCATAATTAGTCACTTGTCTATTGACAAACCAACAGAATCACAAACAGTTGAACCTTGATCCATTTATTAGCCATTAACCTTTAGTTTCCACAAAATCACCAGAATTTTATCCACTACAAGACAGTTATTCTCATTACTTCATTCTCTATGATTGTTGATTTATATACTTGTTATAAATATACTGTTCTAGCATAACATGCTTGCGCTTAGCATATTAGTCAAATGGTTATAAACTTGTAGATCTTCCTGTATTCATTTTCTATCATGAACTTGTTCTCAGTTAACGCTGCGATGGGTTATGGATAGTGCTAAACAAGTCACCAAGTCTGGAAACTTGAATGAATTTTCAATGGTTCTTCTCAACAACACTCTATCTTTACCACTGGGGATAGTACTGATGTTTACTTTTCAAGAAGTGCAGTATCTCTATGAAACGTAAGTGTTGAATTATACATATTTTCCTTTTTTTTTTTCTTTTTGTTTTTCTTATATTTGTACTTCTAAATATGATTCTTCTATGGTTTTCAAATGATTGTTATCCGCCCCTAGGTTGAAAGGAAGCTTCTATAAGACTGCAGTACAGCTCACCATAGATTATAGATCAGAGTGTTGCATGTTAGAAAAAATTAATATTTTAGATATAAAAAAACTCAAATGGATGCGCAAGGTCACTAGAAAGGATAAAATGGAAAATACTAATAACTTAGAGCTAATTGGTGAGACTTGAATAGGAAGAGAAAAGAAGTTAAGATACATGGATATGTCCAAAGACAAACAATAGGCTTTATGATTATAGCTATGGTGCTCGAATTTAAGTATGAGTATCTTACATAGGTGTGGACTCAAATGTCAAACAAGGTTTCATATAAAATCTTTTACATGTGATCTACAGGAAGTTGGGTGTACATTCCAAGTGTTGGCGTTGAACACTAGTAGAGAGGGGATATATGAAGGGTCAAATTATGAGAGTTTAGAAGAGTTGAATCAATTGGATTAAATTAGGAGGGCCAACCCAGCTTTTTACATTGATAGGATCCTTGTACTCATCCCCAAATACTCCGGACAAACTCGGCTTGAAATGATAGTGATGACTTTTTTATTTCCTTCTTACAATAGAGCTGGTTTATTACGTTGTATTCCTAAATGAATTCAGAAGAACAATGCTCTTTCACCTGATTAAATATGATTGTAAAATTTCACGAGCAAATTTTCCATTTTTCTTGAAAAAACATTCCTTCAACATCCAATGACTGCAAGTTAAAAAATGGAAAGCAAATGGTGAAAGAATTTAGCTGTTGGCACATTTATATCGGATAACATTGTAAATTTTTGGACAAAAACTCGGATCCATAAAGAAATATAATAATTAAATAGGTAACTTGTAACCATCATATTTGTGAAGTCAGCTGAAATGGTTGAAATTTTTTTGAACTGAATCATGGAAGGTTACCACCATTAAAGTCAAAAGAGTAATGGAACATTAATTACTGATATCAGAATCTTTTTAATATCATTTTAAGTCCTTGGAGACATAAATAGGTAGACTGTTTTCTGTTCTATCCGAATTGTTCATAAAGTCAATTCCATCTTTGTCGTCTTATTGGAATTATGTATCTATCAAGCGATTTGACAGGCCACTTTTGAGGATGCCTATGTTTTGGTTAGTAATAACTTTAAGTGGTATTCTGGGTCTTGCCATCAGCTTCACTTCTTTGTGGTTTCTTCACCAGACAAGTGCAACTACTTACAGGTACATCCCTATTAAAACCAGATGCAAGATTCTAACTGTTTAGTTGATCCCTTCCTATTTTGTGTGCCCTAAGCACATCCGATACACTTGAACCAATCATATCAATTTTTCTTTTCCTTCTCCAGCCTTGTAGGATCTCTGAATAAGATTCCTCTTTCAATTGCTGGATTATTTCTTTTCAACGTTCGAACAAGCATGCAGAACCTCTTGAGTATCCTTTTCGGTTGGTATTCATACTTATATATTGGTTAGATAACCGTCTTGTTCCTTTTTCAGCTTCCTGATAGATGTATGAAAACCAAATATGCAGGACTCTTAGCAGGAGTATGTTTTGCTAAAGCAAAATTACGGTAACATTCTCAATCATATTTACTGAAAGAGCCTTCTGTGGAGCTGCACAGAAACTGGCGTGGATGTTTGATTCCAAAGTTGAGCAATCAGGATATGCACAGACAATGTGGACATTTCACACGTCGGTGTCAGCTGTAAATACCAGATAATCCATGGAACCCAACAAAGAAGATCATGTCATCAACAGAAAAGAAGATCTAAGTTTCTCAGATTCAGCATAAATTATTTGCATAGATACAGGTACTGTATCACCAAATGTTTCTGATAGCCATTTCTGCCCTTTTTATTAGTTCTATTTCAAGTTTAAACTTGTTTGAAATTGAGTTTATTGAGAAGTCTGTTTCAATCATTGGGCTTCAAAATGGTTGTGCTCATCACTTATTCTCCAAAAAAGTGTCCTGAATTATATTTGCATTCATCAGTAGACTTAGAGATTTAGTGTGAGCTTTAACCTTGTCAAAACCAACAAGTATTATCTATCTTCTGTGATTTAATCTTTACATGTCGCCTATGATCTATCTCCAGGCAAACAGAATCAATGGGCGAAAAACATTCTGTAATTTACCTAATTTCTCATGTACCATCAATCACCTAATGATTGTTTAAGGTTCTTCTTAATGTGAAAGAATCCTTGCCTAACCTTAGCTCTCAATTTAATGATGGAGCTATTGCTTAGGCTAAGGTTTCTTGCACCAAGATGAAGTTGCATTGCTCTTCAGCTGCCGGCATGGTGTCGGCGAGACATCATGAGCTTCTCCCATGACAAATTCACAGAGCCATTTCGACTTAGACTTGAACCCACTCAAGCTGACATTTATGAAACATACCCTCTCATACATTGTCTCAGGGATGCCTTCAAGAACTGGTGCCTACCCAATCTCTACCCCAACAACATTGTTGATGTAAACACCACTTATTCTAGGAAGAGCCTTGAGGTCATGTCCCTGGTCTGGATGATCGTCTGAGCCCCTGCTGAACCTTATCGGCACCTTCACCCGCCCCATAACCACATTGCTAACTGTTATATTGGTTATGCAGCCTCCCCTTGATCTGATTTGATTCTTGGTGCAGCTGAAGAATCCCAGACATGAAGGTCCTCCACTATGATGTTAGCTATCCCGCCCGACATTTCACTTCTGATACCAACCCCCGAGCAAGTAGGGGTCGTGCCAGACACTCGGCGGATAATGATATTTAAGCTTGGTCGCGCCACGGCCATCCCATATTGATCCCATCTGCTCTTCACAGCCACTAAGTCATCCCCGCTCTCAATGTAGCAATCTTCAATGCAAACATGCGAGCTTGAATCTGTACATCTTTCGATATCATCTTCTTTACTTCATACCATTCAAACTCCACGAGTTAATAGACTAAAGAGAGCATGAACCTGGGTCGATGCCATCAGTGTTTGGAGCATTAGTAGGCGCCAGTATCGTAACGTTCTTAACCCCATCCTCGATGCCTCCAAATTCCGAGACGGATGCTATCGCCTTCCTCTGCCTCCCCGGCTGGCGGTAGAAAGTCGCGCAGCTCCTCGGTGGGCCGCCGGCGTCACGCAGAGGAGGCGGGCCGTCGGAGAGCGCAGCCAACAGCGGCGGTGGAGTCTGCCGCAGCGAAGCAAGGGCGATGAGGGAGGTTATGGCGAGGAAGGAAAGGACGGGCAAGAAGCGATCGTGGGCGAGAACAGAGGAGGCAGCCATTGTTGCGGCAGCTTGGCGGCGTCCATTGCCCATGGCGATCGGAGACTCGCGCCGAACCGATGGAATAAAAAAAAAATCAATTGGAGGATCGGCAGAGATCAAAACACGGAGGGAAGGATAGTTTTGGAATGAACAGTGCAATGGGTTACAGACTTACAGTCGACGTCGAGATCCATGGAGTCCGCGGAGGGACGACGACTCGCCACTAGAGGCGTTCCTGGCGGACAATTTTTCTCAGGGTAAAATTCTAAAAATGCCCTCACATTTAATAACTTTCTAGAATGCCGTAGAAGTTTTGCTAATATTAAAAAAACCCTTAATATAATATGTCGGTAAGTTTTTTCTTTTCAAGGGGTTGAAATGTCACCCAAAACAGGGGAAAAAATAAAAATAAATAAAAATCTTCCACTTCAATCTAAAAGGATGTTTACCAAACAATTAGTGGAGCCCACGAACTCCTTAATTTGTTTAAATGGGCGACTATTTTATTTTTTAATGCTTATAAAAGATTATCTTTAATAATCAATTAAGCAGTGCATCATATTTTGGTAGAAAATTAAGCCTAATAAGAAGAATCTATATAATAATTCATAGATGTCACGTGGAATTCTATCTTTGATTTCTTCTTCGTGAGATCAAAGATTAATAAATAAATATTTAAGTCCCTTTGCTTTTAATCAAAAATGGTTCATTGAATTCATCTAAAAAAAATTATTCTAAAAAAGTTTGATCTATTCAATTTATATTATACTCTATAAATTTATTAAAAATTAATTAACCCACCAAAACATTATCTTTTTTGAAAAAAATATTTGGGTACGAATGTAAATATTTGGAAGCCAAGCCCTACTTTGCTTCATAGGGAAGTCAAAAGTCAAAAGTCAAAAGTCAAAAATCTTCGTCTTCGAAGAATTTTGTATTTGTAATCATTCAATCCCCAAATCTGATCTACTTCGCAATCCGATCGATTCAGCAGCAGCAGAAGCATCGGCCATGGATCGAGAGCCGGAGGAGCTTCAGTTCTTGGGCATCGTCGGCATCTATCAGGAGGCCGCCAAGATCCTCGCCGGCGGGCGCCGCCTCTTCGCCCAGATCGCCGGCGCCCTTGTTCTCCCTCTCTCCTTCCTCTTCTTTGCGCATATCGCCATCTCCCACCGCCTCTTCCACTCCATCCGCCGCGATGAGTACGTCCTCGACGACACCCCCCCGGGCTCCGCCTCCGAGTCCTCCGCCCTCCACCGCCTCGCCTCTGACTGGTCGGCCTTCCTCCTCTTCAAGGGATTCTACCTCCTCGCCCTCCTCGTGTTCGCGCTACTGTCCACCGCCGCCGTCGTCTACTCCGTCGCCTCCATCTACACAGCCCGCCACCGGGACCTCGCCTCCTTCCGCCAGGTCCTCACCGTCGTGCCCCGCGTCTGGCGCCGCCTCATCTCTACCTTCCTCTGGGCTTTCCTCATCCTCTTCGCCCAGCACTCCGTCGCCGTCATCCTCTTCTTCGCTATCATGCTCGCCACCGGCGACGACTCCGCCGCCGGCCCCGCCCTCGTCATCTTCGTCCTGATCCCGCTCTACGTCGTCACCCTCGTCTACATCAGCGTCGTCTGGCACCTCGCCAGCGTGATCTCGGTCCTCGAGGACTCCCGCGGGCTGGAGGCGATGCGGCGGAGCCGGCTGCTGATCCAAGGCAAGCTGTTGATCTCCTGCATCATATTCGCCAAGCTCAACCTCTGCTTCTGGTTGGTGGAGTGGTGCTTCCGGCGCCTGCTGGAGAGCCGTCGCGCCCACTCCGCAGGGTTCACCTGGCTGCTCTCGCTGCTGCTGCTCCTCCTGCTAGGGCTGGTGATCCTCTTCGCGCTGACGGTGCAGACCGTCGTCTACTTCGTCTGCAAGTCGTACCACCATGAGAGCATCGACAAGTCGAGCTTGGCCGGCCATCTGGAGGCCTACTTGGGCGAGTACGAGCCATTGAAATCTCAGGATCTGCAGATGGAGCAGGTGAATGTTTGATTCATAGAAAGATAGACGATGTATGCTGCTATGATTTTGGAATCCACATAAAAATTTCAACTTTCTGATTCGATTGAATTGAGAGAATGACTGCTCGTCTTCTTTTTTGCGCTCTTCCGTGACTGTTTGCGATCACCGTGATCGCCTACCAAATCTTTTGGAGTACAGTGAACATTAAACACATCAAACAAAGTCAACCTTTTCGGGCGACAAACAAAGACTTTACAATGCCAAACGATCTCTTGTTACGGCATTGAATTTGCACAATTTCTAGATGAAACAGAAGCTTCTCCAATGGCGGCTT